>CM034000.1:25926534-26434339 GCA_019603395.1 Cyrtorhinus lividipennis | reverse complement strand
ATATCCGTTTCATCTAATCGGATCTACGTTGTTGTTTCATGGCGAGCATGTTGTATTTTCCATTCATGACGGGTTGCTTGAGTATTCTATTCTTATTTGGATAGGATACTTGTATGTACTATTGTAATTTATTACTATAGAACGGCACCATCTTTTTATTTTTTACTCCTTTAAAAAGTCCAGAAATTGTATGTTGAATGCGAAAAAGAATGAGCAGGAAAGGGGTATGGGTTAAGAGTATGCATGACGAATACAGGGTGGATCAATATGGATTTTTTGAGAGTGAAGATTTTGTGGGACACTGGTGTCAAGGTAAGTACAACATTAAATTTTAGGCGATGGATCGATATAGTTGGGTTTTTGGACTAATTTCCCAGTACACCGAAGACTGTGGGCAGAAATATGACTCTTTTCAAGGCCTAGCTGGTCCTCGAGTTCTCGGCCTAATATTTGCCAATAAATGCTGGCTGAAAATGTGAATATTGATGATTGTCTTTCAGAGTTTTTCTGAGAGCTAGTAGACATATGATATTTGATAGATTCTCGACGCTAATCGTCTAAATTTTGTTTTCATTGGCTGCCACAATGGGTGAAATACAATTGAAAACGCTGCAAATTCTTCGCAGGAGTTGGTTATTCCTCGGACCAAAAGCATGAGACAATGAGGGGAAACAGTGAGTTTGGAGTGACCCGGACTCATTCTAACCGGTTCAGCGTCCAAAACTAGTGGAACTGATATCCCACATGCCTACATCTCAAAAAATCTGGAAACTCCATTTTTTGAAAAAACCACATTTTGATATAACACACATATTGTAATATAATACGCTTCTCTTCACCGTGTCCGCCTAAAGAAATGAAGAGTGGAATAATTCCAAGTGTTTTTTAGAAGATAAAACGATCGTGGGATCTTACTATTCAACATCTGAGGTATGACTGATGCGCCGCACAAGTTGTGACGTAAAGAGAGGGCCGATGGAAGAGAGACGGCCTAGCCCTTCGTCTATCCCACCCATCTCAATACTTCTCTGTCACACTAACGCCTGTTCTTTCCCGCAATACTTTCCCTTCTTCCGTGCATTTCCTTATCTAGACGACTACATCACCTTCAACTTTCTCTTTTTTTTTGGTAGGGGACTTCCTCGGGGTCTTTCTTTTGTTCTCTTTCTGTCTGACTAAGTTCTTTTTGCGCCTTCCTACAACCCCCTTCACGCCTCATTTGTTACTTTGGAAGAGGATGAGGAAAGGGGATTGGCGAGCGATTGGAAACAAGTTCTATCGACGGCTGAAATTCTGAGCCGTCGAAAAGCTGTGATGCCTGATTTAACTTCATCCTCCTTTTCAATACGCCTTATTGTAACTCGTTCGTTTAATATCACTCCGAAGCAAAATTATAACACTGCCTCTCGCCACTTGTGTGCCAATGAGCAATGATAACACCGAATTCCTCATTGTCATTGCCAAAAAGTAGCCGATAACGTAACGTTCCATACAATTTTACATTCTCTACCACGACCTCTGTTTAGTGCCAAGTTCCACGAGCTCGTTTCATTATGAAAAGTATTTATCCGAGTTGAGGATATGCTTGAAGCTGAAACAAGTTCTACAACGGTTCTGACCCCGCTCGGGCTCGAATTTAATTCAACTTTAATTTGCGTTTCGACCCCCACTCCCTTTCATCCTTGGGATGGCAGCATTACTTCTCTTTGAGAAAACAATGAGATGAATATCTTTTAACAGCCTACCACCACGGCTTTTCATAACCTCCTTTCTCTACTGCCCTGTTGTTTTACGGAAGGTGGTTCCTTCTGAGACACACAGCCTTCTCTCCCCTACCATCTCTCAGGTATCAGATAAAAGAACAATTGCGTGCTCGGCGATGGTTTTCCTCGTGGGTTGCTCACTTTGTAAGTTCCGTCCTTCCAATACGGGTAACGTGTTTCTATTGTAAAATCAGAAGTTCTTGAAAATGAGAACCCCTCGTATTGCAGATTCAGATTCTACGCAGAATGTCATGAAAACCTTCTTGAAATCGAGATAAATCATGATATTATAGCTGATGAAAAGCAAAGCAATTTCATGCATGTCGTCTGGAAATGAACAATTTATTTTGCTCTACGCTGTTGATGGAAATGATCGATCATTTCCAGATTTATATGTTCGGAGATCTAATCTTCTTTCATTGCCATCAATTTATTTGCTTGTATTCTAGAAAGCAGTGTAAGAACATATTATCCGTCCAGAAGGTCGTTCACGTCCATCTACTCCCTAAATACGGCTTAGTAATATTTATTTTATTCGTCAAATGGGCAGATGACGGTCTTCCACGATGCGCAATGGGCTCGTCAAGGACTTTAATTGTTCTAGAACACAATAATCGTTATTTTGATGAATATGACGATCAAACAGGGTAATTTCTTCTCCCTATAGATACGAGGATGCTCCCTCCGAAGACTTTTATGACAAAACTAATTTTCCTCGGCCCGCACCCCGCGTTTCGATGATAAAACAATCTATTCACCGGGATAAGCTTGGAGAGGCTCCCCGCCTTTTTTTTGAAAAGGCGCTCCTGCACTTGAAGAACGAATTAAAAAAGACGAGGAATCTCCCTTTGCCCTCTCCTCTTGTTCTTCCCTCTCTGTCTTCCTTTGATGTAATTTTATTAAAAAATGCAAATAAAAAAGAAAAGGATATCCGATTATGCACCTCGTCGCGAGCTCTGTTCTGAAGAGGAAAAACTAGTTTTAATCCAAACAAAAGGAGCTTCGAAGAAAAGGGTGTTCGGAACGGATTATTCAATAGGATTTTATTCCATAATTGAATGGGTGGAGGCCTAATTTTTATGCTAATATTCAAAGAAAACCGAATAAGGAAGTGGCGATGAGAAAAAAAATCGCATGAATGCGTCCTAGGAATTCTATAGCATAGACTGAAGGTAGAGTATATTAAACTTTGTGTATTTATTTGCACCCTGTTGGACCGAAGCACTACTATGGGAGATATTTATTGTGATCCAACTTGTAGATTCTTAGAAGCAGATGTATAAGTCGAAATAAATGTTGAATGATTTTGCGAGTTCTCATTATTTCATGAGTAAATCGATATTGCATGATTTTTTCCCGATTGATCAGCGTTGAAGAGCTCATTCCCTTCCTCGTAGTCATCACTTGAGGTTCAACAAGGAATTAAAAATCAATATAATGCAATTCTTTTCGTCTCTCCGTAGATGAGAGGAAAAAGTCTCGCCTGTGAGTCAACCAATATCGACGGTAAAGGTTGAATAAAAGTTCAAACGACCCCTAGGATTAAATAGGGGCGTTGTAGAAGGCTCCGAACGAAAAGCTTCTAATAAACTCACCCTCCAGTCAGGACCCTTTTGCGTTTTATAACGCCCAAAGAAAATCCCACTATCGCCAAGTTGAGTCGTGGGTGTGGAGATGCCGTCTCGCGTACACGCTTGATATCGCCAGGCAATTTTCACTTCCTTCCTCCCCTTCTCCGTTTGAAAATGTGTTCGCTCTTCGATTAATTTATAATTGAGATGAATGAAGGGATTGAATGGCTCCATGTTGGTTTTTTTTTTTTTTTTTTTTTTTTTTAGGTTTAATATTGTAGTTGTTCATACTGAATTGAGATTTTCGCTTCTCCAGGGTGAACTGAGTCTACGATATCTTTAGGAAGTGAGTTTGGAGGGGGAGCGAACTCTCTTTAACGATTCATAAGGAAACCAGGCTCAGAGAGGCTGAGAACGTCCGCTAACACCGAAACTAACTCGCTATGAACTTGAAACACAGCCTAGCATCCTGCTAAATATATCGTTTCTCCTGAATTACACTTAAATAAAACATATTTCAATTCTGAGATCTCGTCGAGTGGGAAATGAATAACTTGGTTTCATTGGTTTTCTCCGGGTGGATTCCCGTTTGCCCCGTGTGTTTTCTTCCACCTAACGAGATTGGACTCCTTATTTTACTTTCATGCTAGGAACTTTCCTCCCTTATCGATAACATGATGGGAATCAGGGAGACCCCGATTGGTCCGAATCGGGTCATATTACGTCTACTGACTTGGAAATCACATTCTACGAGCTCCCTTGGGTCCAAGGTAGCATGAAGAAATAACGAGAACATCAAAAGAGAGATTCGGAAGAGTTCTGTACTAAAATATATCTAGATGAGATTCTCGACCCGTCGATGATATTTCAAACATACATCTCCGTCAATGTTAAGGGTTCACTGTGCTCATTATTTGATAATATTATCACGTTGATTTGAGCCCATTGGTTCAGAGTACACCGAATATATTTATTCCAGTGTCAATGTGTCACATGATCACTGATTTATTGAAAGAATAAACAAATCTAATGATCAATAAATGAATAAAATCCAGAAGCGCTATTAGGAAATAATTGAGCACTTCAATTTTTTTGACACCTACAACAAGAATTGAAGTTTTCATAGAGTGATGTCATTGTTCCAAGCTAGTATTCATTATATTTGTCTATATTATTTTTTGTCTCCTCTGTTCCAGAATACCTTATACCAAGCAGTCCGCGAGCGTATCCTGTCAAATCGCCAGAGTATATGAACGAGATGAACGGCACCGTCCAGCATCACAGGTAGGAAAAGTGCTATTATTATTTATTAATAACAGACATTTTCAGATTCTCATGTAAGGCCTTACACTGTACAATCGACAAGTTTAGGGAAAAAAATGTGAGGCTGATTTCTATTTTTAACACCGTACTTTTAGGACGGAAATTAGATTAATTCATTTAATTTTCAATTTAATCGTTATTTTTTGGGGCGCATCTTGTAGGCCCCTCAAATTGATCAGTGTTGGACTGGATTTCAATTGAACTAGAACTTATACCATTCTCAGGCGTATCCCATTGTGTCTAACGTGCAACACCCCGTGGAACGGACCTGGAAACGATGGGATCACGTTCATGAATATGCCCCCAAGCGCGAAATCACGGCGCATTACTTTCTGAGGGTGTACCCTCCTTACCCAGGGCAAGAAAAGGGGAAAAAGAACAGCAACATACGAGTACAAAAAAATAGTCACTGGAAGGACGTAGACCAGAGAACATTTCACGGACTTGTTCATCAATCAGGGGAGAGTTAGATTCACGAGGGTGAATTTATAGGGGTTGTTTAGGGTTCAGACCGCCCGTAGTTACCCTATATGGAATCTCCTATGCCGCGGGGGAGGAGGGCTTAAACGGAGAAAGTATAAAAAGAAAATCCCGAGTAGTGAGAGGGGGTGGAGGAAAAATCATTTTAAAAAAACCCTTCGAAACCCTCTCTCTCTCTTCCATTAATATATCTTCACGGTAAATGACATTGAGGCATCGTCCTTGATTCGCTATGGTCGAACGAATTTTTTCCCCAGTATTTCCGCGGGGCAAGTTAATACTATGGTTGATTTCCAGTTGAGAACGTTAACGTTGAGTCATAGAAAACAGCTTTTGGGAACCCATTGAGGGTTGGAAAATACGCATTAGATATGCATTTTGTGTTGCATTTTTGAAAATTGAAATCAAATGAATTTTGATCAGGATACTTGGATGTTGAAAGAAGTTATTATTTAGTGGGGAACATCTGTAATTAACCCATGAACTCAGAAACTTTAGTCGCGATGTGACATCGCACTTTTTGATTGGAGAGGAAACAGGCTTGGTAGAGCCTGCTGTACGCGAGCAGCCTGCTGTTTAGCGGCTCACACGGAGGGTGGAATCGAAAAAAGGCCTTTTTTGACGGAAGTTACTTTGCTGAGGTTGCAAGAAAAGTATGAGGGAGCAGCAAAAGTGTTGGACATCTGTTGAGGATCTTCATTCTTTACCCTCGTGTTCACTTTACCTTACCACACCTTACCACTGCCCTGGCCACAAACCGCTGTATAAGGTAAGCCTGGCAAAACGTGGTGGGCTAGAACAGAGCTGAAGGGGAGTGCTCCACTCAGTGTGACGAACGTACATGGTGAATACCACCAACAACCAATCTCATGCCGCAAACAATCGAGCAGAAATAGCTGGATCTGCATTAAATGTAGCCTACCATCAGGACGTACCAGAAATTAACCTCACAGAGGCGGCAGTCTCAAACGAAAGCTTTACAACTGCGATAAAGAGGCAAACTATAGAGGTGAAAATAGAGTTGTAAGGAATTAACATCAAGACTGTTTTGATTTTAAATCGAGTTTCAATAATGTATTATTCGCTAAACGTTCGGTTCTCGATTCATCAATAAATTCTATTACTGATAAAATCGCCCGAACGACGAATTCAGGAGGGGTGCAGCCCAAATTTCCATCGATTTCACTTTCGTACGCAGTGTGTCCCACGAGTCCCCCCCCCCCCCCTCATAAAATCGTTCAAATGGGAGTAAATAATAAGAAAATTTGTGTTTTTTTTCAATCTTTATACTTTTTGCAAAGATCTCATAATATACCTTATTTGCGCACCCCACCCCAAATTCATTCAATTTAGAGTCGGAAATCAAAAATTGAGGTTCATTTCAAATAAAAAAAGTTAGTCTCATTTCCGCGTAAGGTGCGCAAATATGATATTTGAGATCCTCACGAAATAATACAAAGATAATTTTTTTTTTTTTTTTTTTACTCCCATTTGAACGACTATGTATATTTTCATTTACATTTTCATCGTCAGACACCCGTTTCAATCTTGCTCACATTCGAAGTTCTATCACCGCCTAAGCTCAATAGACTGCTGAACATTAGTATAGTGTACCACTTGGGGAGCCACAGAATCTATCGACATTATCTATCGACTACTTCTATTCGGTTGAATGCGATGATTCATTCAGTTATTTCGTATCATTATTACTCACTATTGTTATAAATTTGATTTAATTAGTAATTATTTTCATAATTTGATCTACATGAGTATTTCGGGGTGGCTAAATTTATTGAGTTTCATCATGTGTGAAGTAAAACAAACTGTTATACTCAGCTACCGTCCTGATTTTCATCCCTATGTGAGTATGCCAGGGGGAATTATAATGCCTATTTACTAATACTAACATCACAAGCCATCATGCGAACATATTTCCATTGTTTGTTTGTGAAAATAGGTTTTGCCGTTTCACGCAACATGAATCAAACGTAAGCTGGATATTCGAAATTGAATGCAAACTTGGTTCATCCTGCGGGTGCGGGTGAGAGCTATTACGGAACACCATCATTCCGTTATTAAGAGTTGATATTCGCTCATGGGGTCTCCTGCATTGCACCAGAAGTGATTAGCTTCCCTGTATTTATATGTGCTCGGGAGCCACTTCCTATAATGGGGTCACGCCGAGTAAGCGGTGGTTTTAGTTTATTCACTCGCTTTTCTCCATAGGGGAATCCTCGCTCGAGGTTTTGAATATTGCATTTGCGCGTGGGATGTGCGCTCAAATTGTTAGACTGGCTTTTAATCGTTCGGTTGATCTATTTTCTTGTTCGACGTGGTATATTCATTGTGCGAAGCGCTGGCGTGAAATTTTGCTGGTTGCTCTTTACATGTTTCATATTTCTGTACTGAGTTACTATCAAATTAAATTAGAGACAGCGATGGAAATTTGTTCTTCATACGTAGCTAAATATTCTCAGCTGTGAGGATTACTTTGGATTTGCACTAATCGCAATAATCAACTTATCAACTTGCGCTAAATAACGGCCTATATAATACGTCTACTTCAGCGAGAAGCATTTCGCTGTGAGTAAGGGAATTCCTTACAACAACTATTTATAAATTACAGATACGGCGTGTGGTGTAATGTAGGAGTCAACAAAACTCATTATTCTAATGGAGACTAGTGAGGAAAATTTAGTAGTTTTACATTGATAGCTGAAGTTATGGTAGTGTTGGTACGGAATTGAAAAATTTGAACGTGGCAAATGTATGGAATCGCAATAGTTTTTTCTGGATCGATTATACTCTTACTTGATCTCTCAGGTATATCATGATTACAGAAGCAAGAATCAACATTGATTTTTGTGTATGCGAAAGTGATTTATCCGAAATGTGATATAAGACCGATCCAGGGATTCTCTGAACTGTGGAGAGCAAATCTAGAGGGAGCGCCGTACAAGCAAGCGGTTACAAGTTAGACTACTGATGAAACGAAACCACTTGATTTGATTATTCGAGGGAATCGCAGGGGCACTAAGATAGGTTATGAGTTCGCTCGCGGTTATCTCAAGTCAAACTAACATTATTGGGACGAAACATCTCGAGAATATACGCCCAAGGGGGAAAAGGGCCTGCCATATCGCCAAGCTTCAAATGGAACCCTTCAAAAGAGCGTTCTATTTCCTCCAGAAGGTTTCAGAGAGGATTTGAATATGGGGCTTTATCAGTAGCTTCGCAGGGATTTCCGTCCATTGTTTCCCGTGAGAGTAATTGAGTAGTGCTCTGGGAAGAAGGCCCTGCATCTGACAGGCTTTGTCATCCCTTCCCCCGATCAACAAGTCAGGGAAAACCCTCACGTGCCGTCTTTCATCAACAAGGTGAATTCGACCTCGGAAATTAGTCAAACCCATTTATCATGGCGAGCAGCGAGTGATGAGGGTCTACATTTTTCTTGGTCGTGAAGAGTTGGAAGTGAGATAATCCGTTGCGTAAGTGTGCATAGTGTTCTGTCCTGACCGTGCTCCATTTTTTGAAAATGTATGTCCATGATTTTAAGACACGATTTCGTATACTCGTAAAAAAAGAATTCAGACTATATCGACAAACGCAAGGAATAAATGACGACTCGACACATTTGAGTAGGCTGCAAATACATCGTGAATTTCGTGAGATTCGCTTTTATAAACCATTACCAATTAGGTGATTAATCTAATATTATTTTGAAAATAAAGAAGAAGGGAACTCTCCATGCTCCTGGTCTGAGGAATAACCAACCCCTGTGATTGAATTCGTGGGTTTTGTAGACTATTATTATCATTATTGTTATCATCGTTTGTATTTGTTCAACTTTGTTGTTACCAATTTATTACATTTTTCAACACCAATCTTAAAAACTTAAAGTTTTGGCTTAATCATTGTCAGCACATAAATTCGCATTTTGTAACATATCAATTCGTGAAAAATCGGCTTACCAATAGGGAAGAGCCTGCGCGGTATTAGCTCGGCAAATAAGGTTCAAGGAAGTCGTCCTGAAACCCTCAAGTTTCTGAGGGGCGTTCCGACCATTAGTGCCCCATTAGTCTAATCCGTAGCCTTCTCAGAGCTTCCCTTAATATATTATTAGGCCTCCAAAAATTCCTTCTTCTCTTCCTACAGTTTCTTCCCATTTTTCGTTTTTCCCTTTCAAGAGGGCAGTTTTCTCGGTTCCTTTCACTCATTCCATCTCTCTCTCGTTTTTTTTCTTCTTTCAATATTCTTCTTTTTTTTCTCCAGAGAAGGTAAAAAATGATATAAGCCTCGGTAGAGAGGTTCGAAAAAGGGGGCCGTCGTGAGGGGGATACCTGGGACTAATGCTTTCTTCCGATTTGAAAAGGACCAGATTAAGAAACGGCCCCTTCAATTCGGAAATGCACGTATTAAATCTTTCAAGATCAGTGGAGAGAGGGAACACTTGAATAAGAGCGTCTTACAAAAAATAATAAGAATTCAAGGGTAAAAGTATGACCGTGTCGAGTGCGATTGAACTTTCATGAGGGTTTTTTTTTCAATTGTCATATCCGTACCCTCACAAAAAAAGGAAAGCCTCACAAACTATTGAGCTTTCTCAGGAATATTCCTGTATTACCCCCCCAATTTATCTCATATCGATTGTTTTTATTGTTCCAGAAAACTCTTAGGTATTTATTTGTTTGTTTGGACGTCCTGCTTGGATGTACACAATGCAATATACTTTTTCTAGAGAAAGTGGGATGATCTAAAGGGTAGAGCATTTTGATTATTCATTGAATATCCAACCAAGTATGTTTTCATACCAGAGATGTATCTCTCCAATTTGCCCCAATATTTGACAATGTGCGTTTCAAGATATCTAGGGCAAACCCCGAAAATGGAATGAATTACAATTGTGGGTTATGTAGCAGCCTTTCATATATTATTCAGAATAATCTATATGCATTTTGTACGTCATCAACCTCCCCACACACGTAATTACTTGATGCTTGAGTCCCAAAGTAACTGGAAATATATCATACAAGAGTTGTTCTTTGATAGGGCAGACCTCCTGCTGTCAACCCTCATGATTTCTTTGGTGCTAACTTTTCCTCACATCATAGGTGATTGTGGGGTGCATATATATTTAGATACAACGTAGCGTGATTCATAATAATTAGCACAACGAGTGGTTATAATAATGCTTGTGTCGTGCTAAGAATATTCTCCATGGTGAAGTATTGCCCTTCAAGTGCCTGGAGTCCGTATAATCTGTACAGAAAGTGAAGTTTTACTAATTCCCCACGATTCAAACGTTTTTCACCCCCCACGTCAGTTCACAAAGCTCCAACCCTTTCGGTTTGTTCCCTTCCCCAATCGTGAAGCTCGCAACATTAAATGGGCGAATAATTAATCTCGTCGAGTTTTGTTTGAGCGGGTCAATAAATATACGTCCAGTTCCGCTCAGGGCGGTCCACCAGATTTCCCCGTTTTCTTCCCAGTGTAAACAAGCGTTGAAGGGTGACGGGAGGGAAAACAAAGAACGAAAAATCCGCACGGTACATTCAATTGAAACGTGATGAATTCGGAATTGATTCGTGAGAGCGAATTCAAATGGTGAAAATCTGAGAAAAAGCAAGCAGTTTTTTTTCTTTTTTGCCAAAAAGCAATGAAAGATACAATTTTATCATGTTTATTTTGAATGTTGAATCAACCACTGAACCAATCGTGACGGGTTGAATGAGCTTGACGGTGGAGCACGACATTAAAAATTCCTCAACATAAATCAGCCAAAATGGTTTCATTCGATCGGCGAAGGTATTCTAACCACAAATAGAAAAGATTGATCGGGCCAAGTGAAGGTCAGCCCATACGGTTTCATTCAAGTCGTATAAAAATACACAGGATCCAGAAGGCGGTTTAATTCTGAACCGCGATAGAAAACCAACGTCTGACACAGGAAGTCATTTGTTGCCGGACCCTCTGAAATTCTTAAGCGAAGTTATTCGTCTTCGGGCTATTCTGGTGAATCCCAAATTAAAGAAACATTTTACTCTTGTTCTAATATACATGACCAATTTACGGTTATTAGTGGGTGGGTGGAATATATACCACTGATGAGCAATGCAAGCATCGTTTTTATGCACAAGCACGACTCTCAACCGTATGGCAGCGCAGCTGCTTCTCGTATTCAAAAGAGGGTCATTCAGAATATCTCTTTAGAGATTTAGAAATAAAGCTTGTTTATCAGTCTCCCCGTTCAGTTCGTGCTCTAGCATTCTTGAGGCGTTTTTCAAAAGTTGTTAATACGTTTTTTCCGTAATAATCGCGTTTATCTTGACATATAACACAGATTATTTCCGTTTTTTGTTCACTTCGGGTACACTTATGGTCGCCCGTTGTTCTTCTCATGCTATTTTCTGTCAGTTGTGTTGGGTTGACCTTCCATTTCATCATATAAGGGGATTAGGGTTTTTTTTTTTTCTTTTTTCAAATAGGCCGCAGTTTTATCTCCATTCACATTCTTTAATCCGACGTTTCGCCATGACCAGGCCTGGCATCATCAGAGCACATATTGGCGACCAGTCTCCGAATCCCTATAGTATGATATATATGGATCATCAGTAATATTGAGGTGTAAATCATCGTATAGGGATTCGGAGACTAGTTGCCAATGGCCTGATGATGCCAGGCCTGGTCCTGGCGGATTAAAGGATGTGAATGGAAATGAAACTGATATTTTCTGTGTTTTAATGCGTTCGGTGACACCACCGTTATCAGTCATAAACGGTCCCTTAAAAGATAGAATCCTACCTCTCGAATTCTCAAAATTCAATCAGAAACACAATTACAACTCCATTATACGTACTTTTTTTTTAAATTAATACATTTGTTTAGGGGCACAACGATTTTTATAGGACTTATTGGGAATTTATTTTGTTAGGACCCAAATCTTTACCAGTTCAATCGCAGTGCCTCAATCCAAGGAATCCATCCATTTGCAAGAATTTGCTTCATTCATGAGAATTCGTTTTCCCGTTTTGTTATGAAACGTCGATTCATATATACTCTCAATAAGTTAAATTATCAATTATTCTACCTTCTTTCAAAATAGAAAAAAAAGAAATATTTTGCATGACCAACCAAATGGACGTGTATAAAAAACTAGTCGGAGAAATTAAAAGGAAAAGCGATAAGATGTTTATTTTTAGACACTGTATTTTTGTGTTATGGTCTCGTCTAAATGTGGACGGAAAGGGATACGGTATCGCTTCGTGGGATCTAGCTTGCAAAGGCGTTTCATTACCAAGTGAGACGTATTCAAGGCTGTATTAGTTTTGCTATTTATAACTGAAGCAATGAGAGAATTTCCATGAGTGCAATACTGTGAGCATGAATGCAAATAAACATGATGTGCGTTCATTTTCTTTAAAATCTCTTATGCTGTGGGTGTTGAATAACTCTGTAGAATGAATTTTCGACCATGAATAGTGGAATAGAGGCAGCATCCGTAACAGTTTTGGTCCTTTAACCGAATTAGGATGTCAAACAATAGTTTTGCTGGTTTTCTTCAAGCAAGCCTAGCGCTAATAGTGTGAACCAGGTTTACATTTGGCACCAAGGCTTTTTTTCTTCTTCTTCCCTCCAAAATTAAAGCTTTTCTGGATATGTCGCTCGCAGTTTATAGTTGCGTGTCCTAATAGTACTAATATTTAACATTTAATAATGCACTCTTACAAAATTGCGTAAACCTTGAGGCCTGCGTTCGATTCGTTCTTCCGAAGACTATTCTCAGCAAGGTAAACGCGGGTTAAGGTAAATAACAATTGGGAAATGTGGTGTTGTGTGATATGTCTGAACATGAAAAAATAATCCAACTGAGTGCATGGGAGTTCTTGGTAATGTATGGCTGGAAGATGATGCAAAAGGAATTTCTTGTATCTAAACCTCGACTAACTCGCCCTTTGAATGATCGCAATAGTTGTTTGTCAGCTTAGGGATTAGACGATTGCATTCCTCCAAATCTTAGTCAATCCCTTAAGTCACTACACATGTTGCGACCGTAGTTATGACTCACTCGGGGGTTCGGGCGGATGTTCAGGACATTAGTTCCGCCCCAGTGTCATATTGGACCCTGTTTAAAACCCACAATAAGAAATAACGTTTCATTATACATTGACCTGCCTATTCACGATTCCGAGGGAGAGCCCAGCCCCTCCGGACAATGGCGAATTCTGTGGGCCGTTCTGCCTTGTGTTCTTCTCTTCGTAATGGTTGTGTCTGCGGGTGTTGTGCTCTTTTGTACTCAAATAGGTTGGTCGTTGTTTCTAATTGATCCGGCCCATCGATTTACGGTGGTTTTCGGCTTTGACGCATGTTTCCGCATAATTGAAACCCCCGTCACCACTTTATGTCGCTGTACCTTCTACTTGTAGCCTTTCTTCATACACATTTCCGCACTTTCTTACTCACATCCTTATTCGTTAAATGAACACCAAAACAGTTTTCAAATGTCTCATTAGTTACCATTGATACCTGCACTCTGACACATACGTTTCACAAATTAGGAGACCAATCCCGGTCATCCCAAGTTGGCGAGTCGGTCAAAAGGGCAATCCGGGGTAGACCGAACGGCCTTAAACGCCACTTTAACCTATTCATACATCAGACCCCAGACAAATCAAGCCACCTCCACCCTATTCATGAAATTTAGATGTAACTTTTAGTGGAGATTCTTGATTGGTTATTCAGGAGAAAAGAGCTCTTTAACCGTTCGGCGGGCTCGCCAGAGGGGATTCTATGAGCAGGTGCGCGACTCACTCCATGCGGCTGATCCAACATTTGATTATCGGCGAGTATTATACAAGGATGGAATGATTATTTTGAATGAAAACACGATTAGAGAAAGTACAATACATTTTTGTAACGTTTGGCTGCTAATACTTTTGTTTATGAATAATTATAATCATAAAACATTTGACTAATGATAAATCATCATGAAGTAAATAGTTACATTCGCAATAGGAACTCGTAAACAACACAAAAAGGAACTCATAGGAATGTAAGGACTTCTTTCTGAATCAACTTCCAATATAAATTGGAACAAGCACTTTGGAGCAGTTGGAGAGAAAAAAGGCTGCAAATTCTTACACACTGGTAGGTTATTCCTCGAACCTGGCGCATGGAGATTCATTTTTTCAACATGGAGAAAATTGGGGAGACAGTGGGTGTTGCGGGTCCACGACCCATTACAATCGATTCAGGATCCAAAATTTAGTGGAAAATGATACCCCACACGCAATGTACCAGAGATCTCGAAAACATACATTCGAAATGTGTAGATAGGTGCCCATTTTGACTCATAGCCTCATCCAGAGGGCACCAATCGTTCCAGGACCCTTTTCATTGGATTCAGCGTCCAAAATTTAGTGGCCCGAAATTCTGGTCTCTGGAGACTTCTAAGATACGATTCCCTTCACCTTCAACCTAAAATGATAAAACGTCGTGAAATAATTTTTACCGTCAACCCGACTAATATGCAGGTAATCAATCGAATGCGGTTATGACATTAATAATGCGGTACATTTCCAATTAGCTCTATTAGGTACCCGCCATGAATCGTTACCGTCGGAATTACTCTCACTTTTCTACTTTTCCTTAAGAGTAGTATCACACTTGCAACTTTGATGGTTGACACCCTTCATTATGCTGAAAGCTTCATGGGATTTTTCTCCATCTCATATCCCAACGTGCCATCTTGAATATCATTACGCGTTTCGAAGAGGTTCCAGAAGGAAAGATCGCGCGGTGTAAGGAAGGACTTGAGATCAAAGGCGAAAGAAACGACAAGGGAGGTAAGATATTGAATAACACTGGCGCATCTCGAGCTACTTACTAGATACGCTCCTTTCGCTTTGTGAAGCAAATACGGCCCTTCTCGTGTTCAGAACTTACGTCAAAGCATACAGGGTTAACACGACAAGGAATAGTCAACTTCAATTCCCCGCGTACTTACTGTCCTCACTTTTGATACGCTTCGAACACCATAAGATCTCTTTTGGCATTCTAGTCCTCGCAAACGGTTCAGTATTGTGGAGGTCCTGTATTGTAAGTTAGGGAACGCACGAATCTCCCGATCAGTTCACCATGAATTCCAGTTACGAAGCACATGGAAAGAAAAAGAAACCAAGCAAATATTATTCTACGATGGTTTATTATTCTGGGTGAATGTTCGAAGAATCCCAAATACGTGATATAGGTACCCACTTTTAGTGTGCAGCATTGGTTCGGAAACCGCAACGATTCGGCGTTCAGAATCAAGTGGAAAAGGACATCCTACACGGTCTCCAGTCCCCAAAAACCCAGCAAACTCGTTGTCTTAAAAAAATTGTTGCGCCTGAATTCTAATGAGAAATGGTGGTTTCTGTAGAGGAGTCCATCTGCGACAGTTCAAATTTATCGGAAACATTTTCGGAAATTCCTTTCTTCCCCTCCAATAAGTGTTAGGTATGCATTAAGCATAATAAACCAAAAGAAAATAATTTAAAAACTATTTGAAATGCGCATATACGACTCTGCGGCGATTCCGGTCTCCAATGAACTATTTGTCTCATAAATAGGAACACTTTCTGGACAAAAATAGTGGTACGGCCCGATGAATCTTCTCTCAGTTTAATAAACTACGAAGATTTATTGCCCGAGACAGATGTTGGGGTGGTATAGTGGAAGATTCACGGCAAGGGGAGGGAATTAACCAAGTTGGGGCAAATTTGTCATCGCCGATATAGGAAACCGCGTTACCCTCGAAAACTATTAAAAGGCGGGTGATACTGAATGGGGAACTTATAGTCTTTACGCGGAACCTTCGGTCGATCCCTGTGCAGCTGGCCATATGGCCCAGTGACCTATTCAGAAGGACGGACGTGGCTAATCCAGACAGATATCAAAACGAGACGTGATTGCGGCTCAATTCCACGCTAATGTTTTAATTCAGCAATACGTATACTTATACGAGTTTTTCCCTAACACTAAAAGTTCACTACACTATGTCTTCGCTTGAGACTGTTCGATCAATTATGAGCTTAGTGGCAAGTGTCGGTACCAACTTCCATCAAAACAATAGGAGTGAAGTATGAGGAACGTCATTAATCTCTACAGCTCCAATCCATTGATCCATCCAATCCACATTTCCCCAAATTCCACATTTCACCAATAACCGACAAATCAAATAAGACCTATCAGATTTGGTAGCTGGAATATTGATGGAAATCCGCTATTCCGGGGCTATCGACGTCTTTCACTCGTTTACGGTTTCCGATGACGTCAATAGCAAAATATTTTCCGTTCTTAGCGTAAAATTTTCCAGTTTCTAACAAGAATAGGGCTGAACAGGGCGGGGATACAAGGCAAAGGAAAAGAGCAGAGTCGATATAATAAGCGAAGTTTTTCAATTAGCTGTTTTTGACAAGTCCATATTGTTTGATTGATTGAAAAACTTAACACCTCGGGATAGAACAGTGAAGTTTTCCTTTTCAGGTGAGAATAATAAAAGACGATGTCAGATGAAAGTTGGGATTGCCCTGATTAGCCTGCTTCAACGGGGGTTTTGATTTTGCTAGGAACAAAATAATCCACCGTGGACGGTTGCTCGTTCCTTCACCCTGTATTGACTAGAGGTGGTAAAAGTGACATCACGCTATAGTTTCCATGTACTTAAAAAAGCATCAATCTTAAATTGTTGATTGAAGCTGATTTTTTTAGCCCCTGCAGCGGAAATTCACTTAAATAATTGACCTGAGTTGTTCAATCGTGGCCGCACGAATTGTGGCAATGTTATGAAATTTCTATTGTATTAAACCAACTCTTTGAGCTCTCGTGGTCGTAGCTCTCTATACCTACTTCGCCCACTCATGATTGGAGGCCAACGTGCGCACGCTCCATTGTGTGATCTCAAAGTGATCAAATCGGCGGTCATTCGAAGAGGATGACTAGGTGTTCAAGTCAGTGGAACCCTTTGTAACAAGAGGCCGTGTTGGTCAGCCAACTGAGGAGTAACGAATGACTCATGCCGATATACAGAGAATATTGGTCTCCTCAGTGTAACGTTTCCTATGAAGCGAAATCGAGTTCCTCATACGGTCTGCTTCCTAATTGACCCCGATCAGTCTATCGAAGCTCTCAGGCTATCAATCACGCTCAGGCGGATTATAGCATTTCGGCTATTCCGCTCTGCCTAACACAAACAGAAGCGTGTTGATCGGAGATAAGATGCGTCTAGTGTGAGTTGTACCTACTGATAGCGATTTCCGAGTGGTACCTAGTGGAATGGGATCGATTAGGTCGACAGAGGATGACATGTAGTAATCCTGATGGCACGGGCGTGTAAACAGGCTCACGAAAGACACCAGTCCACCGTTGTGCAATATCGAACAGATGAATCCCACCTAGCGAAACCTACATAAGCAGTGTCTACAATGGTTATTCCTATTTTTAATCAACCCAGTTAGCGTCTACCAAATTTCAAACATGGTCAGGTATTGTAGGTAGAAGCTGTTTACCTCCCGTTCGCGTTGACCTCCTCTTTGGCTTCCGAAGGTTCACATCCCAGGCGCTATTAGCAGGTGACTGCGGCTCTGACGTCACTAGCAATTTTTCCTGCTGCTGCCAATGTTAGGTACTACTTATTTATTTTTTTGGTTGATTCGAATACATAGGTGTATGTTTCCAATAAAAAAAAAATCGATACATCCTTACCTGTTTTTGTTAAGAGTGGGAAAAAACACTTCAAAGGTTGCCGAAACATGATAATTGTATATTTTCCAGTATGGAATTGATGCATTATATCTGGTCATAGTGTGCTCGCGTATAAAGTGTCGAACATACTTCCGATTGTGAGGTCGTTAATATTTATTCGGTGTAGGAAAATGCGTCACGATACTGCGGACACGTTACCGCGAGCTGAGGTGCAATTTCTACTGCGTTTTGTCGAGGTAGGATGGTAGGATTTTCGCTCTCCCACTGATATTTCCAGAACCCTCAATTGACTTGGGCAACGCGCTCAAAGGGCGATCGACCGAATTGATGTACCACCGATGGAATATGCGAAGAGGAAACTCCCGTTATATCGAATATTGCGGGGTGGAAACGGGAAAGCGAAAACCGAAGGTGAGGCCTACGGGAAAACGTGAAATGAACGTTGTAGCGGTGATGCGGCAGGGGGCTTGATTGCCTATGATAATGTAATTTTCGGCTTGGGAACTGAGGTAGCGAAGGTGAGACACAGGAACGGGGTGGGGTGCAAAGCGGTCATGCGAGCCAATGGCAATTTAGAGGCCTTTTCGCTTCCTCGTCGCAAATATTTAGACGCGCAGGGGCTTTAATGAGCTCAGGCCGTCAGAGCGTGAACGGACGCGGCTATTACACTTTCGCGGATATTGCAGGGTCAAGCAGCCTGTGGCTACCAGTACAAGGCCGTACTGTGGGCGTCGTTTGAACCTAAATCAAAGGCCTTCTGTCTATATTGTACAAGTCACATTATGGTCTAATCTTTAGGAAATTTAACCCATAACTTTTGTCGATCCAATGACGTCTTTTGAACTCCATATATACGCCAAAAACCAAAGCGAGTCCGACATTTTCTGAATTCCCATTATTGAGTCATCAGTGACCTACCAAAACGGTATTCCGTCATTCTACCAAGTATAGTGAGTGTAGTATGAAAATTTGAATATTTGAATTTCCCACTACTGTTCAATTCGTGGTTTCGCGGGCCCAGCGGAAACATCAACGTTGCCAACCTACAGGGAAGGAATTCGCCCGCCGTGTCTCATTGCCACATGAATCCACAACTTTTGTCATGGAGCCTCCGACTGTCTCGAGGATGTTATTACCGTATCGTTGCCGTTTTTTTCACCATTGTTCCGTTCCCCTTTCAACTTTTTGCCTTTTATTTGCCTAATAAGTTTGTTCTTCATCATAAGACGATCTCAAACCCTATTTCGCCGATTCGGAGGAAAATAATTGTCCCAAACAGTCGCCGTACATTACGCAGCATTTAATTTCCAATCTTGAATCGATCAGGGTGACGTCGAAGGTTGTAACGCTGGCTCTGTTTGAGGCCAGCCTTCAGTAGGTTTATTATTGGCAGACTGAGAAGAACTCACAGTACTAGAAGTTGTCCTAGTTGAATTGAGATGATATAACTCGACAGCTTTGAGATCGCTTTCGGAAAATCTAGTCCAGTCTTGTTTACAGAGGAAACCTTCTCCTTATTTTCCGACAAAATCAGCTCTTCCCTACGCAGACGATCAGACTAACAAGTGATGAGTTGATCATAAGTAGGAAATCTGTCACGTGGATGTTTGTCCTCGAAGCCTCTACGAGTAGAAGGGTCAAGATGACTAAGAGCGATCTAAAGTTTGACAAAATCAAAATGCATCTACGAGATTTAGTGAATTAAGAGAATTAATGTTGTACTGACGAACGCTAAGAAAACGTTGAAGTTCAAGAAGGGACTGCTCACGAATGGGCTTGGAATCCGATAACAAAACAACTCTTCTTCATACACACAGTTCATCCAGTCGAAGGACTCATATCTTACCACTATAAGAATGGTAAATTATTCCCAGCTTTTGGTACCTATCTTACCTAATAATGCCGAACAACACCAACAGGACCTCATTATAAATATGCCATACTACGTAGATAAAATCTCCACAATTGACACTAACGACCTCTGTAAACCATAGCCACTGATCAGATGGAGTTGGTAACCAAAAAATAACGACACTGGCTACCGTGATTCTGGCTGCGGAGCTGGTAACGCTCCAAATATTGTTTGAGTAGTTAGGAAAAAAAATTAAACTTTAATCCACATGCTTGAAAAAAATAAATAAATAAATTTGTTTTACTCTCTTGTGAATTTGTCATTCCTAATTGTGTCTAAGATTAATAAAAATAATACATTGGCTATAAACATTGCAAGAATATAATTATGGTCCGTTTGCGTGAGACAATCGTTGGCGGACTCATCTCAACCCGAAGCTGCCGTTTGGAGTTGATACGTTTCTAGCTAAAACCTTCTGAAGCGGGCGAGACCAATTAAAACTATTCTAATCAAACTCGGAAAACCTACTCGTCTGTCTGATCCCACACAAAAGCTTCCCTTACCTTCAACGTCGAGGAGTATTTCAATATTAAATGCGCTTGTGCAACCCGCAACGCCTTTCACTTCAGCACCACCTTTTCAACAGTCAGCTTTCGAAAATGGAATTGCAACGTGAGTCAATTTTCCATTTGGGAGACTTCCTATTTGTATGGCTTTAACCCTGTCAGTTTGAAAACTGCTTGAAAGCTCAACTTTTCTCTTGATTGAATCAGTTCCAACGATAGGATTGTGAAGTAGTGCCAGGTAGTAGCTGGGGAAATTCAAGTTTTAATAAACCTAATCAGTATCAAGTTGTATCTGGATTTCATCGAGTCAAAGACAATATTAAGCGAGAGAGAAGAGAAACATATAAAAGCTGTACAGGGTTGTGGAAATTCCTTCATCATCGCGATGACTCTGCTGGTTGGGTTTGTTCCAACTAATCCACCCCACCTTACCCTATATCCCACAAAGAACTACTTTTTTCTCCATGGGTGTAATTATGTTCACTAATCCCATTGTGCAAGGTTTCATTATTTCATTATACATTGCTTCGTTGTTACTCGTAGGACTGAGGAACGCTTTCGCTCATTTACGTATTTTTTTAGAAACGCTCTAAATTATTTCACGATGGCTTCAGGTGTATCTCTCTCGTGAAGAAAAGCGTATCAATGAGATATTTGGTGAATAGGATTTGGGATATGTAGAATTTGAATAAACTATCACCTACGCATTAAAGAAAACAATTCTTCTTTTAAACCTATCAACGTCTTTTGGCAACCCCCCAGACTCATTCCAATCGATTCATCGTCTAAAATTTAGTGGAAAATGATCCCCCACATTGCTAGTTCCAAAAATCGATTTTCAAACCCCATATTTTTACCCTTAACCTCACCTAATTTCGCCCGTTCGAACGGAAAAGTTTTGAGGACCAACTAGAGCCGATAAGAGGTCCCTGACAAAAATTTCAGATTTTTAGAAACGTTTCTGCTACTAAGAATGACGTGGACGGCAGACGATGCTTTGATTTCCTAAACGTATAAAACCCGTGGAATTTTTCCACGTTATTCACGCCACCGTGATTTGCAGCGCTTGCTGTGAACTTCATAAAATATTATGTTGCTTGCTTTCTTACCACTTGAAGCGGTGCATAACAATGTTACGATACCAGTTAGGGTTAGTATAGCTCGCACGCCTGACTACATCTGCGGTTCGACATTATCCAGACGCGTCAGGACCGTTAAGTCTGATGGTTGCTTGCACTCAAGGTGCAGGAACGCAGCTCTTAATGGTTTCGAGTGGTTGGGAACATAGCGAAGGAGGACATTATCAAGTGGGTCGTGTAGCTCACATTAATTTTCTAAAGAGGCGAGCCTTGAGAGGGAATTCCGGGTTTTGAATCTCTCGAGAGAAACATCAAATTTAACAAGACATCAATGAGGTTCAAGCTTTGGAGGGATCTGCGCTATCTTGCACGCGCTAGAAGATTATTCACTCATCACGTCCAATAAATGGTCCCAGAAGATCTCTGTCAGCGGCCTTGCCTCCTTCCAACCTGGCATGCTATCGCATAGGTACTACCCAGTATTTCTCAGATAACCTTCCTCTCCCTCATTTTCATGATCAAAACTTAATTGACTGGCAACATACATTGGCGATTGCTTGAATTCGATCATATCATTGTTGTGATGAGCTATCACAGTTGCATAAGAACTTTTATTTGTCAGTCGAGCCGCTCCCTCAAATATATATTAATGTGGCTGTATTAGTCAAGCCGTTTTGCTAAATGCCATGAGCAAATTAACTGTTATGCTGAGTGTAAGACATTCATTTTCATTGAAGAAAATGAAGAATGACAATATTCTCAACAAAGCTGCCTCCCAATCTGTAGAAAAAGCTTCCACGTAAAAGAACGAAATGTCATCCAAAGAAGTGGAAATTGGATTGTGATCGGGGGGTAAGCTCTCCCTCCCTGTTTCAGTACACAGGAGCATTTTCTGCAGGGAAATCCAATGGAAGAGAACAGGTAGGCGAGAACCTTCTACTGGACCAATGCATCTTCGACTATAGGCCGGTTCTTCGATTATCATCTCCAACGATTATCTATTCCGCCATCTTGGATCGTTGCTTTTTCAACTGTTTTTTTATCAGTATTTGATTCATATTACTTTTAAATTACATGGACAAATGGAACATTATCGGCCCGTTTACTTCACCATGACGACCGCTCAAGTGAAGAAGCCTTCGATTTCAGGAGGCTGTGACGTTTAGGCTCTCGAGTTTCTTCCCGTTTTCCTCCCTATCCCTTCATCTTTGGAAACCGTGAACGGAATCTGTAAACAACGTAGTTGGTTTCCCCCCCGTTGGTCTCCTGCTTCGTTTTCTCACAAGAACGCTTAAGTGCTCAAGGTAGGACTACTTCTCCGCCCGTGTTCCTCTAATACGCCGAGACAGCTATTAGGTTCTGTGAAATCGATTTGTTCTCTTTTAGCGCTTTTCTACATAAATGTTTGTTGATTTAGAGTGTCCTGTCACAAGTTCCTGGGGGAGAGTACCACATAATACCAGCAAAGACGGTGACCATCTTTATTGAATGATTTCTAATGTTTTTCGCAGGTCAGTGATGAATATCAGATTATTTGCAGTCCGTGCACTCGTGGGGAGAGAGAATCTTCAATTGAGGATTGAAATGAGTATGCTTCCAGAACCGTTGATCACCCGATATCAAATCTTACTCTCTGTTCATTCTGTAAAATTTTCCAATTTTCTTTCCATCGCTCTCATCGAAAATTTCCGGTCAGACTCTCAGGCTGACACGAAAACAAAAATAATGATGGAGGCGGCGACATTACGAAACATACTTCTATCTTTCTTGAGCGTTTTTGAGGAATGAGTACCTAATGTTACGTCCAATTTCAGATTTTTAACATATTTTTTGTGAATTAGGGGTTCATTACATGGTCTGGAAAAGGTGTTGCGAACTTTAACTGGTTTACAATAAAGTTATACCTACCCTCATTATTCTAGGATTGGAGTCTTCATTCTCTTTACTAATTCTTTCTTATCGTTTTCTAGTTCTTTGAGCCCTTGAGTTATAAACTTTGAAGGCTCATACCGAGGTAATAGATGCTAACCACGCCCCTGTGTCATCGCCACGATTCCCTCTAATCCTCGACGCTAAAGACCATCAACTTTTCTCCCTCGTGTCCCGATTTTTTTCCGTCGTTCACCCACCACGGTGGATCCCTTCCCTTTAACCCTCGGAGAGAACCCTGGTCCAAATTACCCGTGATATTTCATGAAGTTGAATCTGTAATGAAGGCAATGGTCGAGCCGTTGGAAGAGGGAAAAATCTCCCCTGCAACCGACACACGACTCCAATTCCCTTTTCGGTAACGACCCCCTTTTTCCTGATATAAAACAATAACTTATTGCTAAAACCCCGTTAACCCCTGTCGTATGTAAATATCGTCCCGCTGTTTGCTCTGAATTAGGTTCCTACGGTGGAGAGTTACTACAGTAGTGCTCTCAAGGAGCTCCATTGAAGCTGAATAAACCGGCGTTGTATTTCGCGGGTTACTAAAGCACGAGCTGTACCCCTAATGATTATTCTCATCTTTTTTGAATCCATAGGCGGACCCAATTTACTGAGTTTATTCAATTATCTGAGAACAAAACAGAATCTCGCATAAATTGTTTGGGCAATCATACGTATTTCGTAGAAAAGGGATGACTGGGTTAAGTGTGGGTTAACGGATGAAGGGTAGTAGCTTGAGTATCTCACACATTCTTACAATAATCCAATGTAAGAATATACCTTATAATATCCCTTTTTCCTAGCGCACTTTGCTCTGTTGCTCTTGGTAGGTTGAAATAATAGCTTATCATTAGAAACCGTGCGAATTTCATAATTGGTACTCACTACTTTCAATGAAGCTGTCCGATATTATTGAGATTTGAACATTCGACTTATTCATGCCTAATAGTAGGATGAGATGGGGAAAGAAACTAGCTCCAAGACTCGATTTCGATAAATTATTGTTCGCGATTGTGCCAAATAACAGCACTAATATTCCTAAGAACAACTCTGTAATTGCTATTTGATAGCAGCTTTTTGTTGAAGCCAGTTCTATTATATTGAGATTTTCATTTGTATCAATTCTGCTTCCCTCACTGCGGAGAAAAAGGAGTTAAATTGAGTACCTTTCCTCGTTTGCTCGAACGGCTTGGATTTTACCGTACGAAGGGTTACAGTCAGTGTGGACGTGATGGACAGTACGAAGGCCTAATGAAAATTGCACCGGACCCAGTGACGACCGGCGAGGGGGAAATGGCCTCTGCGACCGTGACTGGAATTGCTGGGCATTAGGGAGGGGATGCGAGAGTTGACTAAGAGGAAACCGGAGAGTAGTAGAAAGTGCAGCTGTCTTTGCCTACCCTCGATCCGAACACTATTAATTCGATGCGGTTCTCGATTGCCGTGAAACATTATGGTATCCGGTTATAAATTATCGCTAAGGAAGCAGTTATTCCTTCAAGCACGATCCCTTTATTCGTCACTTTTTAAGATGAATTCCTAAATAAATTGAGACTTCAAAGATTAATGTGAAAATCGTTGTGGAGGCGGGAAGGCAGCTCAAACAGCTTGAGCATCCCTGAATCTTGCCAAAATTACAACATTTTTTAATAGAAATAGTAATTAAAACGATGAAGCAGATGATACTAAATTCCATCATCTGCAGAGAAAGAGCGAATCTTTTCAGTAAGGTACAGAACTTGTTCAAAGCAAATAATAGGAATCTCCTACCTTTCTGGAATTTAAAAAAAAAAAATCCTCATATTATTCCGAATGTATTATTTTCAATGATACTCGGTTTTCACAACCTATAGGTGAATGTTCCTATTCTTATTCGAAACCAAATAGCAATTTGTCCATGAATATTCGTATTCATTGTTTAGAATAATGGGGTTGAATATTAGAATATGTTAGAATGTTAGAATGTTATGTTGAATGTTAGAATATTGGGGTAGAGTTTTTCTAGTTATACTTTGATAAGCCAGGGTTACTCTCTTGAGTCCCTTTGAATTAGCTGAGGATACATTTCTTTGAGGAACAACACTATAAAGCACCTTCAAGAAGCTTCTGTTCCTATCCACGCTTCTTCCATCTGAGCACACCTCCAGTCTGAAAACTAGACAAAACTGGACAAAATTCACGCTTCAATGATCATTAGATAGCTTAGATCGGTAAGAAATTAGTGATGAGAAGTTATTTTGCGCTCTCGTTTTTCACGAGAAGCTGCTGAATAAATCGGCAAATCCGCCCAAATGTTTGCAGGATTTCGACGCTTCCATTTAACTCGATGTTTTAATTGCCCTCTATCCCTCTGGCTATATATTTTTCACCATTGAAGGAAGCTTTTTAACGCGAGTGATGAGGCGAAAGCGGCTTAATGCCTCCATCCATTAACATTAAAATTCGAAGATTCTCCGAGTTTTTTCTATTTATATAACCGGCTAGTTCTTGTATTATGTACGTAAGGTAGAGGAACGTGGAATGGGATTCCATGGGGGTGGAATGAACATGGATTTTTCCTCTTATTCAATTGTGTATGTCATCAGCTACCTGGTCGTATGATGGCTCTGACCTACGTCGACACTGTAAAACTCTAGATGAACCGAGGTATCAAAAATTGTGAATCTCAACCCTAAATATGGATGGTCGGTAAACGTAAGTTCTGTGATTCAGATGATACCCCTCTCTCCCAATTTCGGAATCGCGAACGCTGTAAATGGGGATTAAGGGTCCGAGCGAACGTCCCCGAGGAAATAGAATACCAAATCAATGGGCCTCGAATAATATACGGAAAATCTCCAGAGACCCAAAACACTACCTAAACCCTTAAGGGCGAGCTTGCCGAGGAAAAGGGTTGTTTGATTGCCTTCAGGGCTGGGGGAAGGCATCTCTGAGTTTAATATCCGTTCACATCGGGGATTGAAAGCCCGGAGAGTATCAATTGAACGGTGTATGTCATCAAACATCCCAACGCTCTTCTCGGGCTGAGAACCGACTTTTTACGTTCGATCTCGTTTTTCAGGAAATTTTGAAGCAAATATACATTGGCTCACCGGTATTGCCACGCAGCTCCCTAGCGATGGATTTGAGTATAATAAAATTGATACCTCAAAGGGCCCTACCGTGAACTTATGAACTGACGGGCTCTGCCAAATTTTCTCTCTAAAACGCGTACTCTTTTGAACTGAATCGGAACTCGTTGATGTATGATTAGTATTTTGGACTTAACTATCGGACGTCCCTGAAGTTGTGAGCTCTCAGCTGAGAGCAGTATGAGAGTGTGAAGGATCAGAAATCATTATAACCCTCAATAAAAACGTTGAGGTTTTTAGCATTGACTAAAATTAGTTAGAATGAATTAATTAAATGAGTTTACGAGTTGAGATTTTCGCCGGCCAACGTGATCAGCCCAGCACAACAGCCATCGAGCAATTCAAACCCAGATAACTTCTATAAGCTCCTTGACAAACTGGGGAAAAAATAAATTTAATAGTTGAGTGATAGAATAAATTCCTTAAAATTCCTTCTACGTATAATATACTCCATGAATGTTCATGTTCAAATATTTTGATTATTAACAAAACTTCCCTGAATTTAAAACAGGAAACTCAGTTTTCAGTGATACGTGTCCTTATTTATTTATAACCATCACTATTTGGAAAATTCTGAACATGCGAATATTCTCTAACACTCTAAAACGATCAATGATTACTGTTTTGCCAGTGTCATTGAAATTGATACCGTTTCTATTCATAATTCCATCGACCCTAGCGAATTTTTCGCCTCCTTGAATCTGAAGGTAATCTCCCCATTATGCACTTGGGATGACATGGAGGGGCTTTGGAGATGAATGGGTCTTCGTATAACGATGCACGCTCGGGTCCACCACTGAGGAAGTTGGAACACGTGTAGTGGCTTGGTGACGGGGATTTTCTTCTTCTTTTTCTAAAGATGCAGTATAACGAGAGATTGTTCCCTCCGGTCGATCCATCATGTCTGATCTACGTCACTCCTCCGCTTCCTCACTCATTCGTAGGTCCCTCTCACGTAGTTACTAAGGGTCAGAACGTAGTGGGTATGCTCCGAGTGAGTGCAAGGTCACGTACGAGGGAAAAATCATACGTTCTTTGGGTTGTAACTGCTGTTTTGGTTGGTTATTCTCGAATAATCAACCTATGTTTTCATGATAATGGTCACACCTCTCCGATTTGGCTCAAAATTTTTTTCTGGACGTTTCATGATGTCCTGATCAAAAAGGTCGATGTCCGTCCGCCGTACGCCGTACGCCGTACGCCGTACGTTGTACGCCGTACGCCGTCCATGTTCCGCGCCGTTTTGGTAGTAGAAAATTTCTAAAAATCTGAAATTTGGGTCAGGGGTCTGTTCCCAGCCGAGATGGGTCCTCGAAACTTTTCAGCCCGATCGGACCAAATTTGGAGGGGGTAGGGGTCAAAATGTGTTTTTTGAAAAATGGATTTTCGAGATTTTGGTGATTTAGGCGAGTGGGATGTCATTTTCCACTAAATTTTGGACGCTGAATCCAATTAAATGGGTCCCAGAACAATTGGCACCCACTGGAAGAAGTTATGGGTCAAATTGGGTATTTATTACCCAATTTGATTATGTGTTTTCGGGATTTCTGCTACCTACGGCGTGTGGGGTATCATTTTCCACTAAATTTTGGACGCTGAATTCAATGATGTGTGTCCCAGAACGTTTGGCACCCACCGGAAGAAGTTATGGTTCAAAATGGGTATGTATCCACCCATTGTGTATGTGTCAGGATTTCTGGTGCCTAGGCGTGTGGGGTATCATATTCCACTAAATTTTGGACCCTGAATCGATTGGAATGGGTCTGGGACCCGCCACACCCACTTTTCCCCCATTCGAGAATAACCAACCCGTGTGTAAGAATTTGCAGATTTTTTTTCTGCGCCTCTCTTCTTTCTAAAAGCCTGCAAATTGATTCCATCACCTGACTATAGCGGCATAATACTGATAAACTAGCTACCCTGAACGTATCACAGTGCCAGTCTCCGATTGATCAGATACGTCGAATCTATTTTACCTCATTCAGCTACTATCGTGTCTACAAGTGAGAATTGATCTGCCGGCAGCGTCATAAAAATAAAACGCTGCCAATTCATCAAAAATGATGTATTATTTCTGAAGCAAGAGTATGGGAAGGTTTTGTGTGGTGTGGAGTCTCCAGAACACTTTAATAGGAATGTAGGTACTCATTTCAATCCATATCCACCCCCAACGGGTGCCAATCGTTTCGGGACCCGTCTAAACGGATTTTTAGAACGGACTTAGAAGGGTCCTGGATACAAAAAGGAATCCTCATCACTCACAAGGAATGAGCGCATTTATCTTATGGCTAGTTTGTTAGTTTTCTGGCATGTTTTTCTACGCGGTTTCACTAATGCAGTAATAAAGATACGTTCAACACATCTCTAAATACCAAACGGCCGTCCAAATCGGGAATCTCTACGATGTAGTCGACGGGAAAAGGTAGGCGTCATTAAAGTTCTGACAACACTCCTTCAGCATGCCTCCTTCACTACCCCGAAAATTCCTAAATTAATCGGGTTCATTCAAAGCGAAGTAAACCATTTTATCAAATTACAGAACCGCCCCAAACTTTTCAGAACCTTCTCATCCATGGCAGCTCTCGAGGTTCGTTCCTCCCAACTTTAATGAAAACCCTCCATAATTTTTCCCGCCCGCACTTTGAGAAAGCCATGGAAGGTTATCCCAAATGACAAAGTGTGATCTTGACTTTAAATTTGATCCTCTTCTCTTGCTAGAGCTGTACAGGCCTCCAGTTTATCTTTGTTGAAAAAAAAAGTTTTCACATTAAAAAAATCATTTTTTGAGGGCTCGAATCATTCTCTTCTGCCATTAAAAATATCCCGGGGCTAATGCGGTATGAGATAATTGCTCCTTAATCTTGGTTGGTCAACGGACGTTTGGTTTTTGCTTATTTTCTTAGTCGAAGCTCGGCTTTCGGGCTTTTTCTTCCCGACGTTGCCGGATTTAATTAAATTTTTAGAGGATTCTTCCAGTATTTTCTCCCTACGTCTCCTTCTCTCACTCTTCCTTATCCCTTCAACTTCTCTCGGTGCAGAATGGGAAAAAAGAATCCACCCCGACTACCGCGCTTTTGTGTCGGACCTCCTTTTCCTCCAGCGGGGAACCATTGTGTGCTTTTCTTATTAAGAAGGACCTTATGAAGGGAGAATGGCGGTACATAACTTCAAAAAGGGATCTCTTATCCCAACTCCTAACCCTCGGGAAAAAATTATTATACCTAAACAAAAGGTTCTCTCACACAACTACAGCCCTAATATTCCGTGTGAAGCGTAGTGAGAGGCTGCCTCGTCAATTCGAACGATACTATGGCAATTTCGGGGCTATATTGATATTTTGGGAAGAAGATCCGACTTGGTCCGTAGGTGTACCTTCCTGGATCATCCGTAGCGATGGTTCTTTCTATTTGAGCTTCATGCTTGAATGAACGACGTATTCGTGCAATCTACACCCAAATATTTCAGAAAAACGTGTGCCCAGCTCTTTCCATTCGTGCTGGAATTCGTACGATGCAGATTTTGTTTGTGGAAAAAAGGCACGGACGGGTGTTCAACGGATTCTGAAATGTCACTAAGACTTTTGCTCTAGAAATAAGGAAAAGGGTTCGATAAATAAATCACGCGCTTTTAAGAACCCTGACTTCGCCTTTTTTTTGTTGTGTTTCATTTTTACGTTAACGACGTCGACTCACGCGACAATAATCATCTGAAATGGAAATCCAGATACAGAGAAAAGGCATGAAAAAGAGGAAATTAACACTGACAGCTGGAAGAAAAATTGATTTCAAAACATAATTTTCCTTTTCTTTTGGTCGATAGAGGTTGTATATTTTACGGTAGTTTTAGCTATCACCCTTTCTTTAATGAAAAAAAGAAATAATTATTCTATCGATTAATTTTATGTTTTCCTCTTCTATTTGGATTGTACGATAGAACACGTTCGTACCCTAATAATATATAGAATGAAATTCATCCTGTATTTACCGAAGCAGAAAGGAGGCGAGCAGGTATCTACATGAATGAAGGCTCCGCACATGCCTACGGTCAAATCTAGCTTAAACAACTACTTGCATAGTTCTTCGCTGGGCAGAGGAACGTGCTGTGTGTTTCAGCTTGCGATATAAGATGCCTTCTTCTACTTTTTCTTTTTCTTGAAGTTTCCTGACGAGCGAATTGGATGAGATTTGGGATTAAAGAGCCACTGGAAATCCCCTCCAACCAACCTTTCCACCATCTGCGTGGATATCATTGCCTAAAGTTCTAACCACCATATTTCCAAAGTAACAACTCGTAAAAAACCATTAATGCACCCTTCCATCCCTCCCTTCCCTTCCATCTTTCTTTAATGACTCCCTACGTTCGTATGAATTTTTTAAAAACTGAAGGGCTGACACGATTTTCACTGTATACCCCTTCTTGCCCAGTAATTCTTAATTAAACACCCTCTTTTGTGTTTTTGAACCCTTCCTCGTCCATTACAACTCTGCTATTTCCCTTTTGAACCTGAATGTGCTCAGAAGAGGAAGTGAAGCGGTAATAGGATTTTTCCCCCGCTAACGCAGTGATCTCTCGTTGTTTCTTATAAAAAATCCAGAATATCATGAAGCAAGGGTTAAAGCGATGAAACAGAAAACGCAGATGAGTCCATTTGCAGACGGAATTGCTTAAAATAATGTTGAATGTGAATGTAGAATTTTAAACATCAAATCGATTGCCATGCTATAAGTTGATCACAATCACACCCGTCTATTTATGTCACGGAAAGCGATCAGAAGGCTAGTGTTTTTAGTCGTTTCATTACTGACCTGAGCCACATTAGGCAACCTAAGGTATTACTAAAAGCACTTAGTACATATTTACATTAATTCATTACTTTCCTTTTAAATGTTGCGTCTTTATTATTTTGCGAATACGCCACAATATTCTTCATTAAAGGCGTTGTTTAATGAAATTCCGCGGTAATTCCTCGGCAGTGTAGATGATACACCACAAACCTCAAGTTTCATCCTTTATCTAAACCTTGGCTCAGATTAGATGAGCTTGGCTTCGGCTTTGAGTAGGTATGTGAAAATTAACGCACGCTTTGCTTCCTTTAAGCCTTTTCGCAGTCTTCGTGGGAATAGAATTCCAACTGAGCCGTTCATAATCACACAAGGGAACCAATATAGATAGATAGATAGAAAACGTGTTTATTTATTTTACAAAGGAACCAATATAACCCTATTCTGTGAATGTCACCTCCAGTAACAGATCCCAGACCCGTGGGTTTATTTTATTATTTTTTTTTTCAGACATTGTATATGCCGTACGTCTTCCTTTTAATGAGGACACAACTTCTCCATTTTGATCTTCATCAGACCAGTCATACAAAAAGGAGAAATGGTTTTCATAGTAATCACTCAGAAAATATTCTCAATTGCGGCCCCGTCCATTAATAACTCACAATTCCATGAGCGTAGATCTTCATAGCGGAGTGCCCCATTTTAACGGCCGTAACGTTCCTTTATTCAAAGATTACGGGACTCATTAATCGCATTTCTATGTAAAAGATATAATAATGCTCACCTTTAAATTAAAAAATTCCTCTCGTTCAACGGCCAGGGGTTACGAATTTATAATAGAGACAACGGAATGAGGCGAGAAATAGCATATTATTCAGGGGTAAGAGCTGTGAGGGAACCCGTAAAAATTACCGGGAGCAATAAAGATAAAACAAAATGAAACTATGGCTCAGACATTTGTGGAATGCGTTTGATGTGATTCCTCCAATGATGGTGAGTTGCGCTTTGTGACAATGGGAATGCAACAGGAATTAAGGCAACCTAATTAATGGAATTGGCTGCATACACCGTCTTTGTTTCTTCAGGCATTTTCGTAGTTCGTCCTGGCTAAAAATAAATTTCTTCCTCCATGGAAATAAGGATGGAGGTTTCATTGAAAAAATAAATAAATAACATTTTCAAACCCCTAGCAAATATTAGGTTTGGCTAACATCACTTCCACACGTATCGTCTACAGTATATTTTCGGTTGGCCGCAATGGGTGGAAATCTGGTGAAGTCCGCTTAAGTCAGAGGGCCTCGGAGTCGGACCGACTATGTAGATTTTTACAGTTTTGTATAACAATTATTTGTAATGCCACTTCAAAGGCTGACAGTCATGAATTAATAGAGTACGAAAATACCTACCAAGTTAGGCTCGATTCCTCGGTATCGCGCTCTCTTTTCACGGTTATAATTGAATCACGACTTTTCTTCCTCTTTTCTCGACGCAAGACTTCTTCCGTCCCTTATTACATTTACTAAGTAACTTCCGGAATATAAGTCAATTTTCTTTCGAGACGTCTGAACTGTAAGGGTGAGTCTGAAAGGCTCATTGGGGGCGTCGCATAAATAGAGTGCATTATCGAAAGGATGAATAAGGCGTTTCTCTGGGGGTGAGTTGAAAGAAAAGTATAAAAAATTGTCGAGTCCCCGTAAGAAAAAAAAATTGTAAAAAATATCAAACAAGATTGTGAAAATAGTCGGTTTTAGGAAATGATGAGAGGCAGTTTCAAAAATGAGTTTTTGAGATTTTTCACTTACATTTTTGTACGCAGCATTGAAATACCATGCATTTTATGCCTCAAATACCTAATAATAAAACACCGAGAAAGAGTTTGTGGCGAACTAGTCTCCAATTGGTGCAAAAATTGGACAGTTTGTGCTTGACTCTATAGAATAATAAGCCATTGTCAAGTTTCGTTTTTTTAAAGTAATATATAGTGTAGTTTTAAGTTCCAACAACCGTCGAAAACCAAACATCAGGCAAAACAGGATTCTGACGAATCCTGAAAAAAATTTCAATATTTTCTTTTCCCTAACAACTTTCACTGGGAGGTAGGTGTTCGTTTGTCCATCTAATTTGCAGAACTAGCATCGATAGTACTCGTAGCGTGTAGTTGTTTATAAATAGCAGCGAAACGTCATTCCATCCAGAATAATATACCTTATGATTTTTAATGATTTCACAGCTATAGCTTACTAGGTTTTAGATTAATCGTACTTGTGTTTGTTAAGGCGTCGACAGAGCCAAGCGTTGGGTGGTGAGCAATTCCGCATTCTTTAAATTGATTGAGTGTCCGTGTCCGAGGTGAAGAGTGTATTAGGTGGGGGAGGGCACACATTTGATACCGAGGGGTTGAAGGAGTGGAGCAATTTTCATTAGGCCGCTGACCGGGATCGAGAGGGGGCGCTGCCCCCGAGGCTAAAGACGCTCTTCAATCCCTCACCCTCCATCGGTTGTGGAGAGAAAGGTTTCTCGTTTTGGGGGCGGCCCGACGTTGAAAACCCGGAAGGGAAGTGAGACAAATCGTCGGATATGTGTTAGCTGCCGACGGGTCTCGTAGGTAATCCATCTGCTTTTCGTGGGATCTTTGAGTGAAGTTGAGCGGACGGTTGGAAGACCGTCATTTACTAGGCATCGTCCTTCTACTTGCTTTCACAATGGGAACGCCAATCTCCTGGATATCCTCTCTCGCAGCCAAAATCATAAACTGCGATAAGAGGGAATTCGCCTTACATATATGTTTGGGTATGCTTCTGCCTCCAAGTTAAAGGTCTCCTAAGTTCATAATTTTTCACTAATCGGAAACAAGTCAAATTCATAATTCGGTTGTACGAATAGTACGGTAATTAAAAAAAAACATTATCAACTTGTAACTCAACACATAATGACGGGAGGTGCTAAAATGATTTTAACATGAACGGTACATTCCTTCCGGAGAAGGATGTGAATTCTTCAATTCAAAAGAGACAATGGGCTTCCCCAAGCAATGACACTTCACTACCTCTGCCTAGCGCTGAGTCAAGTGGATTTCTGGTCTATGAGGAGGAACTCGGAAGGAATAGTGATCCCTTGTCGGAAAAGGAGGTCGTCCACAACGTTGCCCTGACGATGAGAGCCGGGCTTGTGCGAGGGAAACTGGAGGTCAGAAGCCATTGTCGTCCTGACCGATGAAAACAGGTAACAATGAGGTCGGAGATGCTTCCATATAATATGGCCGCTCTTCAATAAGTCCCCATTGTGTGATTGTGCCGTTGTGACTTGGAGAGAGAACGAGGGTTTTCTGCGCGTTATGACTAGAACGGTCCTGCACCCGCGACGTTTTATACCCTTGAATCCCATACACTGGGACATCGTAATGAGGATCATGCATATTTTATGAGAGTTGCAGTTGGTCGTGGGGAGAAGGCACCGTTTTGTTGACCGAAGCATGCTCAGTGGACAGGTCAAAATGGGTAGTTCATCTTTCCTGCGTGACAAGGGTGCCCGACGTGAAAGCTGTTAGTGGTGGTGGCATTCATTCATTCCAACTGGACCCGTTACGTCGATGTCCACATTAATTGAGGTAAACCCAAGCAAGCCGAATCTCTATTTCCAAGAGAACCTGGAGCGTTGAGCGTCTTGTGACGGGTCCTTGTCGTTGCTGCCATCATTAATTCATTAATGGTTGGAGAACATAATTCCCGCAAAAACCCTATCATCGAGCTTTTGCTAAATTTTCTAGGTTGAACAGACCCTTCATTTGGCGTATTCACACTATACATTACGGTCACATACGTGATCCCAACAAAACCTATATATACCTAGGTTCTAAAAGCAAGTGAACACCATGTAAACATAGATAACTGAACTGATGAGCTTCTAATTCACCTTTCCGCATTCGGAGGAGGAAGGCGTGAAGATGGGAAAGAGATTATGGACAATATTGATGGTTTATTCCATGCATCAGTCCGGTTCCCTTTAAAATTTTGACACCATCCTGAAAGCATTATTGTGACACAAAAATATCCATCAATCCGATCTCTTGTTGTTGAAGTGTTTCTATAAATAATTTTAGAAAGCTTCGCCAAAGCGTGTCTGTATAACTCTCCATTACTGAGTAATACGTCCCTCTCTGCTCAATTGTGTTCACTCCATGGGACTTCCTTGTGTTACCTTTTCACGGGAGGATGAGAATGGATGAAAAACTTGGCTAAGTCGGATTGTGTTCCTAAAACAGAAAAACAGGAGGGTGGATCCGAGCGCAGTCAGGCGTGCGCTCACGAGAAGATTCTTATGTTCGAGTGCGTGTGAATGCCGCACAACTGGCCTACAAGGGCTTTCGCTTATTCCCTGGAGTCCTCAAGCCCCCTCTCCGTCAAGCCCTTTCCTCAAAGTAGCAGTGGAGACTTCTGAAAGGGTTGAGTACGTTCGGGGAAGTCGTGATGACATAATTGGAATGCCCTGCCTCTTCTCCTATCGAAAAAAGGGGGTTGGCAACCAAGGAGCGCTTCTCAACTGGGATTGAAGAGTTGGTGGGGAGGCTTAGTGTCACGACACTTGAGTAAGGCTTTTCTCTCTAAGGTCTCACAGCAACGAGATCAGGTAACTTGTTGGGCTATGGATCTACCAGATTTATGCCTAATAAATGTGTTATACCAACCAGAAGGTACTAGCTAAGCTCGCTCTATACCCACACGAGCATGTGATGCGGACTGATGATAATTGGTGAATGGGTGCATTAATACATATAAATTTTGATAAGCAGTCCTCTTCGTCCCAAAACTATCTCATACTTAGGTCAACGACTTCTCATGTCCAATCAGGATTACGACGGCGTCGGTCATCTTCTCAAGATCGTTAGGGGTCCCAGATGGTCGGCTGACACGTGGAACGTCCTTTTTTTCCCCTCCCACGTGTCATTTTCCCTAGTGCTAAGGGTCAGTCGGGTTGAGGACGGAATGGTGCTCTTTCGTTACGTGGAGCTTCTCGGTTGGGACTTTATGACTGGAAGACACTAAAAATCTCGTACCCCAGGTCTATTCCTTCAACCCTAACGAAGGACGACGATCCAAGGGCCGCTGAACTGCTGCGGAGTATAAAAAGGGTGAGGGTTGATCGTTGCAGCTAGTATGTGGTGGGAATAGAGATGAATGAAATGAATGAAGATTGAGTATTACCATTAACCACCAATTTTAAACAGTTGATTAAATAAATGTTATTAAATGCAGTGCATCTTTGGGCGTGTACTAACGGAGACACCTTAGAATCAAGAGAGGAATGCAACCAGAGAAAAAGAAGGGAAAGTTGGCTTTCACTGGCAATTGCAGACAGTGATGAGTACAGGTGAACATTATGGATAGAATTGGCGCTTCAACCACTCCCACCCTTGCTCAGTTGGTTGTGTGCATAGTGTCCGTCACTAGTTGAACTATGGTCTTTGTAAGCGGTTCATTGATTGATTTAGTCTTTATTTCTCAGTTCATTGCTTGAATGTCAATAAAGGCCCATATTCTGAGAGTGCACAGAAGATGCGTAGCTAATTTGGTCATTCAGGCTATAGACGATAGTCAAGTGGGGATAGTGGGAGCTTACGGAAGATTCCGCGGTGGCAGTGACATTTGGAACCCCCGTCCAGTGGAAAGGGTGAAAGAAGAAGCAGGAAAGCGGTAGTAATTAGAGACCTCCCCCCCCCTCCAGCCGTCATCGGTCGGGGGACGTCAGGAACACTCTACCTTTGTGCGCACTTCAGACTTAATTGGTTAGCGACGTCTCACAGGCGATGAACGCTGGTCTCTGGATCGGGATAGGACTTCGACGGTGGTGTGCCCAGTTTTGAAAAGCCCATGGGTTGCCATCTCTTCAGATGAGGTCGCGAAGGGGAGGGGTTCATTCAAGGTTGAATGGGAACAACCTCTCGTCTCCCTCGCCAAACTCGTTCCCAAGTCTTCAAAAACGCTTTGAGGCTGAAGAGGTCCTGACTCCTAACACCTCTAACCCTTTCATCGTGCCCTCTCCCACCAGAAGTGGAGGATTCGCCCATCTTCACCCCCTCCAACCTTCTCTCGTAGGCTCAAACGTTTATTCACGTAATCAAATCAACTCCAGATTATTGATCAATTCCACGGCCACCCTCGTGCAAGTGACGTGAATGGCTCTGTCCTAACAGGAACGGGATATAAATCCAATTTACTCTGAATGATTCAAAGAAAATACAACTGGAACCCAAATAATAACAAACTGTTGTTTCTTGTCAAATCCAGTTCCCTCGAGCAAGAGGGGATTACGTCTAGAGAAACCGGCAGCAAGTCCCTCCTCCCCCTCCCTTCACGTAGTTTCCTGTTTCAAATAATCTTTTCTCATCTCGCACTCAGAACTACCTGTGACGACGTAATTTAAAACCGCGACGAACAAGTCGCCAACTTGGTAATTTTACTTCCAGGTTGACGTGGGTGCGAGAATTCAATTCGAGCTGGTTCATCAGCTTTTGAGAGAGATGAATAAATAAATAAATAACCAACCAAAAAATGTTGCTATGTACGATTACATCCGGCGATCAATAGTCATCACAATGACAATTTCGGTTCGGTATACCTTTATGATACCTCGTGAGATTTTATCAGAGGCTTCACCAATTACAATTTTATTTATTTCGATCTCAACTAGCTAATTATGTTAATGCTCAATCACTTACGGAAATTCGGATTTCGCTGACCCGTTGGGAAAACGGTCGAATTTGTCATCTCTCTGAAGCCCAAAAATCGTGTTTTTTCACTTACACTTCAGTTACACTTCAAATGTATTTTGTGGCCCCAAAATATGCGCCAGGACATTAGCTAATTTTAACGGTATGCAATGTAATATATATTACAGGAGAACTAAACGGAGAAAATTCCGTTTGCAAGGAAAAACCATCGGTATCGATTGATTCAATATTCAAAAAACATTTTCTCCTATACCTTACATATTCATGTCCTCACTAAATATGAGACCTCACGGATTGGTCGCCTTATCAATATCCTTATTAAATAGTGCTCCATCGCATTACATTATTACAAGCTTGTGTAGCAAACAAAATTAGTATCACCCTCTTGCTAAAAATAATACAATACTCCCGGCTTGCATCATTTTTTACCCACCTTTCACTAACCTTACTCCATCACAAGAAATGAAATGATGCTCGCATTAAAAAAAAAAAGTTCAGCCTCTCAGGACCTCACACCCACTATTTCTACTTCCACTCTTCCTACTCGAAGTGAATCTCTCGTAAGCTTCCCTCCCTCAAGTTCTTCCACCTACGTATGAAACAGTTGAACGAGCAGTGAAACTGCACCCGAAAACCTGAGTCTCCCCTAACGGAGGGTGAGAATCGCTTAGCTCAGGATCTTCGGGACACACCTCCGTAATATATTAAGCCCTCATATAAGAAACCAGGGGAGAAGCGTTTGTTCCGCTCGGACGGTCTGTATAGCCCACCACCCGCCTTTTGGAATCATCTCTGACCACAACGTTTTCCAATCTACTTGCAGCCCATAAATTCATTTCATGTAGGGAGAGGACGTAGTTCCCAGTAATCCCTTTCACATTTGGGGGCTATATGATACCCTGGTGATTCAGGAAATCGTCATGAATTATTGTCAACCTGTGCTTTTTGTCCAGGTATATATTATGTTGTATATTGCATGTACTTAATCAATCAAATTAAGTTTTTTACCTGTTGTTATAAAGAGATTTGCATTGGCTTTCGGCATTAAAAAGCAATCTTGATATTTCACGCTTCAGTCTGAGTAACGTACCGCACAACCGTGAGGGAAGCGTATGATGGAGGTAACAGCAAAAACACAGAAAATTACTCCACAATGGTTTATTAGGTAGACCCAGACCGTTGACAGCAATTAATCCAGAACCCCGTATCAACTGATTCAGCGTTTATTAAGTGGAAAATGAAACCCTTCACGCCAAGGTCTCGATATTTTGGAAAACATCGAAATTTTCTAAACACAATATTTACTCACACTCACCCATTGCTTCGAGCAATTGTTCTATTATATTTCGAGGCCAACCTATTGTTTGAAATGAGTCTAAGACTGATGTTTTGGACTTCTCAGATCTCAAGTGTGAAAACGTATAATTATTCTTCAGAGAAATTTAAGCGTAAGAAATTATGGTTTTGAGCTCGAATCTAAAAGTAAATAACCAAAAGAAAACGTAAAACAAAAATTAGCTGCCGTTTTCAGTTTTCAGGCTCTTCATAATGATCTCAGCCCTTCGTAGACACGACATTTGAGGCGCATTTAATGTTTATTGTATTGGGTACCACCTGACTAGCTAAATGATATATTTTGCTCATTTCGTGTGGTGAGCACTCATTTTCCCTTACGAACTGTTGACCTCACTTCTTTATGCTGACCATACTGGTGAGCGTTTACTTCGAGGGAAAATTTACTCGAAATGGAGCGAGTATACAGTTTTATTCGCTGTTATTCATTGAACGACTGTACAATAAATTAATTCATTATTTTCATACGTAGGGTTTATTTAGCTAGTTGCATGTTGACTGTCTCCTTTTTGATGGGCTGCACACTTCTAATTACTGAAAAGCCAGCATGAACGGTGGATATCTACAAAAAAATTAAATGTATGAATGCTCCATCGATGAATTAGAATAGAAACAGGTGCAAAATTCACTACGACGTATCGGCTGTTCAGTTTTTGGGGATTCTAGTGACAACAAAGTTGCAAAGCACTTGTTGTGACGGGTTGCTGGTTAGGTAGGATGGGATAAATCAAGTTTCGAAGGGAGGAAGGCGGAAGTCTGGGATAAGGGACCGGTGAACGTAAACGGTGGATTTTCATCAGGTGGGGAGACGCCATGCCGTCAGCTATCAAAAGCCTTTGGCCCCTCGACGTTCGGTAGTCATAACAACACCTTGTTTTCTCTCTTCCCTTTACACGTGCTGGCAGGTGGAGGTAAATCCGCTAGGCTTACCATGCAGAAGGCCCTTTTTTCGTCCTCGCTAACGAGCTGTGCCTTCTTCCCCGGGATTCAGGTAGATCGACTCGCTACCCCTTCAACGAAAGGAACATCATAACAAGCGCGAAATGAGGAAGGAAGCGAAGAACGAATCATCCCCCGCTTGAGCACGAGCTGGTAAAGGAAACTGGACTCGAATGGTTTCTCTTGAAACATGGAAGGATTCTATCCAATCGGCATTTTTGTGGGATAGATCGTGTCCGTTCCACAATACTACCTATTTGCGGCTGGCCGCCATCGTGACTCATATTGACGCCTGCTGCAACCTGCTCTGATATCTCACCTCGTAGATTTGGGATTCACAATAAGCTATGCCCGTCCACCGTCCGTTGATATTGTCACCCTAGAATTGACCATCAAAATCCCGCCTTTCGGACGCAGGCTCTATTTGGCAGAACAATCTCCAGCTCGATCGCATTGTACCCTAGAATTTCATAAATTAAAACGAGTGTTTGGTCCAATGTTTAGTTAAATTTCTGTATTTGGAGAACCTGGATACCAAATTTGGACAGTATCATACATTTTTTGCCTCCTTCTCGACATTCTTCGGTCTCCCAAAGTTATAACATACCTACCTACTCCTCGTGGGCTCCTTCATCACATTTTGAATGAAGTGAAAACGACGGGCTCTCCTCATTAACATTAATCGCGGCTCTCTCTGCTGAATTCACTTCCGGGCTGCAGAAACTTATTATTGAATGAATAACGGTTAGTTCGTTATTTTGAAATTACCGTTTATTTCAGGCCTCTACTCGTTATTGGATCCACTACTAACCAACAGAATTTATGAAACCAACGTGAAAACGTTATTTTCTTGTATGAAGGCGGTCTCTCTAACGAAGGTTGGACGTGCAGCAGAGTTTCGATTTTCTGAAGCCCGTTATTTAGGGATAAACGCCTCTCTTTATCGCACAACGATTTATGTGGATTATCGTTCGCGATGCTATGCCCAACCTGAGGGGCGAGAACAAAATGTTATTCCAGGACGTTTAATAGGGTGACCACGGAATCCGGGAGGGTTCTGGGTCTCAGGATGGAAAAACCTCATCGATACTGAGACCCTGTAGGATTTGCGAGGGTGGAAATAGAAGGTCCAACCGGGAAATAATTTTTCCCGGACAGTCGAAGGCGACTGGGGCACGAGGGGGTCGCCAAACAAATATTTAAAGGGGTGGGAGGGAAAGGGCTTTTTGTCCATCGCTCGACCCCTGCGCCAAGACAGATATATAGGAGAAAACTAAGGGCAGAGTTGGAATGTCTCCGGGAAACGCGTGGAATTTCGATGGAATCCAATGGACCGAAGGATAACCCGTCGGAGGCGCAAGGGTGGAAGAGCTCAAACCCGAGTTTCAGTCTTTCCCGTCGCTTGATCCCCTCCGTTATTGGCGGATAACCCTTCACCCTTCTTATTCTTTATTTGATAATTCCTGACATCCTAACTCGCCTACCTCATACATAAATGTAAAATGTTATATCTCATACGAGCGTCCACGTGTCAGAAAAATCAGATGGTTGTGTGATGAAGCGAGCAACAAACAGCACAACAACACTCTCCTCTGGAATGAGGAGTGAAAATTTCAAGCGCGTTATATATATCCATTGCTGATGGGCAACATGAACCGTCCATTGACGAGAATGGATGAGGATTGTCGTATCCCATAACTTGTGTAAGGGACCTACGAAAACGATGTCAATTTATCACAAAATAAACGTTGGGAAATTTTTTTTGGGTGAGAAATGGCATAAAATTCATTAGTTTTGAATGAACTCCCTGAAAGACAGCCTTTCTTACAGCACCCTTGAACCCATTCTTATACACTCCAGAACCTCTTAAAGTTCTCCGAAAATCTGAATTTTCGCGGACCCCATGCTTTTGGTCTTTTACTGCCTTTTAATCCTTTCAGGCAGTTGAATCCTTTCCTTGGATCTGAAATGAGTTCACGGCTGCGCAGAAAGTTTCTTCTGCATTCAACCATGGCCTGTACAAAACATTAGTGCTCACAAGTATAGTCACCGGGTTGGGGTAGATTTAAAGAAATGATCTGATTAAGAATTAAAGAAGGACTAAATTACCCTTTATCATGAATTCAGACCTCAAGGTATACAACAGGATACTGCATAATCTGATGCCAGGTTGGCACAATAGACTTTTTGATTCAGCTCCCGGTAGAGTGTGAACCTTTCAGAAAACATGATGCGAAACTAAAAATAGTTTCACTTACCCTTGACGTAAGCCATCAAGATTTTACTTTGGAGCAAACAGAGAAAACTCGCAATGAGGGTTCAGGATCAGAACAGGGTTGCGATGGGCCTCCTAAAATTGAGGTCTGGACAACATGTTGAATTATGTCGGTTGTCATGGCAGCCTTTTTTTCTTCTTCACTCCTTTCCACTGTCATACGCCCTAGGATCAAGTTGATGTTGTGCCCTTCGATTGAAAAGAAGCATTCAACAAATTCGTAGAGCAGGTTGCGGTGACTAGATGACAGACGAAAACAGTATACGCGTAAGGGGGGTTGTAACTGATTGAGGCGACTGTGGTGGGCGGGTGAATCGAAACAAACGTTCTCGCTTGGCGAGGAAAAAAAACAACAACTCAAGATTTAGCTGAGCGTGAACATGAATGATTGCGAAGAAACAAAAACATGAAGCAGCGCTCGATTCGTGGGCGATTCTGAATACACCGTTGTGGTTTACAGTTCATCAACACCTGCTCCGAGTCCCATTCAGCGCGATTTATCGAAAGGGCTCTCATTGAACGTAGCAAATATTCCTCCGCAATCACTTCACACGCTAGAACGGTCCCGGAGAGTCGTACATATTCTCCAAGAGAGACAACAATAACGGTTTTAGTAATTCCGGGTAGCGCTTGATCGATCACCAATGAGTGAGTGGGAGGGAGTGATTTCCATCCTAATCAATTCAAGTTCATGACTGCTGAAACCCCATTCACTGGTCCTCGTGTGTACATGTCCACTGATCCGATTGTCTCATTTGAGGTAAAGTTGGAGATCTCAGTTGCTTTCATCAGAACCGATGTGGCGAGAGCGCAATGGATTCTTCTTGCGTCATCCCTTGAGTGTCAATAGTTGTTTTTAAATGCTGCCAACTCGCTCACAATGGTTCGTTATTCATTAGAGCAAGAGTATGGGGAAAATACTGAATATGCAGTGTCTAGGATTCATTTTAATCGGTTTATGATCCAGCATTTAGAGGAAAATGATACTCCACACATGCCTAGTTCCCAAGAAATCACGACAATCGAGTTTCACATTTTCACCCATATCATTCACAAACATGGGTCGATCTGGTAGAAAAGTTTCAAGAACCTACTAGAGCCAGATAGATGTCCTTGACCAAAATTTCAAATATGTATAAAAATGTTTACTAACACCCAAAAACGGACACTAGTCTTCAGGTGTGACAACATTTGACACACAAAACCCTCAAAGTGTAAGAGGGAAACGGCTAGCTTAGAAAAATTGAAAATTTCTGTTGTGCGAATTTTAAGATGATACGGTAAATTAATACAAGAAGGTGTTGTTTCATTGCTTTCGGAGGGTGGAAGCCTTTGATTTGATTGTTCAACGCTCCTTGTGGTTGAGCAATGTTTTATCGATTCGGGGAGACCGCGTCCTGTTAAAATTTTTATTTTTTTAAAGACCAATACATTTAATTCATTTTCTTATTGAAATGATGCAACCACGTATTCATATAGATCAAAAACAATATTTTTTCGGTAAAAATAAAAAATTCTGTGAAAAAAAAAAAAATTGTGGATTAAAAATTAATGAAAAAGAACAATTCGGAAATGGATTTTTGAGATTTTTGAAACTCATACGGGTTTGGTGTCATTTTCTATTGAACTGTGAATCTATAGATTATGAGTTTATGAATGCATGGTGCCGGATTAGAGTACTTAAGGGTCAAAAATTGCTTTAAAGCAATGTGAATATTTTGCACAAATCTTCGATTTTGCAAATGAGAAACTTTTCCTCATAATAAGAAGACTTTTTATCCAAAAAGAGGAAAAAACTTGGGTTTTACACACAATTTTCCACAATAATCCTGATACCCTGATTCTTCTTGAATCTGTTTTAGTAATAGTGTACGGGGAATATTATTGTTACTTTGGCAAATAAATTATTCCTAGCAGGGGGTGATAGTAAGACCAAAGACTTTGAAAATTGGCTTCACAGAGATATGTGTCTAATAATATTTGATTTAGTAAACTTGAAATTTACGAAATGTGTCTTTCATGGTTCGTCATCACTTCATCAATGTAATATTACTCTTGTTCCCTCTCTTATTACACCATAACGTCATTTGGAGCTCATCCATTCCAACAACACGCTCTGTGATAATAACGCATTACGACAGTGTAATCCCCAATCTGTCCACCGAGGTTATTCAGATGGGATGTTCAGATAGGCCACCGCTGCTGTTCCTTGTCAGGGTATCAAAAAGAGGGACCTCCCGACCGAATGGATGCGGGCGTGATTCAACCGTGAAATGAGAAAGACGAGCACGACTTGAAAAGAGGGAAAACTACGACGGCCTTAAAGTTTGATGACGCATCAAAAACCTTGATGGCCCCCCTGTAATTATAGTGTCATGCCCCATAACACGAGTAGGATACGCTCACTTTTAGGAAAACGCAGCTTCTCTGACGTTGAAATGATTATCGTAAACTGAGTCTATTACCTGGGAACGAGTGAAATAAAGGTGTCTCGCTGTGGGAGATGAGTTGAACTTCATTGGTCATCGTTCGTGTCTGCAGCTATCACATCCTGTCTCTGGCAGATCTATCAGCATAGGAAATTACACAATAGGATGTATACTAATGTGATACTTACCTTGTGCGGGGGGATACGAGTATCTTCATACTGATCAGTAGGGATCGTAGAACTATGGATTAGTCAATCTTCAAATTCCTGTCATCTAACAACCAACTCGGATGTAAAATGAACCATGAAAACGTATTTTTCTTGCGTAAATCGGCTTCCCCCTCTTGTCTTGGGTCTGCATGCTCCCAGACTTGCACCCCGTCACGGGGAAAGTGGCAGGATCCAGGCCTAAAATCGAGATCAAAGAGACGGTTTCAACTAGTCACAAGCGGGGAGGTGGGATCGAATCTCCGCCTCTGTGAGCCAATAAGCTTTTGAGCTTGACCTTCCGTATTGCGTCAAAGCCTTTGACAATCCAACCCTGATAATTACAGGCAAGCAATCAAAGCCGGGTGTCTGAGCCTAAAGACATCAGGAACGCGATGGCGCGCAGACAGCAGTCGAGCCTTCACTATCTCCTAAACTAAACTAATATCCTACAATGAGGACTTCAACAAGTTACTCAGTGAATTGGTGTTCAGGAATAACTAGTCTGACCTGGAGGGTGTTTAGATACCTTGTTATACAAGAGAAACATTCTAGGTGGTTGGTACTATAAACCGGAGCTCTAATGGGTTTCATTGATCCCAAAGAAGTCATGCAACAGAAAAATAAGCCAAAGCTAAAAAAAAAAAAAAAAAAAAAAAAACTGATAATTCATTTGTTTATTTGTATTCGCATTTCGCGATTTATTATTCCATGGAGCAAGAGTTACAAGAGCACAGTGACCGTCCAGGACTCGGTTTGAAACGATTCAGCGTCCGATTCAGTGCAGCCAGTGAGCCTGTGCTGTAACCTGTGATTTCAGGTTCATAAAAGTATTTACTTCTTCCAGATTCTCAGGGCATGAAAAGAAATTTATTATTGACAATCACAGGAATCAATACCATGTAATGATACCATTCAATTGACTACTCTGGAAATTCAAGATTTCTTTTAATCGTTCTTTACTTCTTGGAAAGTTATCTCGCTAATTAATACGAAACCATTAGATGACTACCAATTAGAGTGGAATTTTCCAAGGAATCTTACAGAATCACAACCGCCGACTGGCAAAGTTTGTTGTCCGTAGACTCCCGAAGAGACTGTGCCTTGAGATACCGCTTGCCTTTCCCCGGTCTCGAGAGGCTTGTTAAAAAATTGTTGGAGCTTTCTGTTTTTCCTTTTCCTCTGCGTAGTTCGTTGTTTGTATTTTATTTAATTTCCCCGCGTAATTGAAATCGTTAACGAGGGATTCCCTTCGGGGGTGTTGGCTTGGAGCGGGGAGAAATGAGGGCACTAACGCCAATCTCAAGGGAACGTGATGATTTCTCAAGCACGAACGAGTTCTTGGTTTGCGTAAATCGGTTATATTGCGCATTTCATCGCCCATTTGTTCACCTGGTGTTTCATTTGTTTCGCTGGTCATCATGTTAGTATCGTTGGGTTCTGATGAAGATGCTATTGTAGGGATAATGCTGTGAACCACTTCAATCTTCCAACTTATCATCTCCAGTAAAGTTTCATCTGTATCTTCCGTACTCAATCCATACATACTAACCACGGACTATTTTGAATCACATTCAATCGGACACAGCATGGTCGTCGTTAGAATTGATCGGGAATAACTTTGGAGATCGTACATACCAGCAGGCCCATAGAACCTCATGACAAAGCATGGGAACAGGGGCCCGTGAGGGGAGTTAGGTTCATGAAAGGTGCATATTTGGCGGGCCTCAATTAAGCTACCTAATTCCAGAAATTTTATATTGACCCTTACTCGCTAATAATGGTGACCTGCCCCATCCATGACGCAATTTTATGTCCATGATGAGATGACTTGCACCCTTCAAAGACTAATCATTGAAGACTCATAAACCCAGACTCTGACCCAAAGCTCACTTACCCCCTTACTACTTTAAAATAGTAAAATAGTAAATTGAATAAACGCTATCTAACTGACCCTTTCATGATTTATTTAGACTAGATACTACAGATTTTAACTGATTCAGGGGAGGTCGCACGCCATCCACACGCATCGCTAAAGGGGAGAATCCGAGGGAGGACAGAGAAGTAAGACGGGAAGATGGCTTGGTGGGAAAAGATAATCGTCTCCATTAGTCAACCCCTCTCTGCTAATTGCTCTGGATAACTTTTTATGGTAACTTACTCCCCTCCCCTCCTTCCCTTCCACACGTTTCTTTTTTCTTCCCTAGTTGAACATTCCCTCCGTTAATTTTTTCTTCAAGTTCTCTCTCTCGAATCCACCTCCTGTCGTCGAAGGCATGGAATTAACAAATTAAATCTTATTCCCACTACATCCGTGAGTGTATTGCAAATGACCCGTATTTCAAATAACTCTTTCTACGTGTATCAGGGTTGTTCGTACAGGTGTTTTGGCTTGTAATTCTACACTATTTCGAATCGAGTAGTGTCTGCTGTTTTTGGTTTTCTTATTATATTTTGAATAATGCAATTTTTTTTTCGAAAAAAATATCCACAAACAACTTTTCAAAATGTGTTTATTTGATTGGAAATGGATCCGCCGATAAAAAAGAAGTCTTCAAAATGTAGTTGAATTTTCTTACTTCAACAGTCAATGTTTCGGAAGGCAAACAAGTTGCAATGCAAAATTGTGGGTGAATAATTTATAAAGTATACGACTAATTAACCAATATGTGCAAATTATGGGCGAATGAGAACATCTATATTCTCCCCTAATATTCTTTGTTGTAAATGTTCACTATGATAGGATAGTGGATAGAGCGATACCGTGCGTGGTGACATTTACTCCCACGGCGCCAGCCTTCTGTTCATGCACTTCAGAGAGCGCTACTTTTTCCTAAGCATTGAGCTGTTCGGAGAGAACGACAGTCAGTCTGTCCCCGCAGATATGATGAATATTGGTGGTGGCTCGACACACATATTATCATTTGTTATCAACCCCGGAGTATTACTTCATCGCCATTAGAAAGTTCCGACTTGGATCACTGACCCAAATATTCTCATGTTTGTTTCTTGTACGAAATTAAAGATATATTCATTCCCCTGAAACAAGGCATGAAGACTACGAACACTCCGGCCACGAGTGTCGATATTCATAATATAAGGATACATAACCCATGTCAGTACGACGTGCCCGCATGAATACAAGTCAGTGGTCGTTGAGTCCCCGATATTATGTCACCAGTTAAGAGCGCAGCCACCCATGTTGATAATGGCTGGATCAATTTTGACGACGCAGACTGTTACAGAGGCGATAAATCTGCATCAAACATAATTATCCCTTATTCGATAGTTGATCGCTACGCCTTGACGTCCTCTTGTGACTAACGGTCATTGATCTTGGCCTGTTATAAAGGGAAATAAAGACCCTGAAAATGGTGTTTGGCTCATGATATTCGCGTTCGGAAGGTTCCTTGTTCTAGTCGTATTAAAAATGAGCATTTTTACTGATGATCCGGATTTGAGCTAAGAGGGTAGTATTTTAACTCAAGTCCGAACTAACCAAATGATGCTCATGGAATTCTTCCTATGTTGCATACAGCCAATATTAAACACACGGGGCTAGGTTACATGACGTGGCATCTATTAAGTTGTGAAATGGAGGAAATTGTTCGCTATTTATTTTACAAAGTAGGTGATAACATACATAGAATATTATGATATTGTATGGGGAGTTTGTGCTCAATCACCTTGATTCACAACTCCACCGCTCGATTACACTGTTTGCTAGTTCAACTACCTACCTAATTTGAATTGCTGGTGCCAGTATGCGCAAGTCGTGGGTAGGTGAACCAACTCAGGGCTAGCCCCACGGTTGGGTTAATTGAGCAGAAAAGACAACACAGGTCGGTGAACCGTGAGGAGAAGAGCACGTTCGCCTATTTATACAGCTGGAACCCGCCTGTAAGCCAACCACGCTTCTCATGAGGGTTTATCAATGGCAAGCCCTTTGAGAGGCCGGAGCGTTTTGATGTCACGGAGTGGCTTTGACCGAGTTATTTTCTTTTAGCGGTTTTTAAAACTGACGTTTCACTTCTGCTTCCCATTTTGAATTGAGCAACAAAAAGCTCAAACGGTTGGAAAGGCTTTGGGCAAAAATGGACTCACTTGGTCCTTTTACTCGCAAAACACAGGCAACTTTGGGTATGCACAATTTGAAGAAAAACCCACTCAACCATTTATGCTATTTCAAACGTGGCGTTTGATACACATTCCAACATGTGACGCCTTCCAACACAAGGACATGTCTCATCATTCGAGTTCGTAGCCAGGAACTGGCCATCTAACTCTTAAATTGTACGAATATCTCTATGAAATTCAATTTTTCCAGCACAACAAACAGTTTTTGAAATTGTTAGATAGTCTAATTCAAATGGGGAGACATTTTTGGAAGCTGGGCTATTGCTCTCAAGGAATACACAATTCAAATGTTTTCCAACGACTATTCACCCTCGATTCTCCGCTTTATTGCTGGTTATTGCTCAGATCCTTCATAGGCTTTCATAATGATGCAAGAGACTGTTAGGGATAACCTTTTTTCCCCACATAAAAACGAAAGTTTGTATTAAATAAAAAATCACAGTCAAGCTAGGAGCTTCGAATAATGCAAGAAATCAACCCCGGAATTTCCCGATTGGACGGACAGCGACCATCGGTCACCCTCGTCTCGGGCACCCACAATTTATCCACGAGCTGCTCCGGGGCATAGCGGATGCCTTCATCAAAGGGAATATTCAGAGCCAGGGGTCAACTGGAACAACCAAAGGGCTCTACTGGCACAGTTATAAGTTATAAACCCTCGAGAGGCTGTGAAGAGCAATAATTCAGCGTTTGGGGTCTTCCGCCCCAAGGGTTTCACGAACGCGTCCGATATTGAAGTTTGCGTAATGGATTCATAGTTATTGCCGCTTCTGAGAACAGTTACCGGTGAATCGTGGTTTTCAATGGCGTTTCACTGTTAATTTTCCAGGGTTCATGCGTGTGTCGATAAGTGCCAAGCTTTCTGGTGGTGAAAGAGTCCTGGTTATGGGCTGATCGAGCCCTGCTTGTCATTAAAAGATCATAGGAGCCTATCAAAATCTTTAAAAAAAACCGAAGGTATCAAACAATAGTCTGCTTCTACCTTGAACATGAACTCGAAAATCCCAAAAATTCCCCGGCGATACCACTCACCTGGCTGCTGGCGCTGTACTGCGGATACCGGTGTCACATTCCGATGCTGTCAGCTTGGAAACTCCGTCTATTTGGTCGCTAGCGCCCAGTTTCAAATATTGTGGGGATAGTAAGTAGTGTGATGCAGACACAAATATATCCTTAGCTGGTTTCAGGTAAGCATTGAGAGATCCTGAGATTGCCTGCTGGGGGTAGTTGGATCACTAAATTTGTTACGTTAATGACATGGTCTGGCAGAGTCTGGTGGCACCCGAGTGAATAATGTTCGAGTGCCACTTTACTTTAAAATAGGATCCCTGCTGCTTATCGTGGGCCTCTATGCTTATACTAGAGCAATAATGGCTGTAGGATATTGTGTTTCCAGGTATATTGTTGGACGTAGGGTCGCTTGAATATGGATAATGGGGTCGACGGGGGATTTTTCCATTTTAGTGGCCAAGGTAATATCGCACACTTCTTCAACGAATAACACAGCTTCGAGCCAGAAGCTTGTCATGATACAACCATAGAAAGCGTCACAAAAGAGACGATCCAATGCTAGGAAGAGGCTCTTCAACATTGCGTAGGCGGGGTGACGTCAATAACACTCCGATGACGATATAATTCCTATCCCACGCCTTCTGTATAAGCATAAGCACACGCCAACAAATACCAAAAAAGAAAAAAAGAAAAGCATCCTCCATTTAACTCGATTGCCGCTACGTGCCACCCCTCCAACAGACGCAATAAAGGACACAGAGTGGACTTGGAAGACATGTGCCAGTCTGTCGTGGACCGTTGCCAGGGGAGCTACTTTTACCCTCCCCAGAGGATTTCCCGTCACGTGCTGCGAATTTTCAAAAAAATTCCTACTATATCCGATCCGTTCCCAAAGCAAACCAAAGCGGGGAGGTCTGAGTGGCGGCACGCGTCCGTGAGTCAAAAAGAACGAGCTGTGAAGTGTTTGCGGGCAGAAAGCGCAGTTCCCACGAGGATAAGTACATTTGCCATGTGGGCCGAAGATGCCCCTAATTCAACAAGGTTGATCAATTGCGACGTCTAGGACGTCCTGAAAAATCTATGTTCTTGTATGTTCCCCAACAAACGAGACCATCATTCGACTAGATTTCCTCTAACATCATTCACCTTCAGCATATTCTAGTAAAATATAAAAATAAAAAAATAAAATATTTGCCACCTGGTGGGGAAAATAATAACAAACACTTGGGCTCTTAATTAGCCAGCTGGTGGTGAGCAGAACTCCTATTTGATTCCTACTAACTTAAATATTGGAGTGATTGTTATTATTGCAAGCTAAACTAAATAAAATATTTTTTCGTAGTTAAACTAAGTAACTTGTACTAAGAATAACATTGTTTCTCATCACAGCTAGGAATGACACCAAGAATGTTTCAGACTCACTTGAGTGCCCATATTCTGGCGTAAGGTGCTCCAACAGCGTTTTGAGATTTCTGAGCAATTAGTTCGTACTCATACGTCTAGTGATTAGTTAATACAATACGCACAGCAGGCCATGGTATCTTTTGCCTTATTACCTAAATTAGTCTCGTTCGTTGGGCATTTATAATAAATGCAGTTCTAAGCCACCGAAGCTCTTCTCTATGACGTCAAACGGCTCAGCTCTGCCTAATTTCAATTCTGGCAACTTGTTTGGTGTAAAAGTGACAATCACGATTTAAGATTTGAGTCTCACCGAGTAAACCCCCTCTCCCCTTAATCCCGATTTAGAGGGCATTCTCATCAATCACAGGATACTCTTCGAATATTGGCAGCTGTTTTGAGAAGGATTCGTCTTCAAACAAACTGGGATTACACTGCTCTACCTGGCAATGGTCAGACTTACAACATCTGGACGTTCCCTCGACTCAAACCCCCACGCCGACGTGCCCTTGTACGGAGATAAAGGGAAGATTTTGGGGATTACTGAGGACAGATCGGTTTACATTGCTTTTCAGTTTGTTGTGAGCTCAGCGGTGCGTTTAGTTTTGTGTTGTCCTTCGGCCTTACCTATCGGCTTGAGATCTATGAGCTTCTACGAACAGTTTGAAGGGAATTCGGTTTATAGATATATTCAAATCTGAGTATAAAGCTTTAGCCAAAGATATTCAATGACACCTAAACCTTTTGTAAGAACCTGTAGTAGTATAGAAAATAGAAAATTCAGTCGAAGGATGCTGGACAAACTGTCTTAGCAAGAACTATTAAAAGTTCGATTTATATTAATTTTCGAATTCGGACCACCATATTATTTCTTCATCCTATACAACGTCTCATTGTTCTAGTAAAAATCTCAGTTCAAGTGTTTGAAATAGGGACACTTGCCTCACGTTCAACCGCTACAATTATGGGTGGATAATAATTCTGTTCGGAAAGCGACTTAAACGTCCTCAGGGTGACTGTACCAATTTAGGTAAAAACTGGACAAACATTGTCTTGAACAAAGCAGGTACCAAAATAATTTAGAAATACCTACCCGCAACAACTAACAATCGGTTTTCATTTGCGGTAACTGGTTTGAAATTACTCTCAATTTATGCAGTGTCTGAAATTCACAAACATTCCGAAGATCAGTTGTCGAAATACCCATCCTCACCCATTTTGTAATATATGAATGGGAAATGGTACTCCATTCACCGAGGTCCCCAAAAATCTTGGAAAAACAATTTTAGCCCACAACCAAGTTGTACCATCTAGAGTGATAGAACTGAGAGGTTGCAAGGAACAACTAGAGCTTGAAGAGAGTCGCTGGCTTAATTTTTAACATTTGTATTATCATTATCTTTTATTCCCACCACCGAGAATGACTTGGACGGACACACATTGGCTTTGAAATCTATACATTTTAAAGCATAATTATGTTTCTGTTAATTGGAAGACCGACCTCATGCAATGCCCAGATAGTGATAAACCATATAAAAACGTTATTCTCGTGTCGCAATTTTCTTGAGTATCGGGGATAAAGCTGACTACTTCGTTAAACCCTCGCACATCCCTAAGCACTTGAATAATTTAAATTGCTAGAACGGCCGATTTGTATAAATTCAGGACGACGTGCTATAACTGAAACAAAAGATAAATTTTGTAAGTATTAATATTTTGCCTCATTTCATATTAAATAATTCCATTGTTCACTTTTCAGGGAAATAATAAAAGATTCAATAAGACAAAAACACATTTTTTTTTTTCGAAAATTGCTGAAAGTTTTATTTCTTTGGTTGGTGGGTACTTCTCCTTACGGATGCTTCGTTCCGATTGATGGCGCCGTAATATTCCCAAGTTTCCTCCATCGCATTGAATCAAATTCAATCTTTTGAGCTGGCAAACATCGGAGTAAAAGGGGGCGTTTGAGTGAATTCTTATTGGAAAGCGTTATGAAAATGGTTGAGAACCTCGACTCGAGGGATTTTCGACGTCGGCATAAGATTCACGCTCATTCAAAAAGCATAAAGCACGAACTCATACTTAGGAACCCGGGAAATGGGGAAGGGTGGCGCATTCTCTCCTCATCCGTAATTCTCTTTTCTTCTTGGGAAGTATCTTCCTCCTCAAAGGGGAAGAAGCTTGAGGTAACTTATACTGCGTTGGTTTTGCTGCTTCTCCAGAATAGAGAAGTTTGGCAAGAGGTAAAGTGACATTTTCGAAAGGATCTCCGCACGGTTTTCCCGTTGAAAACTTGCCTCCTCCGAGGCTCCCTTTCGTTGCCAAAGCTTCTCCCGTTTTGGTGGAGGGAAGACGGAACACTCTCCTCCTCTTCCTCTTCCTTTTCGTCTGGTTCGAGGTGGAAACTTCAAAGGAAACGAGCCGGAAAGGGCGGGAGTCTTCAGCGGCCCACAAAAGGGCAAACGGGAGGACCGCGGAAATCGATCGGAAACGAGAGCGTCTTCATCAGTCCGACCAAACTTGATACGAAGTTTGCATCCTACCTTACAGTATGCATCTTCTTACTGCCCATTGTGGGCAGAACTACGACCAATACCTAATGAATACTGATTTATTAATTAATCTATTGTAGAGATTAGCCTATGTCTCATCCCTTCGAATAGTCCGAAAATTTGACATTTTGTAATCAAGATGCCTTGTTTCAAAAACCGAAGTATCAGTCTGCCGTCTACGCCATTTTTGCTGTAGGTCCAGAAACGTTGGTCGATGTCACTCATCCGATTCCAGTTGGTCTCGGAAACAGAACCACCCTGTCCTGGACGCTTTTTGTTGATTTTCATTCAGTTAATAAGTAATGCGACTTTTATGCTAATAATCGGCCTTTTTATACAGACAGCCGAATCAGAAGTTGAGACCCAGTAAAAGCATTGCTCACGTTAGAAAATCTATTACGTTTCAAAGAGGGTTGATTCAAAACCCCACGTATCCGTTCTGTTCCGTTGTCCGCTTTATGGGCCAAATGATGCATCCAAAATTGGAAATTTTTTACCCCATTAGCAGATAATTATGTACCTACATTCTTGGATAAACGCCACCAACTGACGCGGGCTCCGGTGAATCAAGGTTAATCTAATTTAGAACCGGGTTTCCAGATTTATGGGTTATGAGACGTGTGGAGGTATCATCCTTCAAATAAAATTATTTGTTATGTTGATGTTTTAAAATGGGATGAAATTTGAATGATTACAAAAAAAGGGGTGGGGGGGGGGGTGGAAAGCCTTTTTGATGGTAGGTATTATTCATCATCAATTCTAAAGAATTAGTGAATTTTGGATTTATATTTTTCAAAGTTCTTTTTCATCCATGCGTGATGAAGACACTATTGATTAGGACGGATAAACGAACTGAATGTAAATCGTTAGCAAAATCGCAGTTATGTACGTGAAAATGAATATTCAGATCGAATTTTGAAGATTTGTCGAGCGACTATCAATTTTTTGTTCTTTCATGGACCGCTGGCCTCTGCCCACGCCTCAAACCACAACTAGCACTATATTGTGCTTTCAGATGGACTTTTCCCCGCTGATTCGTTATCAATGGTACATAACTTTAGGCCCCAGACCGTTAGCGGCAATTAGCTCAATTCATATTTCGATCGACACAAGGGCCGAATTTCATTGGAAGATGCCAACTTTTTGCGCGACTGAGCTGAATAGTTTCTAATTCAAACATAAGCCTTGATGAAGTCACAGATCAAAATTGAAGATTTTTAGAAAAATTCTGATATAAAAAGGCGTGGACGGATATTAAAATTTTAGAATCAAATGTAGATCAAAGGTCACTCACTTATGAAAATACTATGTTATTACAAATGCTAGAAATTAAAAAAAAAAAAAAAAAAAAAAAAAAAAATAGTGAGTCCAAGAAAAGAGAATTATTTTTGAAAACCAAATTATGATCGAGAAAAAAGTATTATAAACGGGAGGTTTCAAGACGAGAAAGCGGGGTTCCCTTACCCTGGGGATAAGAATAAGTGGATGCATCTCTTCCGTTATCTGTCGAAGGGGATCGGGAGTAATGACGAGATGTGATGCTCCTGTTTTGGTTCGTGGCACGTGACTTGCTCATCTTTTGAAGACCAAAGCGTTTAATCCACGCCCGCATTAGTTACGGCTGTACGGTGCCTTTTGATTAAAACGGCAGAGATTCCGAAACTATCAAAACACACCCCTTGACTAGTACGAGAGGGTGGCGTTTGTGCACCGTTGTATGTAAACTGCTCAATGCATCAATATCAGTTAATTAAGAGGAAGTTGCATCGACGGGCAGGAGTGCCCCGAGGGGCGGGCTCAAGTTGGGCATTCCGGCGTGTACACATGGGGTCGCTCATTAGATCCGGGTAAATAGTAATGTAAGCCCTAGCCAATCTGGAGGGCATCTTTCCAAGTGGAATCCTATGAAGAAGTGGTTTGAATCCATGGGATTCCAGTGAACTATGTTGAATTTTATGTTTACTCAGGAGGCGTTGAAACCCTTTTCCATTTTTGTCTGCTAAACAGGGACAGTTTTTCTAGAATTTAAGAAGAAACATACTACATGAATTCATTACTAATTCCACAATAGACATGCAAAGATGGCGGTGGTTTCATTATTCCTCTGTGCACCTTGCTACGCATTACACTTACACAACTAGGAAGTTAATATAACAGAAAAAAAATCTATGAAGAAGAATCCTTGAAGTCGTCCTTTTCAAATTCAACCCATTTTTGAATACTCTTGAAAATCCATGGTTTGTTACACGACCGTTGTTATCTCTCATCGATGTACGGACCAGTATGTGACTCATCTGAATAGATTCCAAAATTTGTGCACATTCACTGTACAGCATCTGATTTGGAAATTGAAGTCAGATTGATCATCAAGGATTTCATGTTGGAGGAACGGCAATGTAGAGGATATGTCCAATCGAGTTCCCATGCTGAATCCCTGGAGTTTACCTGAGCTTGATCATTCTCTCATTAACTTCAATGCGAAATGAGTGCTTTCGTATTTAGGAATTCTCGGGTACAAAAAAAAAAAAAAACGAAAGTCGATTTACTCCACAACCAAACAAAACCGAGCTTCACTAAGCAAGGGAAGTAACGCCCTCCTGATGTAAATAAAGATGGTGAGTGTAGGTGGAATCCTCTGGCGCTTCCTAATGGAGTTCGAATTCTCATAAAAAATTACACGCACTTAGGGGTTAATACCTCAGACTGCTCAACCGGAAAGGGAAGTTGGAAACGAGGATGAGGAAGGAAGTCCCTGAAGTAGGCATGAAGAGAAAGACGGAGTGTGGTGGGTAACAGTGAGGGAAGGTTATTTACTTTATTTTTCTCCGGGAACGAGGTTGCGTGCCCTGGAGAGTTTGCGGTTCCTTCCTTCGCGCTCCGAGATTTCCGTGGCCTCTTTTACTACTGATGTAAAAACCTCTGAACCTCGGCCAGTTACTATCTTCTCACGTGCTACCCCTCTGACTGGATTGAGAATTGAGAATTTAACATTTTTCAGTATTCACGAAGACCTGCGACTCACACGTAGTGGTTATATCGGAAAACGATCATCATGAATTCACCGACTCTCCGCTGATGTTTCAGAGACGGTGGAGATCCGTTGACTGTCAGGGTTCGATCGACCACCCAACCTTCTCTCCCATTTGCCTAATTCAAACTTTATCTGTTGCCGTTCCTCAAACCCCAGGAGCCGAGGAAATTAGGCAGTTTAAACAGCCATTATTGGAGACCGGGATTGATTAATAAATCAACCGTCGCCTGTCCTTTTAAACTGTCGTTTCAGGGCATTTGCTACTGTCTTTGTGGAGAGAATTAACCAAGCACTGAGCGAACCTGGCCGCTTGTCTGTGATGTAGCTTTCTGATAGCAATTCACAAATCGATAATCAACCGAACTACCAACGTGATTTCAACGTTATTTTTTGGCAAATATCGCTTTCCCTCATTAAATATAATTTTTGGCACAGTGGAAAGCTTCAAAGTCCAATGACAACCAAACGATCCTCTTTTCAGCAACATTTGTTCATATATTGGAAAGCATGCCAGGGGAAGTATGAAGATGTTCGACAAGTCTAGTGTGATAGACGGCCCTAGAAGTTCTTTATTCTCAGGGAGAGTAGGGACTGGACTGGTTATTTTGACCATCGCCTAACACTGTGTTTCTAGTAGTATTCGGATGACCCTATCCTGTTTTTATGATCAATAAGCATCCATGCAGTACCGTCCTCACCCAGTCTGAGTCCTCCATTCCCTGATGACCCAGTACTGAAATGAATGTCCTCCTGTTGCTCTCTACATTTGGTTTTCGGTTTTGGACACATCACCAAGCCAGCATGGAGGTGAAAGCAAAGGTGGTCTCGAGGGTTTTCTAGCTGCCAGATTTTGACACTGTTGAGTTCTCACCACCTAAGCTCCTCCGCACAGATTTTCATGCCAAAGACATCCGCTTGTTTGGCATTCCTCATACAATGCGGTGTAGTTAGGAAACTCGACGGATGGTCCAAGAACGTATTTCATTGGTGCATTCAGGCGAATGAAATTCGGAAGAACAAGAAACGAATTAAAGGAAAACTGAAGAGTCACTAAATTGTATCGCCAACACTCGTGCTAAGTGACAACTCCCACTCAATACGCTCCCATAACCTTCAAGTTTAACTCGTGTCACTCAGCGTGAGACTTCGCTGGAACAAACGATTGGTTCAAATGTATCTAGACTACCATATTGTCACCTAGAGTACTTCGTCTGCTCATTAATTAATGCTGTTTCAAGTCATCCTTACGGATTATCACCTTATCGTGTGAAGCGACTACACGATGATTCCAACTCCGGCCAAAGAACAATATTACCGTTGGAACTAGATTACGAATAGCCTAATACGTATATATCTTCGGGTTCTTGGATAATTTTGCTTGTAACGCCCCAGGAGAAAACCACACTCTAGTGACAACGCCATTCCGCACGTGCAATGAGGTCTGGTTGGAGAGGAAAGCTCATCTTCATTAGTGGGAATGTAAAGCAGATGACGTATTTCAGCGGGTGTATGTACTACATGGAAGGGCATTTCCTCCCCGAGGATCCGACAGCCCTCAACGATCCATCATTGCGGTCAGCGACGAGATAGTACGAGGAGAGACTGTGGTTACGAGCAAAGCATAGTCTGCCGACCGACCAAATATCGATGAGGTGAAGGAAAGTTGGCAGTAATTTAAATTGTCAGTTTCAACCTTTCAAAATAGGACCGAACAATAATCGTTGCAAATATAGTAGGTTTTAGCAATCCAGTTTATGCGGCGGATGGGGCATTTATGATTCAATTCGTCTAATTCATTTTACGGTCCAAAACGGGTACATCTTTTGGCTCGTGATTATCTCAATCAAACGAAGCCCTTAAAAAACTAACATTGGGAGGAACAATGCAAGTTGAAATTTTTGAAAAAAATTTAAGAAAGTGTGGAAGTATATGCGTAGGGTTGATCCCGTTAAACAATCTAACTATATTAGAGAGAACTACTTCCTCTCTTCATTTCTTGTTGATCGAGCTTTGATCGATTTATAAACAAAATGAAATGTTGCCAATTCTTAAAAAATGATGAACATTTTTAATTAATTCTTAAAAACTTGGAGTAAGGGGAAGGGGAAAACATCCTGTGTGGAGCATTTCGGACTCATTCCAATCGATTCAGCGTCGAAGATTCAGTCAAAAAGATATCCCACATGCCTAGGTAGTTCCCAAAAAATCCCAATAATTGAGTTTCAAAACACTTCACTACCGAAAAGAGCGTGGACGGCGTATAGTGGTGGGACATTTGGGTTCATTGACATTATGAACCGTAAAGTGTCAAGTTTTTGCGTCGATTGGAGAGGTTGATCTCTCGGATGATACATAGGTTGATTATTCAAGGAGTAAAAAACAAAACTGATGAAAAATGGACATTAGATCGAATGATGGCTGCACTGTGAACACAGTCAAATAAAAAGGAATCGGTCACACCGATAATAACATCGAATATCGCTCTAATTTTGGGTCTAACTGCAAAAGCCAATGGGAAAACGTATAACTTCTTCACTCAGAAATTAATGAAAATTATTGGATTCGAGTGACAAAACAACCAATGAGCAGTCATCAACGAGATCAAGTGGCATTGGAGACGTACGGATCAAGTCTTGGAAGTAAATGGAAGAGTTCTGGTGGGGGAGACTAGTTTAACAAGGCCATAATTATAATTACAAGACACCCAACCCTGGGGAGAACGTTGCACCCAAGTTTTCTTCCGGATTTATGGCCTTCATCGTCAGGAGTTTCGCATGACAATAGGCACCTCCGCCGAACCAAAGGCGTCTTGTACTGACGAATCCTCCATTTTACACACCACCAACACCGGAAAGCTGTATATCATCCGCAATGTTCTTGCGCGGCCTTTTCTCGCGGAAAGTCACCAGGGCGTTGTTGGGAGCGTTTCGAGGAAACCTTCTCCCTTTGAGCCCCAGGAAAACAAAGGCTCTTAATTTACTCTCGCTTCCCCCTTTTCGTCGCAAAGCGGGTTTTCTTACACGGTTTCCTCCCAAACTGAGTTACTATTCCGTGTAATTGCCTCTGCCTCATAATTACATGAAGCTACATCGTAACAACTTGCGCTTTATTTTGGCTTGAGGCGGCTGAGGGTTGGCCGGAATGTCATTGCCTGCAGGGGAAGGTACGTAATAGCCTGCAAACTGACTTCTGGCTTTCTCTCACTCGAGGACTCACTTCGATTGAGAAATGTTCTTCTCAAGCGCGTTTTATCTTGATGAGCTGACAAAAAAGAGTCCATTATTGTAATACATGTATGGGATTAGGTAATGTGAATACATTCGAGCAAGAATCAGTCTTATCTCACATGTTTTTCGTAGTGGTAAACGCTTTCGACGTGGGGACGTTATAGTCAAGCCAAAAAATAAGGGTGGGCAGTTTTAGTGGATGAGAAGTAGGCTGGTGAATAGTTGCGAGGTAGAGGTGGGTGGGTATGATATTTGAATTGGATAAAGGAGGAGAGAGGAGTCGGTTTATTGGGTGGACAAGAAGGAGATCGGGGTGGACGTGAATGTGTTCTAGAACTGCGATATCAAATGAAAAGACTCATCAGTAAACTTATTATGTAACTATCTCTTTTGTAACTATGTTGGGCATTGGAATGCTATGGTATTATACAGTGCTAAAAATGGTCCTTTTAATCCTTCCTTCCTCCTATTTTCTCTCACCCTCATTAGTTGGCTTGATGATTACGTCTTCACGACCGAAGAACCTGTTCAGAGAGTGAAGACCCTATGTGTCATTCTAATAGCGACTTGTTGGGAGGATGGGTACCAATTGGTATCAACGGTTGTTCTTCTAATCTGATCGAAGCAGTGATCATCAAGGGGCACAATGCAAGAAACTACCTCAACCATGATTGGCCACGTCGTAAACTAATTCAACTCGGTTCTGATTAGAAATTTTCGCTTCTCCCGGTTTCTTCTCTTACAGAAGCGTGTCCCTTCAGTGAAGAAACCAGAGCTTATAAACTAGCACATCAAAGATACAAAATGATTGAGAGGTACCTCTTTGACAGTCATAATCATCTCGCAGTATTTCCGAGTTCGGTAGATAGCCTCTGCAGCCCCCTTTCCGAGAAAAAAGATGAGTTTCCACAGAGAAGAAAGGACTCTGATAAAGTAGTCAAGCGGTTAAGATACGGCAAACTTCTTTTCATCCAGGTCGGAGGTACTTGCAAGGTACCCGGGGGTCTGGAAAAGGTTTGAAAGATGAAGGTCCCCCCAAAAAGACGACACGGAAAAGAAGGTGGGGGCTGTGGCGTTAAAACCCCTTTTGACTCAAAAACGAAAGAAAGAGAATGAGGCGTTCTTTTACTTTGTGGATTTTTTTCCTTTTCTCTTTTAAATGAGCGACGCCCGAGCAGCATACTGAAAGGGGGGAACTCTTTATCGCCGAAAAAGAGAAAAATTCCACTCTTTCACCAGTCATTGATCTTAATCCCTCCCTCACTTCGGACCCATCGTTGTGTATCTTGTTACTTAGCGAAAACCCGCAAAGCCGGAGATTTTTGGCGCACCGTTTCTACCCCTTTACTACGTAGAGCAGCACGCGCGCTGATAATTTTAATGCCATAAATAAATTAGCTTTTCATTTTTCCTCTGAGAGATTTTCCACCCTCGTAGGCTGTACTTTCCCTCTCAAGAAGCACCCACTTCTACACTTGGGCCTCATAATCGTGATGGATCCTCCCGGGGCACGTCACTGTGTAATTAAACAAAACCTGCGTCCCCTCCATAATTTCTAATGATTCTGAAATTGCTGAAAGCTCGAAATGAGTCACCCGTTTCACGGGTTTCCGGGAAACTGAGGCCACCTTGGATGGGGTTGAGATTCTAACGTGGATATGGATATCGCCATCTTGTTTTCCGCACCACGGGGATTTCGATAAATTTATCGAATTTATCGAATGTTCTTCATGTTCTTCGATAATGAGCAGGAATGTTTTGAGTCTGCTTGGCAAACAGAGCCTCAAAATGAGCTGAGAAATAGGAACGAACGTGGCCAATTGGAAGTGGCAGGTACACTCGATTAGTTTGAACATCATTTTTCACAAAAATTGGTACGCATAATCTATTAAGATTGCTTTTGGACCAACTGCTACGCACAGAAGTAGGATGCGGGTGTGGATGTATATTTTGAAAATGGGTTCTCGTGCATTATGGGTCATAGTTTTCTTTAATAAGTTTCACCAAAAAATCGGTCATTTTACAGCTCTGTTGTCTTGATATTAGCCATTTCTGTCCAAAGCATGACGAGATCGACATAATCTACACAATTACAAACGAACAACTAGGTTCTGCAGGCAGTCCCTATTTACCTATCTGATTACACGAAATCCAGCATTTCAACGAAAACTTGACGCTCAGTACTGTTTGATAGTTTCGCGTCAAAGGGCCGGTCAAACCTTGAAAAGGGTAGTTTGTTCATCATTCGTTCATCAACGGAGTTGTATCTGGATTATTCAAGCCTTCCGGTCTGGTCCAGGCGATCATTTTCGGGGTTGAATCCCAGAGCCGTTTAATTAATGAACATCCTTCCCTAATGTGACATACCTGGTTGGATGAGATAACGAGTTGTGGTCGTGCTCGACCTAATCAACTAGTCATGCAGTATCGTACGATGAAATGAATGGATTACGCATTCTGGAGGGGTATTTTTGAGAGGCTTGGGGAGTTGAGAATGACCGAGACCTAAAAGAACATTGAGCAGAGTCCACGAATTGTGTAGTTTAAGGGAAACTGTTTGAGAATATTATGGAGTTGGATCAAATTCCGAAATTGTTAGTAACATTCGGTTTTGAATAAATCGACCGTAATTGTTTCTCTGAAAATTTGATCGGTGAACTTGACCCCGTTCAGCTACTGTTCGACAGAAAGGCTTCAATTGGGCAACAAAAAAGCGAAAACTGGTCAGTTCATTGTGGCTCGTACGACGGATTTTCAAAGGCAAAACCGAATATGTGGCCCCGGTTCGGGAGAGATGAAAAATTACATAAATTGAGTGGGAACGACAGTCGGCGCGTTTTTAGGAACAAAAGGAAACAACCAGAGGTAGCCTGGGTATAGGTGGATGGGCAAACCCTGTGACACAATGGGACAAGCCGCACGTGAACGCGGCTTCAAAATTAAATTAGGGCTCCCCGACAATAACTGGGTGGAGCGAGAGGCAGATAGCAGCTAGGAAAACACGGTGCCCCAGGAAGAGCTGTCCTTCAACACGGTCCACTGCGCGTTTTCAACCCCCACTTCCACACCCCTTCTATCACGTGAAAACGTCTCTTTTTCCATGGTTTTGATGGAACCCTTCCCCCCTCCCCATCATAACCCAAGGATTCAATGTAACCAAATCTTCATCCTCAGCCCCTGCCCAAGTTCCAGTTGGAAAGTCTTGTTTCCTCTTCGGGATCTTCCTTCATATTGAAGCATTACGCGCAAAACCCATTTATTCAGTCAGGCGGAAACTCATATCTCGGACGAAACACTGGGATAGTTTCCTTTTGAAACCGCGCGAATACTATCGTCTTCTGGTTGGAAGGGTTTGAAGGGCGATGGGGATTGAGGAAACCCTTTCATACGTTCTCCATTGCCGACCGCTTTTGTGATTGCTCAGCTAAATTTGTATTTCCCTTGTTAAATGTTGACTCCTACCGCATTGAAAATCATTAGCTGTGGTATCAGAAGGATTTCTAAACCTTTCTGAATTATTTTAGAATTACGTTGAATCGAGTGCTTACACTTCAGACGCGCGCATCTCAAGCCGGCTTATGTGCCAGACCGGAATCATCTCCCTTCCCTCCCTCTACTTAACCATAAAAATACGAACGATAGTGTTCGTGCAAAGATGTGTTTTCCGAAAAATGGATTTTCAAAAATTTTGGCGATCTAGGCGTGCGGGATGTAATTTTTCATTACATGCTTACATTTTGGAGAATAAATCAAATGAGACGGGTCTGGGAACGATTGGGGTCTTCCGGAAGAGGGCATGGATTAAAATGGGTATCTATCTACCAATTTAAAAAGTGGTTAGTCGAGATTTCTGGTACCTAGGCGTTTGGGGTATCATTGTCTACTAAATTTTGAATGCTGAATCGATTGGATTGTATCCGGGACACCCTAGACTCACTGTTTTCCCCATTTCCAACGTGCTCCTGGTCCGAAGAATAATCAACACCTGTGAAGAAGTTAGCTGCGTTTTTTCGTCACTTGGCTGCACGAATACGTTGGATATTTAATCTCCAGTTCAGGGGAAATCTCAAGTTTAGTTTCATTCAACCCAACTCGACGATCGGTGAAATCCATAAATATCGCACTACTCCGTACAAGTCTAGGAATGATGTAATTCTTTTCTTACAAATGGGATTCAAACCCGCGACCCCTTTCGGACTGCTGAAGAAGAGCCCATAGGTCCTCGGCCTTTGCGATGCAAATCTCCCTTCCCTTCAGCTCCGTGCCACACAAAGTACTCGAGGCCCAGCATATATACAACGTTACATAAAGGTTTCGTCGAAGGAAAACGAAACCGTCTTGGTCCTTCAGGAAAAAGCTTCGTCGATATTGCGACTGACTAATGCTCAATATACATACATGGGTATTACACCCCCGACGCCCCCGTGTTCCGTTGCCTTCTATGTACAGGACCTTTACCTCACCGTGTTCCTTCTGCTTTTCTCGCTGTTCCTACTCAGAAATCAAATATTTCTTTCCGCCGCGCCTCCCGTTTTTCCTATTGATGTTACGCTTGTTTCATCTCTAGCTCAATAAATCCTATTGGGCGACGAATGTAAGATTTGACAGCTGCATAGCACTTTTCCGTACCAAGATTTCTCAAGATCTGTGTGTACAGGCGTAACTATCAGATGCACGGTACCTAATGAAAAACTATTGCCTTGCAAGTCCTGACTGGGCTTACCGAAGCAAGTCTTTTATGTAGTTAGGTGAATACTGCAACCATTCCTTACTCACGTTTCTAGTTTTTTTAGTTTTTGACCTGTAAGGATAATGGATGAATGGCAAGTTATTGGAGAAATATTTACATTGCTTTCATTCGCTCCGGTAGCTTAAATACAAGCGAATAATGGTTTGAGACTTCATTAACCGTACGCGGTCGAAAACTACCTGAATTGTAAGATGTTGCGTGTGTAATGAGAAATATGTGTTTTTAATTCCAACGTTTTTCAGATTTTCGACCATTTTTAGCGTTGTATGTCTCAAGCTGCCTTGGTTCGCCTCTTTGCGGATGGTGGTTTGATAAGAGGACAATTCTCAAACAAAAGTCTATGTGCGGATACTTGCTCAACCCTCTGCTGTAATCCTGTGTCATTTTGCCACCCCCCTCAGATCCTACTCGTGATCCCCGACTCGATCCCACTTGAGAGTTTCATTGTAATGAGTAGAAGTGCCCGCAGCTCCGTCGTTCCTCTTATTGTTTACCTTGTGAAAAGGGGTAGAAGATCAACAGTAATTCTATTAAAGTATCCCAGATGGCAGATGTGATTGATTGAACCGATAACGTCGTTACGAGACCATTCGAGTAAAAGGGGAGAAGTTCCAGCGGCCAGTAAACAGGTTTTCGTATAATCACGTGCCGAAATTCGAACCTTCACTCTCGCCGGAGAAAAAATATTCAGTTAACGAGTTTAGTTAGAGTTTTGTTGATAAAACGACGTCATACCAAACCTTCATTGATCAATTGGTTTATGGATAGAAAGACAATCTGGAAAAGAGCGTACATTGTCTGTAAACTGTATTTTGTCGAGAATTCTAAAATTTGAATCAAAGTTTCCCAAAGATTTAAAGAATGTCGATAGTTAGAGGCCTACAGCCACAAACCCCGGCTGATGTCTAAAAATGTTTAACCATTAATTATGTACAATGATAAATAAATTATATCATATTGCTGGTTGGATTTAAATTCGTTCAGAATACGAGCTCTCACATGAAAGAGATGATGTTTGCTCTTCATCAGCGATCCAGAACACGTACCAGAACGCACGGTTGACTTTCCCACCTGCCGAACACCATCCAATGACTCACCTACGCTTTCGCTGTCATCAAGTTACACGCCTTTCAACGTCACTTATTATATCGCGCCCCCTGTGGGCGTAATTCGACACAGGAGTGTGGGACCACGCTCCCCTTTAACCGGAGGGAGCTGTTGCTTTTAGTATTGATCTGAAGTGTTGATTCACTCTTATTTATAAATAGTACAGAAATTATTGACATTTGTTTTAAGAACAAATTTTGTTTGAATTTTTGCCCTTATTTAGTTGGTGGGGGTTGAAAACAATTGCACTCATCCGGAGGAAATCTGGTAAAAAGTTATAATTGTTTAAATAAATTCGGAGTATCAGGAGGATAAGAAAGTCATGACTATATTATACTCGTAGTTATGATTTTCTTATCCTCCTGATACTCGATCCGATGCTCGCCAATAATTGATCATTCACGAGCTTACTGTACCGGGGATGTTGGAAAGTTGTTGCGACCATAAGGAGAGGGATTATCCCAATATTCTCCATCAGCTTCCTCGGTCGGCCATGTAACGCACATGAAACTTTCCCCTATTCCCCGAGTCCTCCTGGGAACGGCCCCAAATCAATAATGAACGGACACTGTCAAACCTACGCTTCCCCTCGTCCCTTAACCGGGGCATCGAATAACATACCACAGATCCCGGGGATTCGGACAGGCGCCAGTCCTGAGCCCCATCGCGTCGACGAGGCCTCCTGGCTGGATAGGGGTTCGTTAGGCATCCAATAAAGACCGTTTGTTTAGGTTTCGCAGGCTCATTCTTGACTCTTCCTCGTAGAGGATAGAGAATATTGACCCGAGATTTCCTTGTTATATCATATGAAGCGCAAACGAAAAAATAATATGTACAGGTATACAGATTTCCAGTTTTGGTTGGTTATTTTAAGAATAATCAACCTATATTTTCATAAAAAAGTCAATCTCTCCGATTTGGCTAACAATTTTTTTCAGGACATTTCAAGGTCTCTTTAATTAATCTGCTTAATCAAATTAAGCATATGTATGTCCGCCGACTGATAGTAGAAAATTTTCTAAAAATCTGAAATTATGGTCAGAGACTCGTTTCTGGCTGTAGTTGGTCCTTGAAACTTTTTAGCCCAATCGAACCAAAAAATGGGGGGTGGGGGTGGAGGGGTATAGGGGCGAAAATAAGTATTTCGAAAAATGGATTTCCGAGATTTTCGGTGATCTAGGCGTCTGTGGGTATCATGTTTGATTAAATTTTGGACGCTGAATTGACTGGAATGAGTCTCCATGCCCCTGGTTCGAAGAATAACCAATCCCTGTGAAACAATTCGCAGCGTTTTTTCCTCAATTTTACAGCCACCATAGAAAACATTTACCGAGGCAAATTGGTGGGATTTCATTCCTGTTTCGGTAACTGATAAGATAACATTAAACGCGCTTATAAAACGGATGTACGCCGGTTCATGAAAAATGGACTGATCCGTTGTGTATACATCATGATGAAGATTTCCAGTACTACCTGATTTTCAACTTTATTGAAAAGTGTTTTCAAGAAAGTTGCCTCCGTTTTGCGGAAATCGGTCCGAAACCCATCCTTAAATTACCTTGAGTCTATTGCTTTGTATCTTTTTTTTGATCTTTCTAGATTCTTTGTAAAATTTAACTTATTTCCATAATTCATCTGAATATTAAAAAAGCTATCGCTTCGTTGCTGCAAGAGTAACTCATCCATAGAAATGCCACATACCGAATTCCAAATACCTATCGGAATGATGAGAATTGAAACATTTTTCTTGAAGCACTATTAACAGTAAAAACTTTGATTCTACCCTCGTAGGCTAGAAGGGAATCACAGGCTCGTACAAGGGAGCAGCTCAAGTGCTCGAATTTGACCTTCATGCAACAATAAATTGTATTAACATATTATCACATATATGATATAATTTTTTCTCAACTTCAAAATGGATTCCGAGAAGAATGGCCATTTTGGAATAAATGCCTCTCGCGCTTCGTTCAAAGTTTAGCGATTCTCGCATCAGGGTCAGCTCGGAAATCACCATTTCTCGAGTTTAAGACCCGGTTATGTTTTTTCCTTCAAAGCGCAAACACGTAAAGTTTGTGTCACAGAATATTCTCCCGTTCCTTCGCTCACCATGCGAAGCCTCTCTTCCGTATGTCAATATTTCCTGCCGTGTTTTCCTCCGTCGAAAGAGCACACATTACACCCGAAAGGCTGCGGGTTCCCACACGTCCATTGATCCGTTTCCTCATTCCTTCGCACCCTGCGTCAGACTTCCCGGGGGTTTTCGATGTTTTGTCGACCTAAATACACATATCCGCCGGTACCTTGGGAATTATTGCAGATGAACTCCGGTGGTGGATTACACATTGACGAGGAAGATCTCTCAACTAAGTCCGGGATATTATACGCGTTTTAAATCCTCGATATACTCGTATATACCGCGGGGAAGGGTTTGTAGTGTCCCTTTCAAAAAAAGACTTCCCTCTTTCGTCTTTATAGATACTCGCATTTCACGTTGGAACTTCCCGTTGGCATTTAATCTTAGAATTAGGATACCTTTCCTGTACAAAAACTGAAATGTTGGTATATCTGAGCAAAAAAAGATCGCAAATTATTTCAAAATGTCAAAATGGTTTATTATTTTCGGTAAATCGTGCTCGTATTAAAATAGTAATCAATTAATTAAAAAAAAAAAAACAAAAAGAAAAAACAGTGGATTAAAATAATTTGATTCAAACCAATCCACTAGAGGTTGTTTGAGAGATCAGATACCACCCCATGTAACAAGTGAGAGGGTTTTCAGGTTGTGAAGGTTTCTTTTACAAATACAAGTTAGTTAGAGATTTTTAGTTTCTTATTTTTAGAGAAATGTTGATTTATATATCTTTTAACTTTCTTTTGCCAAAAAATCAATATTATTTGAGGTGGTTATTCCTGAATTAGAGGTGTGCTGTAAACCAGATGCATCGGTTCATGCATCAACTGAGTACAATCATACGAACAAAATCTTCCACGACGAGGTTGTGGAAACCCATTTCAATTAAAAACGGAAGTATCTGACGATAGTCTATTTTCTCCAAAAGTAATAAGTACACTAGACAAATCGATTCCGACGGTCAGGTCATCATCAATAATTATCACGAATTTTCATGGGGAATACCTAGATTAATGCTGCCGAATGAGTCGCGAAAAGCAATGTTAATAAATTCAGGCGTCGCAAACTGATGTAATCTTGACTTTCTTAAAATCTCAGTTTCAGTCGGGTATAAATGACCGGTGGCAAAATTGATGGGTTATTAATAACAACAACCTTCGATAAAAATGCCATTTCATTTCATTGGGACATGAAATCTGGTTGTTCACACTCTTCGATGAATCTCTTGGGCGAAACGGGCCCACAGGAAAGTCCGGCCACGGGATTTATTGCTGAGCTTTGAGCCCTGTCTTGGTCTGTATGAATAATTAAATAATCTCAAGAGAACGTTAGGAAAACCCCAGGAAATGGAATGAGCTAACGAAGTATAGGTAAAGGATAACAAGTGAAATTCCCACTCCTCTCCTCTGTTTTGCCTACGTTTTCTTTCATTTTTTGTTTAACGACTTCCGTTCGATTACGTCGACCATTAATATTTCCCGTTGGGGGAGAAAAATATTATTTTGGATTTATCACGTTGCGAGGGTTCCCTGCTAAAATGTACGATGTTGAGGCGAAAGTTCTCTTGAATGAATTACCTGAAATACCTTGCCAAAAGATGTTGTGCATGTTCTGAGGTATTTTAGTTTAAATCATTTTCTCATACATTTTTATTAACGACTTTTTTTAACCTATTCTCACATACTTGATTTAATATTTGTGAAATATGGCTGAGAATGCATACATTGAATAAGTGTGTAAAGTACGACTAGATTAAAAAAGTACTATATTAAAAACGCAAATAGTTATGGAATATGTTCGTATTATTGCGTACGAAAACCAGTTATGTGGTTTTGAATAAGTACTAAGAAATGGAGGTTCATCAGCCGTGGAATTCAACAACGTTAACGATGGACTGTAATCAATTCAATTAAATAATTATTTTGTTGGACACGGGTGGCAGCTTAACCACAATAGAAGAGAAAGATGACAAAAATCTCTACTTGAAATGAACAAAAAACTGTTTATATTGGTTTCCATGATTGCTATTTTCAACTGAAAAAATGCATATACCATCGAATTTTTAAAATATCTTCAAATTCTTCAAATATCTCAAAATTGAATTTTCAAATATCTTCAAATATCTCAAAATCTTCAAAATATCTTTCAAATATCTTTATTTGACAAAATATTCTAAAAAACCGCTCTGATATTGTCACTTCCACACACATACGGGATTTCCTTGCGGTTTGGACTGAATGGTCCTGGCCCAAGGAAATCGTGTACAATCGTGTGGCCTTGAGGACACCAAACGGCCTGTGCAGGCCAAAACGACCGGATCAAAAACAATTCCGACATTCTCAAGGGTTGGAACTGTTTAGACCCATCCTTCATGTGAGTGCCAATCCCTTCAATCCTCCTGGGGGTTTCGCCGTATATATCACGTGTTTTCCTTACTTGTACAGTGTCCGATCGCGAAATTTTAGAACAGTGTCTCTCATTCTATAAAAGTGAGCCTCGTTCATCGAGGCTCGTGATTAACAATTAGAAGAATAATTATATTAATAGTAAGATGATTATGTAACTACGGATTGCTTATAGAAAAAGGAAGACAAAAAAATCAAGGACTCAATGAAATCTGGAGAGTCAGGGTTTTTGCATGACTGTGCCTTTTTCATTACTGTAATGGCGTCACCAATGATACCAATCTATTATACGTTTCTTGGTCCATCCTCAAATAATTAATCAGTCCTTAGGCGCCAACTTCAATTCACACTGGAGAATGTCCTTCTTTTCAACAACCAATCTTTACAACCCGTATTTCTGCGCACTCTTTCCTTCTTTATGGAAATGTAATTTATTGCAATTATGCAAGTCGTTACGGCCAACAAGATGATCGTCCTTCATTTTGTGTGTGTGAGCGACGATTGTTCAGGCCAAAACTCGAGGTACTTTGCCTTCAGTTTTGGCCTGATCGTGTGTGGCTACTCTCGCGTACCGTCGCCCTGCAGGTCAGACTGATTTTAATCGAACGAATGAAGAATGTGTGATAGTGGTGGTTGTAGGTACAGTACTGTGCTTTGCAGACCAACGCCGCAAAGAAGAAGTCCTTTCATGGTGGATCTGCCGTCCGTCGAGTGGATCGGGTGCCAAAGGGAGGCTCCGGCTCGCCCACCACCCTCGACGGAACAAGGGTGAGCTCGGGGTGAGGGCGAGGGTGGAACGGAGGGAGGATGAGCTGAACCACCCCTCATCACCCCGTGGCCCACCGCCCGCCCGCGAGAGCGCCTCAGTGTTCACCCAGCTCCCGTGTCGGTCACTGCTCGTCTCGCACGGTTCTGGGTCTGAAGTGCTACGGACAGTGCCCAGCCCTTTGCATCGAACTATTTCCCATTGGCTTTTCTGCGTTCAATCGGCTTCCACGCTCATCATCGGAATCTCCCACCATGCGACTATCAACCGCCGACCCGCGATAGTTTGTTTTCCCTCCAAAATGAATCAATAAACGCTTACTTAGACCGTTTTTCCGCGAATTACGGACACATTTTGTTCTTTCACTCTCGTCTCGTTTCGATCTTCATCTCATATACTGCGGCGTCTCCTCTTCTCACCAGTCAGGAATTCCAATTCGGCTTACGTTTCACGGTTTTGGGACAAATGTCACCCTTCACCCGCCTATGATGTACGGGCACAGATACGCTGAGCCGCAATACACACCGCCTCTTCCCCGAAGGAATCCTCCACCTCCCAATGCTAGGTAAATACTACCGTAATACTGTGAAATATAATTTTATATATTGAGAAAAAAATTGTGCTATCTCCCTGCCGATGGGATTTTCAGTGTTCACACAATCATTGATAGACTTACGGAAATTGTTCTACCGTTTATATCTCGACTGGTCACATTTTAAATACAGAAATTTAGTCACTTATAGCTCAAAACCCTCGTTCGCTTGGTTATAGTATTTTACATTACAGTATTGGTTACGGTATAGATCAAAAATATTACACTCCAGCAATATTTTGCCTCCGGATTCCTTTCGCTGTTGATTTTCATTTTCAACAGCCGTTAATGTAATACAGTACAACACAATGAGTGATTAATAACCTATAACGACCCACAATCGACTTGTGTTGATAGATTAGAGAACGGAATGCAACAAAAAAGTTACACTCCTTTTCATCGAGGTACCGCAAGATAAATTCGCTAGATCGAGGCTTCAGGAGACACTGTATCTCGTAGATAAACCAGTTTGCCTGTTGAGTGTCTCCTGAAGTCCTGATATATCGAATATATTTCGGCAAAATAATTTCAACTCATTGTTGGACCCCGTTCCTAACGATCATAATTATTGTTCTAATCTTGAGCACAAATATAAGATCCCACATTGGTGGCCTATATTTTTTGGCTAAGTTCTCGCACTGCAAAATTTTTCCAAGTCTATTTACAGAAATGTGAGTTTGTAGAATAGTGTGATAATAATACGCTTTTACACCGATTGGATAAGCTAACAGGCAAATAACGTATAATTTCGAAAATTCAGTTAGCTCTTAAATTTTATATCCGATATTTTTTGATGGTTGCTTGAGTGATTTAAATTTTTTAGTACAATTTGGCCGCAGCATAGCTTCATGCATGACTCACAAACTACTCATATAACTTAAACTCCAGCAAACTCTCCAGTTGAAGGAATAGGTAGAAGATGTTCATAGGTTTAACATTAGTATTATTAGAGCAAATAATACACCCCTTAAACGAAAATTATGCGGTGTATCTGAACAACGATTCATGTTTCTAAAATTCTGAAATATCAATTGGATTCATATTCGTATTATTCATGATAAGGTTCCCCGTGGAGAGTGTGGGGTTTTCCACATACACCGGTACCGGCTACCGGTAGCTCCAAGCCCTACACCAGTGAAATATTGATGTTCGGACATGATCTTCCACGTGTTTCTTCTCTAAATGAAGCCTTTTGTACATAAAAGGCCTTAATATCATTTTTGAACTTTTAATGATTTTTGAGGAGTTCATTTATGGCTCATATTCCTTGACCTTAATACGTACTAAGTACCATGAATGTTAAGTAAGAAAAATTAATAAATCAGGTAAAATGTCGAATGATTGTGTATACTAAAATAAAAATTGTATTGACGAAATAACTTTTGAGTGGAATTCTGGCTATTAGACTCTCTGTTGCCGTAGGCAAATTTAAAATGTTGGGTCCGCCAATTCTAATCTGGGGATCCAAGTGATTGGGATCTTGAGGATCTGTTGATTAGCGTCGACACTATGTTAAGATTCTCATTTTTGCCTGCGAATAGAAGTTCTCGCTGCAATTTCTGTATCGTAATATTTTCGTGTTCTCGGGAAGGGGAATAAAATAATATAGTGATGACGTGCATGGTTGGGCGCTTCTGTTTTAAGCTTGCTGCACACTGTTGAAATTGGTGTGAAACGGCCATCGTCGAATAAAACGTAGTTAGCGGTTTCATGTTCGATATTAATCGCACGCTAGGCATCCCGAGCGCTATTTCAATGAAAGAAGGCGAAACGGCGTGTTTTGTGCTGGTGAAACCCTGTCTGGGTCGTTCCTAACACGATATCCGCCGAGCAATCTTAACCCAGACTCCTCCTTCCATCCATCAGATCAATAGAAGCCTTGCACTACGACGCAGACAGGAATCCCATTTCCTCTGTACAACATACATGATGGGGAGTCTGATGGCACACGTCTGTTGCCCGGAAGAAGAGACGTCACGAGTTCAAATACCCGATACCCGTCAAATACTCAATATCCATATCGGGTTGTTGGGTCCGTCATGACATGCAGACCTATCCATATACCTCGTCATACGCCACATGCATGAACTTGTCCGGGCCGACTACAGATCGATTCCATGTCCTTTTTGCAACCGTCTTCCCTGAAGATTCCAACGTCATTTTCCCAATTTGTAAGTTCTGCAGTCATACACCGGAAACCGAATGAGGTAAAAAAAATCCGCTTTCCTCGCTCACCGCCATAGCGTGAAACTGCCCAATTATTTTTCGCGTGGTTTATTCAATTTTCGGGGCCTAAACGCTCGTTAGTGTTTCAGAAGGGTCCGCCACGCCAAGTCTTTTCCTTCGCTGACATTTTTCACATGTCTAATAAACCTCGGTTAACAATTCAATTTCCATCTGATCAATCGTTTGATGTCAGTCACCGGTAATCTGAATTTTTTCCCCGAAAACATGATTTCCAGTTTTTTTTTTGTTTCTGGCGGTTTTGAAGTCAGGAAAATATGCCGCTCTATTGGCGAAAAGCCTTGAATCTTCAATGGTTGAAAGTGTTATATTGCAGATAGTAATGCGCGTGATAATATCGGTATATCGCTGCGAGTGCATTCAAGGAGAGATCCTGTAAACTGGAAGGCTTTGAGCTCGTTGATAAGAAGTGTATGAAGCACCTTGTCAAAGCACTTCGAGATGTCGGGGTAAACACAGTCCACTTGATCACCACTGTCGAACGCCCCGAGGATACGCATGGTGCTTGATATGATATAAACCATATATGCTGTTTCCTAGCGTGTAGGTGTCACCGGCTACCTCGGTCTGTTCTGAGATTGTAAGGGTGTCATCCTCATACTCTCTGCATAGACTTCCAATTGTAGAATTTTTCATATTTTAATTTCCCGCACCAATTAACAATTTTTGTAAAGACTCCTCCGTCTGAGATTAGACCAATCCTAATACTCATTCGTATTGTCCTTTTAGCTGGTTATCTCTAGTGCCCATTACCGAATCGTAAGCTTAGAGCAAATACCTACTGGACTTGATTAGTCACCGAGTAATTAGACGGAACTAATCATAGTGCGACCTCTCACGCGAGGGGGGGGGGGGTTGACGGTGAAATCCGTTGTAATTGCTTTCTGGACTCGAATGAGGAAGGGCGACTGTGGGTTGCATTATTAAAGGCAGGAACTTGCAGAGCGGGGCGAGTAATCCTCAGATATGAAGACCTCCAATTCCCTGTGGCTCATTCGATGGACAAGGATCGTCTTTTGTAGGAAGTCGTAATTGATATGATGCGAGGTCACGATATTAAAAGCGAAGGGATCGCAGGGGTAAACCAGGAAAAAATGTATCCAAAGGGGTGAGTACGGATGAGAACGTTGGCTAGATTGATAGATAAGACAGTGCTTCGAAAACTTGTCATTGTAAAACTAATCCTTTGGAGCTCCTTTTCATATAGTTTTATCTCAATTCAAACTATGAAACATTAATTATCAACAATTTTCCCTTGATAATCCAGCCTGAGATAAGTATCGCGGGATAAAACAATGATCATCAAGCAGTCAAAACCACTCAAATTGGATTTTGTAAAAAAAAAGTTGAAGTAAATCTGGAGCTCGCTCACCAACCAAACAAACTAACAACAATGGCTATTACCCTATTACAAAAGGTATATAACTCAATAAGCTGTTAAAAAAACGTGCTATTGCACGGCTATAAATGTAAAAAATTATTCATCGGTCAGGAGCATTGGGACTCACTCCAATCGATTCAGCATCCAAAGTTTGGAACACAGAGGCTTAGATACCAGAAATCTCGTAAAAACACGTTCAAAATAGGTAGATAGGTACCGATTTTGACCCAGAACCTCATCCAGTGGGCGCCAATCGTTCCGGGACAAATTCTTTCACAGGGGTTGATTATTCTTAGGAACAGGGCCATGGGGACTCACTCCAATTGATTCAGCATCCAAAGTCTAGTGAAAAATGATACCCCACAGGCCCAGATCCGTGAAAATCTCAAAAATCCACCTTTTTCCATTTATCCTTTTCACACTCATACCCCGGCTATGGCCCTCAGACCGAGGATGCCTATACGAACGACGTTGGGACAAACACAAAAATTAAGCAGTCAATTTCATATTAACATTTTGGAGTGTTTTGAGGGTCTTTTCGCTCAGATTTTGTAAAGTATCTACTCATTGGAAGGTAGAAAAATATTGCTTTTCTGGTTGATAAGAATACAAGGATGTACGATTCCAATAAGAATAACAAACAAACAAAGGATGTACAATACAAATTATTAACTGATTCAGTTTTATTAATTCATTTCAACTCCACAGCTCAACTTATGATTATCGTATCAAGTGATACTAAACGTTTGAAAACCTATATGTTAGTGTTAGATGTTTCACTTGAGCTGGAAACTGCATGCATTTGCGGCCTAAATGACCTTCTGCCGGTCGTCAGCCGTGATTTGTTCAACAGATGTGTGCCTTTTCGTCATAAAGGCCGCCAACTCCTGCCTTTGAGGCACTACACACATGATAAGCCAACAGAACGTTTGCAACCGATCTCTCGATACTTTTTACCAAAACCACCCTCAGCCCATTTGAGCTGTTTCCGCTCTGTGAATTTTAAATGCTCCCTTTCTCTCTTTTGGGCGATTTTCTGAGAGGCTTTTCGCGTGTTTTCGTGTGCGTCGGCTGGAAAAGGGCAGTTAGTTCGCAATCTCCTTTATCCCTTCCTCCGCCACTCGCAGAATAAAACATCCATTTATCATCCCCCGCCCCCTGACGCATCACCCAAATGGGAATGTGTTCCCGCTTAGCTGGGGCCATGTTCGTACGATATTACACCGTCAAAAGGAAGTTGCTTCTTGACGTGAAGTTTCACTTCAATTAGGCGAAAATTCATTTTTCTGTACAACTTTTCACTTTTCCCTCCCCCTTCCCCATCACGCCGCTGGTTTCATTATCGACCCTACTTGTTGCATACTTTTCGAGGAATTTCATTTGCTGTAAAAGGGAAACAATTTTAATTTCCTGTGTAAATTAAGCAGTATCAAAGAGATATTATCACGGTCCTGAAAATGTATGGTTCGCCAAATTCTTTTCAAACTGAAAAATCTATGAACTGCTCTCTTGGGGGTCGTCACTGCTGTGGCTCTCTATATTTTTAAAACTCTATTGCACGTGAGGTTCAACGTTCTCATTCAATTTGTTACAGAGTATTGGACATAGATGTAAGGACATTCATTACATTACTGTACAGTGCATGTGGTGTGTCCTGGATTCATCTCATTCGATTCAGCGTCCAGGCATTTAGTGGAGAACGATACCTACATGCTGGAAATCCAAAATCTTGAAAAACCAATTTCACATTGGTTATCTCGACCATCTGACTTATTAAAACAGGGGGTGTGGCGAGTGTGCCGGGTCGACCCATTAATCGATTAGGACCAAATTTAGTGGAAAATGATACCCACACAGAAATCTGAAACGATTCAAATGGTAAAATACCCATTGACCCATAATTTTCAGTGGTGCGATCGGGACCCATTGATAGCGTCCAAATTAGTGGAAATGCTAGTATCTCGATTCATTTTCAAAACCATTTTGACCCAACCCGCCCAAATTGGTCGATCGGGCTGAAAAATAGGACGTCTAGGCCAGTTACAGACCCCTGACCAAAATTTGAGATTTTTAGAAAATTGTCTACTACCAAAAACGGCGCGGACGGCGTACGGCGGACGGCGGACGGACATTGGCCTTTTTTAATCTAGACACCATGAAACGTCCAGAAAAAAATTTTGAGCCGAATCTGAGAGGTTGACCATTATCATGAAAACATAGGTTGATTATTCAAGGAATAACCAACCAAAAACCCATTTTGACCCCTACCCCTGAGATGACAAAGTCATTGAATGAATTTATCGAACACCGTTGATCCAACAAATGCATTGACCTTTTGATATTTTCAGTTGTCGAACGACTCACTAACAACGTTAGACACGTTGGCTCAAATAGGACGCCTTTTAAGTGGACAACGAGGGAGTAAAAATACTTACAAACGATGCAAAATATATTACCTATCTTCCATATCAGTTTCCCTGACATCCTTTTCGAAGTGTAAATAATAATCAAGCAGCAAGAAAATCTACTCCCCTCATCAGTATAGAAAGCTCGCTACGGACGAGGTTATTAATTATTCAATCAGCGGAAATCGGCACGGACGTTGAGAGTACTTTATTGCATTAGCATAAATAATAAAATCAGGATCAATAACTTGCTCGTCGTACTTCCCTGTTATTTGACGTTAGAGGACTCTGCAATAGCGAGAAGAGCTTGGATTATACGAAGGTAGTTTCCTGAGTTAATTATCGCCTTTTGTAGAAATGAAGATTTTGACGAGAACGTGTACGAACTCTTTTTGTCAAGTTATGGTGGCCCATTTTTGATCAGAAAAGCGTACGTGAATCGATCTGGGACTGAACTCAATTTATTCAACATCCAAAATTTAATTGAGAGGCAAACCCCAGTCTCTGAGGTTCCGTTTTAGGCTATCTGTTCGGAACGCATATCAATTTATTCACAGGTATTTGATTGAATTCGGATTGTCATCAGGAATCCAAAAGAGCATTTTCAAAATACTGACTATCCCCTTCAACCTGCGGCGTTGTGGTGAGAAGGTTTAGGCATGAGCTCCAAACAAAACCAATGTGCAAAGTTTCAATATTTTTTTTCAAGTTGAAAAGGGGTTTTGCTAGCTTGAAATTGCAGATTATTTCGAATATCGAATCGTGAATATTAAAAATCTGGGAAGAAAAAAAATCAACGGTTGATATGAATTTAAATGATGTTTTATTTATTAAAAAAAAATAACGAACCGAGTGGAAAATTTGTGTTCTTCATGATGATCTTGTTGTTCATCCCATGTTAATGAGGATGCACTTCGTCGTATCGAAATAAGGGCCCTCATTCAACGCATTTTAGCCAATCCTGTTCTCCAGAACTTTGTTCGTTGGATAGCTGAATTTTTGAAGAGTACAATACTACCGGCATTAATCTGGTTTCAGTTTTTAGAATGTATGTAAGATTGTATTAAGAGCCGATTTTGTATCTTTGGAGAAAAAAACCGGAAGGAAAACTTCGATAGCATCGTCGGTTAACACAACTTCATCGGTTAAATTAACGGTTTTTTGTGAGGCCATAAGTAATTGACTTTTTCCCGGCCATTGTGAGGACGAACCAGTTAGCGTGACTTGAAAATAGTTGAAGGGAAGAGAGGCGGCAGCAAAACAAGAACAAAGCTCGGGGTCAACAGGAAAGGGTTTCTATTGATTGAGTTTCTACGAGATACTGAGGCCCACCAAGGAATAACGCGAACGCTGAAATACCGCGGGAATAAACCGTTGCCGAATGCAATGGGTTCACATTTGGACTCGGTTAGAATTTCACTTTTACGTGCGTCCTTCATTCTCTTCATTCAGGCTAGAAATGTAAGAGTTCGAGTGCATTCTGGTCATGGGGTTGTACTGAGGATGCTCTGACGTCCTTCGGTTGAAAAACGAAAGAGCTTGTTATCAATCTATCATAAACAAAGCCGACATTTATTTATGAATGTTAATAGTTTAATGGTTTCATCAATGTAATAATTGTTATTTTGTTGTTCCAGGTAAGGCGCTTAGTTTTACTCTGGAAAAGAGGTGAGTCCTTCGTGTTGTGTCAGTAATGTTAAAAATTTAGCCCAAGAGTGCATTACAGTTCCATTGAGAGTCGATCGAAGTTGAAATTGCCATATTGAATACGATGGACGCGCTCTATACAGATGCTTGCCGATAAAAGTCACCACTAGTTGTATTTGGAGCGGATCAACTTTGTTTCACTCCCTAGAAATCTCTTCTGTAGAAACCGTTTAGAATCGATGACAGCGTGACACGACCAGCCCTGCCCGTGCACGGCTGAAAAGATCGCCGGCGCTAAACAAACTAAAACCTCCAGAAGAGGGGGAGTTTAGCTTTTCTTCGCTAAAGAGGGAAAGAGGTTTCAGGGTTTGTCCAAACATCGTTTGAAAAGGGACACAGGACCCCCTTCACCGATGAGGCATCCATGAGTTCGATGGGAATTAACATTTCCGACCGAGTGGACCGTCAAATTCAAAGACGTTTTTCTCTTTTTCCCTTCCTTCACAGAACCGTCAGAGCCGGCTGAAATAACAACCGCAACAAAAGTTTTAAAGCTACTCCTCATTACTGTGACTGAAAAGAGGCTGCGGTAGCCCTCGACGAGAATAAATAAGCCTCACTAAAGAAAATAACCGATCAGAAAAAAACTCCTGGTGAGATTGTCATCGGTTCGAGGCAAATAAATCTCACCGTTTACTTTACCGGTCATACTTTTTACGAAAAAAAGAACCAGTTAGTTATTAGACAAGAAAGAAAATTTCAAATTGCTCTTCCCATCCATTAATCGTCAAACAGGTCAGCTTCAAACACCTTCGTTGAGTCCAATGCCCCTGTTTCTGCTGGACTTTTGGATCTCTCAGGTTCCTCGTTAACTCATATTTCTTTTAAAGGAGTGCTCTAGCCTTCCACGAAAAATGCTGGTGAAAATATTTACAAAACTGCAAGAAAATTGAAAGAACCGAACGAAAACCCATCACAATAGCGAGATAACCAAAACCACCAGTCAAGAAGTGATGATTTTAAATTTCAGTTTATGATGCTTTTATATTTCGGTTTAGATTATTGCTTGAATAATCAACCCATTCATGCCAGCGGATTTGATCCGAAATTTGACATTTTGCGTTTCAAGTCTAGATTGAGATACCAAAATCTCCGTCGTATGCTGCCGCCAACCACGCGGTTTTTGGTTGTAGAAAATTCCTTGATTGACCTTTGAAACTTACTGTAGATGGTTCCCGAAACTTTTCACTCCGATCGGCTCAAATTTGGTGAGGGTCAGAGTAAAAATATGTATTTTTTTGAAACTCGATTTTTTCGAAATATTTAGGAACTAAGCATGTGAAGTATTATTTTTCCAAAAATTTCGGACGCTGAATTCATCGAGGTGAACTCCGGGCCGAACGCCTCTCACCAGACGACAGTATGAACCGAAAAATGCGTATTTTGAGAATAGATTTGCGATTTTTATCTGGAGAAAGTCGGAGATGAATTTATTGGTTTTATTATGTATTGATTATTTCATTTTATGTGGAGTACGTTTTTCTGCTGGCAAACCTTTACGATTTAGTAGTTTCTTGTCAAAAACGATTTTGCTATGCAGATTTTCAATGGACATAGCGCTTATTGAGGAGAAACTGCTTCATAACCGTGAAAAATCAGCCCCCAAAACCACAACAAATCGAATTCGAGGATGTAAATGTTCCGTTGTTTGTATTTCGTCCGATGCACAATAGTTTTTCTAAAATTTTACTAACATTCCAAGAAAATCATAATTGGATAAATAGCATAGAAAATCATGATGGATATCGTGTCTTCGAGCGTCTGGGATTCATCTCATTCAATTTTACGTCCGAAATTCGGAAACAAGGAGATGCACTGCTTATTTCCCGGTCTTGAGTGCGAAATGACATTCATTCATTTATTCATTTCACTAGCACTTTATGCAACGGACGGCATGGAAAACTTCGTAATCAATTTGTGTGATGGATGGAATAGTTTCATGTCGGTTAAGAATCATGAGAAATACACTATGTGCAGTATTTTTAGAGCACCAATGGTCCGAAATACATAACCAAGCGTCGCGGTTTAGCATCTGTCATCCACTCAGAACCCCACTCGTCCCGTGTTGGGTGTATTTTATGTGACACGCGGCCCCTTCTAACCCATTTAACGGTGTAAATCCTCCTTAATAGTTTGTTCACAGTTTAGAAGGAACGTTTTTGAATGGAGTGAAAGGCGGGCACCCTATTCTGGTTCGACCTCAAGTCAGTAGGAGTAAATCAAACCTAATTCATTACGGTGGACCTCGAGGCTTGAATGGAGCCCAAAAACTGTCTTCTAGTCTAAGGTCGTTGGTTTTCAATTGGACGACGAGAAGCACATTTTACAAGACAGCCATTGTTGTTCCTCCGGGGGGGTTGATTAATAGACGCGCTTCACGTTTGCCTTTGGCCTTTAGGAATTCCGATAACGCGATTAAACTAAATGAATTATTGATAGCTACTCCTTCATTAATTAGTCCAATCGCTGAAATTGGGACGACTCGAATGCTGGAAAGAGAAGTCGTACTTTCTGGAGTGAAGTGGCCTATCGCAATGTCTCAGTACGTGGGACAAATTTAGATTGCACTCTAAATGATTCATTTCATTCATGAGCCTGGGTATCAGGCTTGACCTATTGGTCTATCAATGTCAGGAATATTCGCTACCGTTGTGCATATTCTCATAGTATACAATTTAGATTGTAATTTCACCGAAATCCTCGTTTGAACATAAGAGCATCCGGGTTCAGGCAGCAGAGGGAATTATTTAAAATCAAATTGATGTTCAAATCGTGTCTGATGAGCCAGAAAACATTTGATATGTGAACTATTTATCATTATTTCGTTCATTTTTATTTATTTATATATATTTTTTTATTTATTTATCATCTATACACGCCGAATTTTTAGCCGAAATTGTGTAAGATGTCAGTTTAACCGTGAAACACGGGAATAAAAACATCAACTTTTTTATTTATATTTTATTTTCAATGTGTGCATTAATGTCCCATTCGTTGATGTTTTTGGGCCGTCAGCGCCCAGGCCTCAGAACGAATGATGAACTCCGTTGAAGTTTTCTGTAATTGCAATGAGAAGAAGAAGAAAAACTCTTATTTGCTCCCTGGTTTTCTGCTCCCTCGTTTGGAATAATAGAAAAGTACCGTTCTGTTTACACCCGTTCGAAAGGCTTCCCTCTTTTACCGAAGAGAAGAAAAGTGGAGAGGGCGGTTATATTGACGAATCGTTGTTCAAGAAATGAAAATTAACGATGTTCCTCCCTCTCCCGAAGCGGCAAAAAATCCCCAAGCGCCTACGGAGTTCCGTTTCCGTTCATAATGAACGACATCAGTTCTGGGTCCCCCACCTTGGCGATCATTCTTTTCTTCTTTTTCTTGTCCTTCTCTCTCACCACGAAGAAAACAAATTTTTTCCCTATCAGTCCTCTCGTGTCGCCTTGTTTTCAAGACGTTTGTTTGTTTCCCGAGGACTTGCCATTAAGCCCTTCCACTTCCTTGTTACGCCCTGGCAATCGATTTCGAGTTGTCCCTCGAGCTCTTTTTCCATTACCGAGCTGAGTGAATTCCCCATGTTCTACTCGGGCGATTGCAAAAAGAATGCGTCAACGTCACGCGAACGTTGGCTTTATCACTGAAGTGGCGTGCATCACCATCAGAGTCCGGTCCCTTTCTTCAAGTCAAATCGCGGTCTTGCAAATGAATGACTTCAGACGAGAATCGGAGCGATCGATATGAAAACCTAAGCAATTCTATTCGCGTAAATGTAACGAAAGTCAAGTGATTGTTCAAAGAACATCAGATGCACTGACGGAACAGATGCTGTTCCATTAGAACACCTATTAAAACAATTATATTGAGATCTACCAAGGAAACTAAAATTTCCCGGATTCGGGTGTGAGAATCTGTCATTTCTGACTTTTCATTGTAAACTTTTACGTACATCGACAAAAAACAGCTTTCTCTCATCCAAGCATTCAAGCTTCACATTTCAATGTGCTCAGAATCAAAATCCGATGTGTCAGTACCTCTTCCGTTGTCCGCCATCCGGGCCAACCGCTTACATGCATGCTTGGTTCATATTTGGGTAAGGTTCGGAGAAGTTAGTGGATACTTGAAATTATGGGAAGGTGTATCATATTCCACGACATTTTGAACGATGAATCCATTGAGTACCGATTGGCGCCCGCTGGATGTGGGTATTGGTCAATATGGGTACCTGCCTACCAATTGCAATGGCATTTTCCCCTTTCCTCCCTTAATTCTACCGCAGAATGAGTATTGCACGGAATTGACGGCTTGCAAAATATTTCTCCATTCATTTGATATTTACGGTGTTTGGGCATAAGAGAAAGTGGACCTAGATATAACATTTTTAGTAAAGACAATCCAAATAGTGGAAAATGTTACCCGCCTAGGTTCCAGAAATCTCAAAAACACATTTGAAATGGGTAGATAGGTACCCATTTTGACTCATAACCTCATCCAGAGGGCACCAATCGTTCCGGGACCCGTCTCATTGGATTCAGCGTCCAAAATTTCCAGAAATCTCGAAAACACATATTCAAAATAGGTAATGGATACACATTTTGACCCCTACCCCACTCAAATTTGGTCCGATCGGGTTAAAGAGTTTCGAGGACCAACTAGAGCCAAAAACGGGTCCTGATCAAAATTTCAGATTTTTAGAAATTTTTCTACCACCAATGTCGGAGCGGACGGCGCACGGGCATTTGCTAATTTTGATCTAGACACCTTAAAACGTCAAGAAAAAAATGTTATGCCGAATATAACCAACCAAAATGAGAAGTCATGTTGCGCCAATCCATGCCATTTTTCGAGTTACTTCGGGATTTCATTATTTGCGGACATGATGATCAATCAACTGTAAGTTCTGAAACGAGGGAGAATACATGTTGGGTGAAACATCAGCGACCTATGTGGGGGGTTGAAGGTAATGAGGCAGCCCAATTCTGGTTTGCGGTTTTCCCGAATCTCTCTCAAATAACAACGAGGTTTTCACGACTAAAATAGAGAGAATTTAGAGGCTTCCCAGACGAGCACTGGCAATAGCCCCGTTAATGAGCTCATATAATAGATTGCTCCGATTTAAATTACCACCCCTCACCCTCAGCCCGACCGCATTCTCACACAACTCATTGTTACGGAGGTAATAATGTCGTAAGTAAACACGTTCCCTGTTTTCAGCTCACATGCGAGTGCACGCGCGTAGAATGTGTTGTAAATCATAATCAATGTGTAGGGGTGTCCTACGAGGATAATTTAACCCTCCCAAGCGTTTAAGTGATTTATAGATTTAAAACATCGGCTGGAAACCATAGAACACGCACCAACGTCCTCTGCGCACTTGTATTGTTTAGTGTCTCTTTGTGACTTCTTCGCTGGTTAGTTCGGAAGGGGAAGTTTGTTGAGTTCGGTCATCGGTATTTAGCAGCGTAACCCGTTCCATTGAAATGATACGTGTATCATTTAGATATAATGAGCAATTAAACACAAGTGATTCAAAGTTTTCTTTACTGAAAAAAATGAACAGCAAACGAAACTTCTTCCTATCTTCACATCATTCTAGAATGCTTTCTTCTTTCATCTCTATTCTCAACCCCAACTATGGCCAAGCTGAGGCGAATGGGGTTCATGAGCTGTCACTAATTCGAAAAGGGGCCCTACGATTCCAAAAAGACAACCCCTTTTTCTCGGTATAATATTCCATTCTTTTTGCCGATACTCAAAAAAAGATGAACACCAATGAAATCAAATGGACTATAAGTAAACACTTGAATGGGACAGTTGATTACGCTTCTTGTGTGTCCCCTTCCTAAATCGCGAGGGTTAGATAGAGCAGATGCGGTTACAATAGGACGACGTCGAAAGATATGCGCGCTTTTTTTATTCGGTTTGGTGAATGTCTCTTGTGTATAGTATCATTGCTCGATTATTTTCTTCCTCCCAATCACATCTGAAGGGTCTGATGCGTTTTTGATTGACACGCATCTCATTCAGAACAGTTGTTGTACAACAGTGAATACTGTAAGTAGAAGTCTACGATGTTCATCAGCCGACATCATCTTGATAAGGACGAAAATTAACGGTCACCTCCCTAAAAATCCCTGCTATGTGCAGCACCAAATAGCGTATTTCTTCCTTTAGTAGATCAACAAAAATCAGTTCAAATAGTACTGGAAATGCTGGCCACTGCGCTAAAATTTGTATTTTCGTGTGTTCAATTGTAATGTTGTTATAAGATTTCTGGACTAAATATAACTTTTTTGGATTCAACTTTAATGTTTTTAAATTCACCTGCTTATATGGAAAAACTTAAGTTTTATCGTGACAACTACGAAAATACAGATTGATCTGTTGAATTTATTCGCAATTTATTTGTTTGTATTTTTGTGGATATCTATTTCATATGCTCATTAACGATCGAGGAATATAAATATACGCTCTGGGCCAACCAATACCTCTGGTTAACTTTGTATCAATAAACTCTTTGTTTTCATAGGTAGCGGCAGCACCAAACCATGAACTTTGGGGACACTTTTGAAGTCTATGTTGTTCTACGAAATTTCTCAAACAAGGCTGTGATATCTTTTGTTGAAAAGTTTAATGAGGAGGTATGCAGAATTAATTAAAATTTCCTCCAACTTGGTTTATCACCTTCGGGCCACTATTAGCGTTTCGGAAAGCCCGGTTAATTAAATGGAGCCTTCTCCGCGACGTTGTTTACTTGCCGTGTGTTTAAGTCGTGTTAAAACCCGTGGAAGTTTTCGGAGGGAAAAGATGAGACTTGGCGAAGGAAAACTTGCCATAAACTTGGTGGGAAACAGTCACCTATCCCAGAGATAAACATCACTTTCCAGCTTTTGCGGTCCGCTTCCTCTCTGACCTTTCTCACCTCTCGAATCCGTCTTCCACTATCGGGACCACGTTCTTATCTTTATTGCTTGTACGGGCTTCTGTTTTATTATTTATGCCTTCGACTCCCCTTTTATCCTGTTTTATCTTGCGGCGGGCCCCAGTTTCTCATCGCGTTTGAGCCCCTGCATCCGAGAGAGTGATGCGGTATGTGCCCGCGGAAATGGTGGTTGTGGACAAATCAGGTGCAATGTAGATAACGCTGCACATAATATGCGCTGTTCGTTCAGGTAATATTTTATATCAAGTGATTTAGGTAATTGGTCAGGAATGGCCTTCCACCACTGAAGACATCCAGTATTTAGTATTCCCAAGTTCACATCGAAGGAAGCACGAAGCGCCCCGCAGGGATGGGCGTTATTGCTTCTTTTGTAAAACGTATGACTTTCCTGAATTAAATTAATAACTAATTAATTAATTCTTAACGCTTACTTCGTGGATTGCAATATTGTTTGTTATTTTTCAAACGGCCGGTTATTTCTATCAGTTAATTATTATTCAACCAAATTCTTGGAGCTCTCACGGGGATGTTGAACTTTGGACGCTATTTACGGCTGTCACTGAATTATCGATTTTCACTAAGCTTGACTTGAAAGCGAGCCTTTCTGAAGGCGTTGAAGTAGGATTTTACTCCAAGAACCTGTTACGAGGAGACTCGGAAGATTAGTTCGCTAGTAATCCTCCTCCTTGACGGCTGGTTATGTCCACGACAACTAACTGGTACCTGCTCATGTCACTCACTCTCCTTAGGAACAATTTCTTCTCATATGGGTACTGCAAGTTGTATATCTGCAGGGCGCTTCATTAATCTAAATCCCTTAGTCATTTCATCCTCTCCAACTAATTATTTCATTGGAAAGTGTGAGGTTTTACGACTTGAAACCCTCAAATGTAATCCCTTCTCTGGCAAGACCGCAGTAAATTTCTTGATTTTATTCCTCCCCGCTGGGACAACCCTTACAGGAATGCTCTGTGTGATCCCTCCCACTTCCCTAATAAATTAGAAGCTTCTCTTCGACTGTAAACAGAATTTGTAATTAATTAATTTGAGTGGGCCGTGGAAACGAGCTGGATTCGATCTGAGTCCCTTTTTTGTCCGTTCCGCAATCCGCTTTTCCAACCTTAAAGGAAAACTCCTCAGGAATGAGTCCGTCATTCCTTTTTATTGCCTTTCGAATAAGCGACTTCCTCTTCGCTTTCTCTTGAATACGGTTTTTAAGTCCGAGCGTTTTAACGATTCTAGTCACCGGGAAGCCTTTTCCTGGTTATAGCAATTAAATTTCCTATTGTCCCTTTTCCGTGAAGTCACAAAACAGGAGAGCTATAGCGCGGTAGTTTTTTTAATAAGGAAGAAGAGTAACAAAAATGGCACGGTTTTGGGCTTCATCGAAGTTTTGTGATGGGAGATTGACAATCTGGTTGAATAAATCAGATTCTCACGCTCTCAAGATAATTCGAGTTCGGTAATAGTTGATTTTCCAGTCCCTCCTTGTTGAAAGCGACCCTTCGGTGCACCTGCTTACAAGGTTCGTTTAGTCAGAATAGGTTGGCATGCCCCTACACGAGATAAAGAGGACGTGACATTGTTGGGGACATCATTGTGCTGTACTGTATACATAGGTACGGGCCCTAATAGAATATGAGCCGGGGGCAGTGAGGAGAGGATTTCGCTTCTTCTTTTGTGCCCTTTCTCTTCTTTATCCTATTCATGAAACTGAGCTACGGGCGAGGGGTTTGGGAAACTTCCCAACGTACGGTTCAGAGCTGCCGACACTCGAGCTAATCGCCCTATCATTCCATCTTTGCTTTTTATAGTGCGTCTTGAGAGGGTGAATCGGATGTCTACGCTACTTCTAGCTATTTGGAATCATCATTCGCTTAACTTAAAAATGCGGGATTTTCCGCATATTCATTTTTTTTTTTAATTGCGGTTGTCTCTTTAAAAAAAAGTGTTTCCCTGTGATATAAATATCAAAAACGCATCCACATACAGTCGGGCTGACGAGATTATTGATTGGTTCAATTGACAAGATGAGTACTTAGGTCATAAGTTGTTTTCACAAAATAGTGTAAGGAGTTTTCCCATTTGGCCTCGATAAAAATGAAATTCATACTCTCTTCGTGCAGTATATTACAGCCGCTTGATTGCTTAGCTCGACGTTTAGCCAAAAAGGTGTCGTTTTCCTGCGACCCCCTTTTCGCTCTCTCTAGACGCGATTTCGGGGGTGGAACGTTTCTCGGATATAGCTTCCGCGGGGTAATCTACATCACGATATGAGTAAACTCCATCTCTGTATTTACAGTCATGCAAACGCGTTTCCCTCTCGCCGGCGAAGGATTATTGCTCTCCTTGCCAAGCTTATCAAACCCCTCCCTTCTTTGCGGGAGGAATGGGATCTTTTATCGACCCCTCGATAGAACCACGTCAGAGTTGGTTCACCGCTTAAAAGAGGCATCATAGGCATTCCATGGCCGATGAGAACGCATGACTCACGAAAAATATGATTCGCAATGATCATGGATCATTGTTGTAACTGATCAAACAGTCGACTTTGACCGCTAAACATGAAGGCTAACCAGCTCTTCATATTTCAATTTGAATTGGGTAGAGTCGGCAGTAGTTCAGGTATTCATCGATTACAGGCAGGTCATGGAAAATACCTGAGGTTAAGCGTCTGTTATAAGAAGAATTTATTATTCCTCATTTCAAGGGACAATAAATACAACAACAATTATTATTGTAGTTTCATTCGTAGAAAACATTTTACTCGTAACCAAAAAACAATTCTAGAACCCTATTGACCCTAGACCCTAGAACTCTATTGTCCTGAAATCTCTTCAACCCGATGGCCACACACCATGATAAGTTGGTTTCCCTGATTAACTCAGCCTTCCTTGATGGGTAGATTCGACCCTACCGCCATCCGGACCAAAAAAGTACCTTAATAAAGCTCTAAATATTTCAACTCTTTTTACGTTCTATTTGTGCCTTGCTAATTTCTTGGCCAATCGCCAGGGTATAAGTGAAAATGAGCACCAAGCGTTCACTTGATGTTCTCAACATTTCCAACACGTAGGCCGTCATTTTCCACTGAAATCGATTTATATGGATACCAATAATTTACGCTCTACGAAGAATGTTTGGTACTCGTGAATAATACCTCTTAACCGAGTTTATCATAATCCACAATCTCACAATGGACTATAATCATTTACATCTTTTTCCAAAATTACTTAGCTAACTGTTTCACTTGATGGTTATAACAGTAGTGTAAGGTGGGTGCGTCTACTTATAATATCCGGATTTGTGTTTTTCTCATTAGACGCAGCAGAATTCGTACCCAGGTCCGTGCTTAGGAACGATCCTCTCAAAGTCATTATCCCCCCCCCCCCCCGCCTCACGCGTACCCGTCCGTAAATCCTCTAATGATGTTCCATGAATAATCAATTTCGGATACGGCCGACGTCGAATAATTTCCTTCGTGTGACATTACTCACCGCACCCCGTTGAGGGTTGGTCTCTGACAGGGGGTGTAATTGTGGAGTACCCATTTCTTTCTTCGAAACCATATCGAAAAACATCATTTCCAAGTCGTGGAATATTAATGGGAAGCGCTCGTCAAAGCTTGACGAAGGGCACGTCAAAAGACGCCATCTGTTTATTTTTTCGCCACGACAAATGAAAGGGCTCAACTGTGTACTAAAAATGAAAAAGGCGAATTTTCACGAGCGAAAAATTCAAATTTCAAATAAGCTTTGACTCGATTCTGAAGCTTAGTTATTCACCAGTAGCTCTAAAATATCCCGTTTCCTCGCTCATCAATTCCCTTCGGTCTTAATCTGGGTTGAAGAGAAGGGCTTCCATTGATAAAACTGTCAACCTTGATGGAGGAAAAGCGTTATGATTTATCACTCTTCTCAATTTTGAACCGTCTCATCGGATCCCTTCTGTCCCAAGTAGGAAACAATGCCCCATAACTAACTCGCAGATGTTTCGTACGAAGCTGTGCTCAACTGTGGTGGTTCTCTTCTTGTGTCCGTTCTTTCATAACGACATGGAGTCATGTAGAGAGGATGTTATAATAAGAATATCACTCGTACAAGAGTGAACAGAGATTTCCGCCATTTTGTATTCAGTTCGAATATTATGGTGCCCGTTTCGACGGTTTGTTCCTTCTGTAAGTTGTCGCTGCGTTTATCACGGCATGCACACTCAAGTTTGGTCATAGGTTCAATCCCGCTGATGTATTGAGGAGTATCAGTATGCACCCGACCGGTAATTGAGGTAATCATGGTCACCTTGTTGAGGACACTCCACGTTGGAAGCCATTAATCCGAACATGGGCGTCATTGGTGGTTCTCGATTACAGCAGGAATCAATACCCTACTATTAATTCAACTTAGGCGGCCAACGGAGGGTTAATTAGGGTTATATTGCGGCTTGGTAATACAGGAAGGCAGGTTCTGGAGTAATGAAGTTGGTTGGTAAATCTTGAGGTTGTATGATTACTTGGGAGGCTTCCTAGGGCAGGACGATGCTTCTGCTTATTGGACCTGAAAGAGTGAAAGAGTGAAAACTGCCGATTATCTATTGGTTTGATATTGAGTCGTGATAACAGCTTAGAATTTCGCCTTTAGCAATCCCAATGTCCTGGTGACGGTCTGACGTCCTTGGCGCACGTAATCCACCCAAGCGGAATTGGAAGCGAGTTAACATTGCGTGTTAGACGGTTAACAAACCGTGAACAAATTTGGTCTTGCTTCCGTCTGACTGACTGCATTTGTTCCCTTGTCTCAGCGATAACATAAATGTGGTTTCATTCCAACAAAATTCCAAATTATTGTCTAGATTTAGATCCTTTTATCATGATCAAATCAACGATACGCCCTCCGCATGCTTTAATCCTAAATCCTGCTGTACATTCCGGAATGATCTTATATTATTTTTTCTTTGGCCCGAGCCATTAGCCAGTGCTTTAAGAATGATGCTTTTACTGCAGCAACTTGCCGGTGTTTGTCTACGTCATTGTTTTCCGCTGTCTTGGGTATCATATATTATCAAGACGCGTCTTCGGATGTTTGTTTCTTCAACAGAACGTTGTTAAAGGTTGAGACAACAACACCTATAGCCTCTGTAGGTGCACGCATCCAAACATGGTATCAAGGCTCCACAACCAAGGCAAGAATTCTAGAAATTTCATAGAGGGTACAAATATGCTTTAATATCTAGCAATCATTGATGAGCGGCAAGTTCCTATGTAGATCCAAGCCTAGTCACAGTACAAACCTTGTCAGATCTACCCAATGTTTCCTAGTGCACTGCCTGCCTATACTGACAACCAAGAAATATCAAATTTCATTATGATGGCTGAGTAAGGTGCATATCAACTTTTTTCATATAGGGAACACTATTATATGATGCCCCGTAAACGCTAGCCAGGGAGAGGAAAAAATTCTACTTTGCTGCACAGCCTACGTGAACGTAAAGTAGTTTATGCTCCTCTTGCCCTTCTATCTGCCAACGGTCTGTGTGAGTTGGTCGTAAACGCGTGTTTTCCTCTATAAAAGTTACGTCAGAGAGTTTCAGATTTATGAACGTAGTCTCGTGTCCTTTTCTGGCTAGTCCCGTTTCATATCACCTGGGCTGGTTGGATAGGGGAAAAAAGAGGAGTCGACATAATAGTTGGGAAAGCGGCGAAGAGGGGTGAGAACCGAAAGATAGTAACGCCAAGGGCTTATCTTTCTTTCCCAGTCGTATTGAACGGGTGAGCGGAATGGGGGCGATGAAAACCCATGTAACCCCCCTCAGCTAGAAACCACCTATATTGAATTCTGCCAAGATAACAGCCAGTTCTGATACCGATCGTTCAGTGAAGCGATGCAACGTTTATTCCGGCCAAAATGAAAGGACGCCTTATTGGAAACTGACTCCGGGTTAGTAACTACAAAGAGAGCAATAGTAGTTTTGATATTCGACGCCTTCCCCAGTTTGGGCCCAGAACATGGTTTGAGTTGCTCTTGGAGCCCTATTTATATATTTTGTTCAAAAGGGGACAGAGTTGGTGCTCTAAATGATATGAATCACAGCCGTTCCACGAGTACTATATTAACCAGTATTGCCTGCTGATTTATCTGCATTTTCATTTCCGTTTAGCCGCTCCAAAACCTCCCATCCCCTCGGGCGTTGCGCTACCTTGACAGAATCCCCGACTCTTTTCAACACCATCATGCATCCCGAGACCGTTCAATGTCTATCTATAACGAGACCTCTCAATTCATTTTTAGCTTCAGAAATTGAATATGTGATGACATACTGCCCTCTAACGGACACGTAAATACGAGTATCTATCATGAATATGGAGTTAGGTGGTGTTTGAATGTGGGATTGTGAGGCCGTAAACATGCTCTGGGGTGCTGGACACCCCGTTGGTGTATCAACGCTACGTTGTTTTCGTTCATGGTGGCTAAACATGTCTTTAGCAAAGTTAGAAGATTAATTGATTGATATTGCTTTACTTATCCTAGGCCTTACCTAGGACTTACTTAGGCTGAAATCAATTTCCTTTTTTTGGGGAGGGAGGGGGGATTTAGATTATATTTTATCAAAGAACTCAAAGGCTAAAGGAACGTGTGCTAATATTTTTATGAGGAGAAAATGACACTTAGCGTTTTTTATGGAGGACGTTTCAAATGGTGGTGAATCAAATGCGAAGAAGAGGCGTGTTTGGTTTTCAGAGTGGAATCTCAGGATATCCTACCTATGTTGACATTGCGATCATTCCATGCTTACTCGCTACCTTCAAATTAATGGGGTTAACCAGATCCGAGCGCCAATATTGATGTGGTTGAGGTTATCATGGTACTGTATGAGATGATTTCCTGCGGTTCGAACCACGACGCCTGAGCGCGGAAGGGGAATCATATACTAAAACGGTTCAACTCCAGGGTGATCGATGGAGGAGACGCAGGTTGGAGACTGTACATCACAGCAGCGGTGCTATAGTAATCAGGCTCGACACCTGCGTCTCCTCTATCTGTCACTGTTGAGAAGACACGTAAATAGATGTAAATTTAGATGCATTCCCATAAGATGATTTGCGCTTATTGGTGAATACAGGCACTGCTCATCACAGTACAGGTCTTATTTTCTAGGTCGTGGCCCACGTAAACTTTGCACAAATCCTGAAGTACAGCTTGTGGCATGATCCTGCAACTTATCCTTGCTATTCACTAAGAATAAGTCCTGCAGGAATAATGCTTCTTCCATTCGAAGCAGACCTGAATCCTGAATAATACTTTGATTGAGGCGTTACAAAGTCGTCTGGTTCGATGTGTTCTGCTCTTTGTTCGGTATAATAGATAAATCACCGTCGAGACAAATGAACGCAAGCATCATCACATATTAACGGTATTCCGTGATTCGTTCATTGGTGATTCAACAGTTAGGATGGCGTTGAACGTCACTGAATCTGTAAAGTATCGTCTTGACGACGTTGGTAGAATTTCGATTAATAGCCTGAACCCGAGCTTCGTCGCATTCAGAAGGCATTTTGTTGCCCAGAGTTTGGTTACGCTTGCCGACGGCCGATGTGGTTCATCGAACAGTAAAGAACACGCCCGCATATGGTCGAAACCCGGCTCCTTTCATTGCGCGCGTTCCCTTCTGACGTGAATAGACTTCTTTCATGTGTGTAAACGTATCAACAATTCAACGGACACATGTGCATCTAATGCCTTCTCAATTTATATCATTTCGCCGACAGGTGTCCTGCCTCATGGTACCTTTTTAGAGACACGAATAGAGTGGGAATCATCTAAAAGAGACTTTCCGACACGGAACGATCATCGTCGGAAGTTGCGGTTTACATGACCGGCCGCCGGGGTCTAGTTTGAAATTACAACCCTCCACAAATCATCTTTTTGTTCTTTTGAATCTCATGCGCTTTGTTCGTTCCAAGAAAGGGTGTTGCATCCAAGTGCTTCTTTCCTGCCTGCGCCTTTGATTGTTCACCTGCCCACGACTTCAGAACAGAGATTCTCGTTCGCCTCGAATGATACCTGAATTATCTAGCTCAAAGAATGGCTATACTACTTTTCTCAAGGATTCCTTTTGTAACGTACTGGTTGCTGCTGGCATTAATGATTTTAATGGATACAAGAACCTCGTTGATATTGTAAAACTCTTCTTGCCATATGGTGAAAATACCACTTCAGGCAAATTGAGGTAACTTTGCGGAGTATTCGATAAGAGATGAAGAAAAATAGAACTAATTAGAGTTCTGACTAACACTTTCAATTGGCAAATTCCTCCAACTATGACCATTTTCCATGAAGACAGGACTTATCACATTGTTGTACAGCCTTTCGTGACTCAAAGCCCAGTCTTTCCTTCTTTTGAACACTCTCTTTAAGTTAGTAATTATTCAGTATTAAATATGGTAACGGATAACGTTCTTTCTTCGGCGCTCATCTTGATAAAAACGGGGGAAAACCTGGAGGGGCGGAATACATAAGTCCGTTAGGGGTTTTCTTCAAGTAAAAACTGCTTGAATATACGCGATAACGATCTTCTGATTGAAGCAGGAGCGGTGAACATTCTTTTGATCTTGATATGCGTGTGTGAACAAGTCTTTGCATTCGTGGTCAGGAACCTAAAGCGTGCCCTACCCGGGGGCCGGGACACTAATGTCGTCCTGCCCTCATTGGATATTATTATCTCATTTCGAATAAATCAAGCTTCCTAAACATTTTCGTAGTATTCAAGTTGCAAATTCTGTGGTTTCCTCATCAAAATAGCGTATATCTAATGTTTGTCCAATTCAATCCCCCCCCCCCCCCACTTCAATGAACACGAATCATAACTACATGTTTTCGGTCAGTCTATTTTGCACTATTATGGTTACAGAAAATAGTCACAGTTATATATTTTTGATTTCAATGAAAGACACCTCCAGCCCAAACCACGCATTTCCTGGCTCAGTAGGGAGTCCCAAGTCAACTGGGGGTTGCGACGTCATCAAAGTGCGAAAACTCGTAAGATACCGCCCTTACCAAACGGATCGAGGGGGAAGGTAGGAGCCACAACCTACCCTCAAGAATAATGTTTCTCTCCTCGCCGAAATGCTTCTCTCACGTTGATGAAATCTCGGAAAATAAATTAAACCGTCCTCTCCGCCCTTCGCTAAGACTGTGAGAAGAAAAGAAGAGCGAAACCAATCCTAGGAAAGCTTTCCCTTTCACCCCCTCCCCTTCCTAGGCCGTTATTTCCGATCCAAAACCCTGAAGGGTGTATAGGTCTCCTCTAAAAAAGGCCGTAAAGACCACTCTGAAGGGAAAGGGATAGGAGAAGGAAAAGGTGGTATAATATATAGGGAAATCGCGATACTCCTGGCGTCCTTTATTCTACACCTTCTTATTCTTTTCTTCCAGCCTTTTCTCTCAACTTGGCGTTGCCTCCAATTTTCAACTACCATAGTTTGTTTCAAGCGAAAAAGACCTTACGACAGTTATTATTATTATTCAAATGAAGGTTTTTCCCCTTCCATTTTATCTGGTTGAAGGGAATTGAATTTGGCTCTACGAAGCGGCCATGGCTCTTTTTCCGACCTAAAGCTATCCTTATTGCAGCTCTGCTGGCATTTCATCTTGAGTTCCGACGATGAGAAAACAGATTATGGCCTGATTCGTAGAATACGTGCCCTGCTCCTTTCAACAATTTAGCGTACTTATGCAAACCGTGAACAACTGCTCGTCAATTTCCAGGCGTTGAGCTTAAACGGTCGGCACCTACGGAACTTTATGAGGTGGAGCGGACTTTCATTGTGAAATATGCGTTTGAAATCCGTATAAATAACTCCGACCGCAGTAAAAATAACATTTACCGACTCCGAGACCGTGTAAAAGCTTTGAGGAGTGATGGGGAACGTCCTGGTGAACATAGCGCGTTCAGAGCTCCCTCCACGAAAAACGTTGGCTGCGCTGACGTGGCGACAAATTGCTTCCAGCCGTTGAGTGAAAATCGGTTTAATGGCCGTGGAACGCGTTGGATGGGGTTGTTCTCGTGGAGAAATGCGAGGATTTGAGGGGACGAAGCGGCTGAAAAAGAGGGATTTGACGCTACCAAGCGACTTGAGTAAGATCTGCTCGAGAGGGCATTGCTTTAAGAGGTTCATGTTAATTCTCTGTTATTTACATCCTTGGAGCGACGGCAACCAAGACCCCTTGTGCAATTGAGGTACTCACCGGAACTTGCATATGCTCATATCCTGTTTCCACGGTTTTGGTAGAATCATGATACTGATAATACAAGGATCCTAATACTGATAATACAACCCCGACCATATTTTCTGCCACGGTCAATGATACTTCTCTCTGAACTTATGCTCCATTCCCGAATAGTTCATCAAAACTTTGGATTGATTGGAGCATACATCCTCCAGCTCCAGGCCCCAGTGTATTAGTTAAGTATTCGCTCGTCCAAATCAGTGTAGAAGCTGGAGGTGATAGGATAACCTGCCATCGCTTTCCTCATTTGATCATTCAGTAATATTGAGCGAGCACAGATAATATTTCCGAATTTCGGCAGGGGAATCCGTCCTTAATTGCCATGATCTCTCACTCGAGGTTGGGCTTCAGTCGGGCTTTTGGAATCTTAGCAGCATTGTTGTCACAAAAGACTTTATATTATTTTTTTCAAGAAGGTAGTGGCAGCGCCAAGAGGATGCGGGGCTTCGACGCTAATTCCACCGTCAGAGGGCAGCCCTTACCCTCCTAATTATCCGGGAGCAGGAAGCCATATCTCACGGCCGGGCTCCTTCACCCGTTTGTTCTCCGTGGTTTAAAAACCCTTCTCTAACGCCCGAGGTCCCACTTGGCTATTATTAAATCAGAGGAAGGTATATAAGGCACCAGATTCCGGAAGTTGTCCTTATGATGCGTGCCGAGGATGATGATGGAACGCCTCGACGATGAACGAAGGCACGGAATGAATAATGAAACCGAAATTATGCGAAGAAGATGAATATTATAAACCACGCCTGCCTGTAAACGTCAACCACCTGCTAATGAAACAATGCCGTACTCACTGCACTCATGTCGCATCAACTGTTGCAGCTGAAAAAACTTAGGAAAACCTGTTCAAAGAATGTGACAGATGCATTCGACTATTAACCATAAGTAGTATACTTTGTCCCTCTTATTCGTCATCCTTAATATACCTTACTTTGATGGTTTCGGGAGGTTATTCCTCATTTTACAGTCAATCTTCAACTTTGTTACTCAAACTCCATCTCGGTACATGAAACGAAGTAAATCCCAGTCTGTCTAATAAATTGAAGGTATAATCGCATCAACGGGAATTATGAACCGCAAAGATGCCATTAGAGACGGGATCTTTATGAAAATTGCGGTATCGTAATTTGTGACGAAGGGAGTTGTCTTGATTAATTCAAGGTTGTAACGTCAGCTCTTATTCGGGAGCCTCCCCTTGGAAAACAGAAGGGTTTCGAAGCGACGCGTATTCCGTAAAGGATAAGGAAAAGAGAAGGGTTGAGATCGATAAAAAGCATCCCCCGGCGAAGTTGTGCGGTTGAGAGATAAGGCTTTGCAATCAAAAGGAAGGGTTATGATACTCGAATAACGTTCATTAGCACGCAAACCGACGGGAAAAGAATGAGGCTCTGCACTCAATTGTCAGTTCCGTCGCTATCTTTCCTCGGCTCTGAATAATAAAATTCTAGTCATGCAGCATTTGGGGGTGAAATCAGGGCTTGTGGAGCAAAATTTCAAAGGAATCGTTTATGGAATAACAGGACTCTTACTCTTCGGAAGATCTTGAAACGTTCTTATTTTAGAATTTTCTAGCGTGAAAGCATGCAGTTTTACCGTGTGAAATGTACGCTCTCCGAACTCAACTTCTATGGTATAATAGGTAGGGCTGTCATTGATTTATTTTTATTTTTATTTTGTATTTTATTGAGGCACTCTTTCATCTTGATTGTGAATTACAATGACGACGGGCCTGGCGTCACCTTAAACAGCCGATTAGTGGGCACATGCTTATCGATTCTAAATGAGTAAATAGCTTCAAAATGTCCACGTTTGTGCCTCACATTGTCGCCTGGTACTTAGATGGAGTAGCTTACCTACTCTCTATATAAGCCATGCTGAATTAAGAGGGGGAGGGGGGTAAGCATAACCAGTGGGGTGAGCTCTCCCTAATAAGTGTGAACTTCCTCCTTGAATTACGGTGAGGAACGCATTGGACACTTTGCCTCTCAAAGTTCATTTTTTTTAATGAAAATAGCATATATAGCCCTGAAAGGCCGAACATTGACGAACTTGTCACGAATCCTCATTAATTTGCACACTCGCGAAAAAAGAAGTTGCTACATCACTCGTTACGATCAATCGCAAACAAAATGTTCGTTGATCTCATAGACGTTAACTGTTTTGTTTACTATGGAACGATTCAACTGTGTCAATTATAATTTCGCTCCGACCGGTTCTCTGGAATCGCCCAATCGTGCACCGGTTGTGAATAAATCCACGGAAATTTCCGCCTGACTCGAGCCTTATACGAACAGAATCTACCTATTCAGCCAAACTGGAACACATATGCAGTTCATCATCAATGTACCTATCAAAAACAAAGCTCGGTTCCGTTCCGTCTTTTACATCATCGTGGTTTTCAATTTATCGAGGCTTTTAAATTGAATCACTTCTCATTGCATTCAACTGCAACGTCCTTTTCACAGCTTTTCCGCGCTGGTTTCAAATACCTCTCGGATACTATCTACGCCTCACTGGTGAGACCCATACGCTTCTGTATTCTGCACGCATTTAGCGTTTCATATTCAGTTGAGCGAATTTCATGAGTTCAGAAAAAAACTGTTCATAGAGCCTCCCACTTGGTATATACCTTGTCAGTGCTGGACGGTTTTTTTCTCTCTAGTCAACCGTATTCCTTTTTTTCGAATAATTTAAATGAATATACTGAATCTACTTTTTTGAGGTGCTGTGTAGGTTTTAACGGTTCGTTTCTCCTTTCAGGTTGAACAGAAGTGGTTCACCGGACTACAGTGACCCCAACACAACAGATAAATGGTGAGTATTCTTCAAAATGAAGTTTCAATCGAGATGACGTTCAACTGCTGTGTAATTATTGGACAACATACGTCGCGTTTCATCTACCCCTATTAGGGAGTTAACCGTCCTACGACTGTTACTAGTCGCCCACCCGTACTTGGGGACCTCACGAAGACGTTTAAATAATAGCTTCAACCAGCGATAAGGTGGATAATTATCCTAGTTCCTGATTGTATTTTCGTTGTGAGTCCTCCACAAGGAGGCAAGGAGGGTGATATTTTCAGCTGCTGTTTACGAGGTCTGATATTTCCTTAATAGTCGTCACTAACCACCAGTAAATGAAGGGATTACGACCTTATTTGGTCAGTCAGAGCGGAACAAGCGTGGTAGGTCCTATTGGTCCGCATCTAGTTTCATTTAGGTATCAGTTCAGAACGTGACCCAACTTTTCAATAGGGGTTTTATCATTTTATTTGTTCTTAGTTGAAGTATAGCACGAATCAAGTATTTTGGGAGAATACAGTGAATTGATGCTCAATCGTCCCCCGTTTATTCGCTCTCCTTTAGAAAAACAATCACCGAAAATTATCAATCATTTTTTGTGTAAGGCCTTTGTCAACTCTTTCACCCCACTTCAGGTCCATAAAGTACAACTTGTATGGTTCTAAAACTGGGTCAATGAAATTTCCAGTTCAGGAAGTTGAGGTAAAAGAACGTGAAGGCACGTGGTTTAATTAAACAGTAGCCTCAACCCTTTTTTCTTCATCGTGATCCCCGCGCTGGAATTTTGATCCTTCCCCTTTTTTGCGGAGTTACAAGACCCTTTCATACCCACCATTGCTCGTACGCAAGGAAAAAAATCGTTGTATTCATTTTTAGAGGAAAAGAACGAGGGGGATTTCCCATTTTCTCCCTTTTCGATGAAGACGTCAGAAACAGATGATTGGAAATTGAGCTAATGAACGGACCTATCATTTTCCACTCTTTATTTTCCGGGGGCAGCTTTCTTTCCTTCTTCTTTTTTGCAACGTGAACAAGGTGAAGTGGTGATGGAACTTCAACAGGTCTTATTCAAGTGCAGACGATTTTTTAATAAGATTTTATACTGCTCCTCATATTATGAACCTATGGTTGTACAGGGAGTGGGTGGTTGAGGACGCTGAATTAAACGAGAAATTCGAGCAAACTACCCTTATACGTGGGGTGTTATACGGCTCCAGCTGCCCACGCACGATTATATTTTTTTAGTTAGCGTAATTGGACTTGGGAGGCCTAGTTGGGATTATAAGGCGCAATAGACATAAATCTCCGAACGATTTCTCATAGATCATTTCGAGTGATTTTCTATGTGCCGTGAATGCCGGGTGTTGAATGAGTCTACCTGATCACGTAGGATACGAGTGTTGTACACAAAAGGGTTGAGATGGAAATGAAATACGATACCCGGTAATTTGGACGCCATCTACAACACTCACCGTCTGAAGTGGGGTACCGTAACTCACGAGTGGTTAACCTTCTCATAGCCGCTCCTCTTCCTTTGGGATCCCTCTTTTACATCCACACCCAATCAATGTCTGTATTCATAGTTCTGGCCACCTGTGAGGTGATTACTCTGATGTCCCATTCCTGCAACTGGTGCCATCAGGCTTTGAGGAGTTTTTGCTATCGTGTGACTGACTCGCTGTTAATGTTGGGGAAACAGCAATGCGAGAACAAGACCTCACTATCGGTCCAGAGAAGTTTTTGTTGACGTGTTGTGGACTCCCTTTGATTTTGTTAGGAAAGCGGTAACATAATGCCCGCTTCCTGGGGAATAGGAGTTTTGCGATTGTGTCGCTGACTTCTTAGACTTCAGAAATAACAGTTACACGGTAACGATTTATAGGTTTTAATGGGCGTTAGGCTCAACATTCTTCGTAATGGAATGCATAGGATTCGTACTCTGTGATCATTCGTTTCAAAATTAATATCAATTTGTAGGGGATTTCAAATACGCTGTTGCTGGGGAGGATTTTGTCACCTCATACCGCTCTGGCGTTCGACTCAAGCGAGGCTTAATAGCCCCATTTAAAGAGAGGAGCCGCAGTTCAATAGCGGAAAACCCGTCCTTGCCCTCCTGACTTCCAGCTACCTAGTTTTTTTCCCCAAATTAAAGCCTTTTTTTATGAACTCCTCCAATCCTGCGCTCCCGTGGAATTAAACCAATTCAAGGAAACTTAAATGGTAGGAAGGGAACCTTTGTATAGCTACAATTGTTGAGGATTAAAAAAGATGATTCCGTGTTGCTATTTCAGGAAAAGGGCCTGTTTTGAAGAGTTGGAAGCCGTTTAGGAAAGAAAAAAAAAGAATCCAAATATAGTATAGGGGGAGGCGGGGTTTCAACGGTACATCGTTCAATTTTTTGTGGCCTTTCGACGTTGGATAGGTTCAGCAGTTGTGATGTGGCCGAAGTGGGATGATTTCTATTTCTTTTATAGTTGTCTATCGAACAGATTCGTCGAATATGAAGGCAATGGAGATGAAATCTCGAAGAAAAAACAGAGCTTATTCATATAAACTCCTCTCCTCTGCCCTCATATTTTTTTTCGAAATTGGATTCTACTTCTTTAGCTATTAGTCTTCAAAATTGTACTCTGGATCCCCCCTAGGTTTGTAGTTGCTATTCACAGTCGTCCACCGATAGTTTTTATTGAATCGGAAGGCCTGCGTTGAATTTTATCGTTACTGCTTGTACGATTTAAATCCAGACTTGTGTTGAGTAGGTATAACCTTTAGTTGGTAACACAAGAAATTGTTGTTCGCCCTTGTGAGTATTATCAACACAATATTATCGCCTAGTTGACTCGAATAACTACTTTTTTCATCTCCTGCCGCCTCTCTCCCCTCTGCTAGGGTAGTATCGTGGCCATAATAACCTGAATAAATTCTCACTGGAAATTGCCGGCCATATTGAATTACATATATGCATGAACCCTCTCGAAAAGAACATTGATAAAGGGAGACGCGATACGGGCCGCCGGAGGAGGGTGTTTTTTCATGAGAATCCTCTTCGCATGAAGTGCGAAAGGGCGTCCATTAGGACGAAAGAAGCGGCAAGGGGCCAAAAGCGAGCAAAAACACCCGTTTTCGCGCGAGTAGCAAAAATGTCGGACCCGCAGGAAAGGTCGTTAGGGCTGTACAATTACTTCACGATATTTCGGGTGTGAGCCGGCAAAGAAGGGACTAATGTGGTTGTTTTTGCTGTTATTTCTGCTTGGAGGTGGCGAGTGTGTTTAGGATGGATGGATTGAGAATGTGAAGCTCCCTCAAAATTACTGGCGTGCGAGCTCAGGTAGCTTTTATCGGTTGTTGAAAGGGTACGGCGTGCAACGTGATCACTGTGAAGCTCAGTCTTTTCGGAAACTCCTTCCCTAAGAGCGAGAAATCAGTTCGACGAACTCTTGTTACCGTGAACTTTAGATTACAAAGGGAGAGCTTGACTTGTCAAGCTCCTGTGTTCGAATATCTTGCTCACAACGAACTCCGAGCTCAAGTTGCAGCGTAAACTAGATGTTGGTCTGAACTGAATTGATCAGCCAGCGCACGATAAGGAGCGCGTTCTTGCGATGAAAATTACGTATCTCAAGTTTCAAAGTTCTTTAGAAAACCAAAATCGTGACTTCTACAGTTTACAATACGCAGCAACAATTTCATCCTCATCTCTTCCGTCACAGAACCTGGAATACCACTGAGGTCTTCCACATTGCAGAAGACATTAGCTGACCCTTTCGGTTGTTCGTATTCAGACTGCTATTGAGTTCAAGGTAATTTGCATCAAGGGCATTTTTATAGAGGAAAATCGTTTTTGCCACAGCAGTTTTTTTGTCTCACGGCTCAATCTCACAATGTGCCCTTGGATCCAGGTTGAAAATAGAGCGATTGAATCTCCCTGGAATGACAAGAGGGGGGGGGGGGCAATCGCGCACAGGTCCCATTGTGTTCCACCTTGATCGCCACCTCACTAAGGTTTAATGTACTCGAAAACCCTTCCGTTCTCTCCATTGAAGAAACCTTACACCCCGTCGCTTATTCCCAGGGTCCTGACTATCCTCTTCCATTCAAACCACTGAATTATTCCGAGTTCTTCCCTTACCCCTCTTAACCTATAGGACCTTTTGTTCTGCCTCAACTTTACTCAGCTCCAACCACCCCTAATGGAGCGAGGAGAACCTGGGAAAATCACGTTCTTTTCGGAAACGTCCGCTCGTCGTCTGCTCTGAAATTTCTATTTCGTCCACTAAAGTCTTCGCCACTTATCTTCTTCAAAAATACTTCTGCGGTACCTCAGTCGAAAAACTACTCTTTCTCCTTCAAATGTACCAAGTATTTGCATCGACTTTCCAATGGAAATCTTCTGCTCAGACTTCCGCAGTTACGGATTTACTCCTTGAATAAATTCATGGCTCTCCTCCCTCCGTGTTGAAACTGAAGATGCTTGAACAACTTTTATGGCTTTAGCCTCCTTTTTCGCTTCAAATGATAATACGCTGTGAAACTTCAGTGATCTATGAAGCGGTGAAAGAAATAACTTTATTGAAACGTTCCTTTGTGTCTCCATATGAGGAATTCTGAGTAACTCCTCTTAGAGCAGTTACGAAGGTCATAAAAAAAGAACATAGTCCATTTGTAAATTTATCGGTGATTTAAATCGGAACAATTTGTGAGCTGAGCTGTGACAAGTGTGTTTATCTTGTGGCACAATTTCATGACTACAATCCATTCAGAGAGACCTCACAAAGCCTCTCAAGCGGCGGATAATAGTGTGCGAAAATGGTCTTGTAAAAAGCTATTTTGAAATGGCTGTTGGAAAAGTATCATTGAAACCGATAGCATAATTTTCTGGAACCTCAGCTTGAACTGTAAAATTCGCTGCATCAAAATTTTCTCACAAAAACAAAAAAAATAAATAAATAATAAATAAATAAATAAATAAAAAATAGGTAAATATTTTTACGGTATTTATTCAATTATTAATTTGTGAATTTCAAAGTTGAATAAAGTCAAATTGAACCGTTTTGACTATGAATTAAACTTGTTCCTGGTTAAATTCAACCTTCTCGCGAGTGTGTGAAGGAGAAGAGGGAAAAGAAGGATAGTTATCATAAACAAATCATCACAGTTTTAAAAGAAACGAGTCTTTTCAATAAATATTGTTGCTTGGTATAACAGTCAGCCAGAGGTGCATAATATGAGTCTTGAGCGGGTCATGAGGTGGGTATTCGAGACCTAACCATCTAGGAGTTTATTTAGACAACTGCCATTCGCAGAAACTAGCGACCCTCGCACACTCAAGTTGTCCCTTGAGGGGTTGGAGGAAGCAAACACCGTAGGAGGAATTCAGTTAGTTTTGAACGGACGAAGAAGTGGTATAAGTTCTCAGAAACATGGAGGCTGCCTAATACGCCTGCCAGGTGTCTGCTGAATGCGATTTCCAATAACCGAGTCCAGAGTTCGTCGCCAAGCTGGTACAAGACCTGTCGGTTGAGCTATCTGCGCCAATGTTTTCTGAGATGAGGCCCTGGCCCGCCATTGCTTCTCATTTTCCCTACGAAATTCCTCCAAAATTTGCTCCGTCTCTCTATTCAACCAAATCAACCAGAACCTTCTAATGATGAGCGAAATCAGGCAAGTCCTGCCAATTATTCTCGACGTGCCGTAACTTATTGTATAATGTGCAACGTTAATGAATTATGTGAATTTCACCGTTTATTTATTCGAGACGGCATTGAGGGAAGAAAAAATTGTAGAAAAAGAAAAGAACTAAATGGTTGGTTGTAGGTAGATTGCGGCATGAGAACATTGCGGATACCTTCAGACCTCTTCTCGGAGATGAAGGGAAAAGGATGAAACGCTCGTAGATCACGCTCCTCGCTGACATCCCGAGTAATGAGATGGCAACTCCCGAGCAACTCACGCTCTCGCACCCCCTCCCCCCTTTGACTTCCCTTCCTACCCCCGACACCTTTATCAACAATTCTTTAGCATTTTCGCTACCCCCTGACTCGTTCTTCTTCTTCAACGTTCTCGCGGAAATATTACGTTTTCTTCGCGAGAAGAACAGGGTGGAGCCTCAAGGGATATCTATTTCCACGTTTTGCGCATTCTTATCGGCTATTCAGCTTGAAATTAAAATAATCATCTGCCCGGTTAGCTTGGTAGAGAACCATGCGTCAAAAAGACTTATGGTATGCACCAATGTTGTTCTATGAAGCTGCCTTGGATGTTATTTGCATCGTAGTACCAACTTACTTACCTTCTACATTACAGGCGAATTACCTCGTCGTTGAAGTTGAGAGTATTCCATATTTCTTACGTCAGATATGAGCATACTATTTATCTCATAAGGTCAAACATTATGTGGTTATCGCGTACAAATCGAAATCCCACCGTCATCGATTTTATTCTCAATTTATTATAAAAGAGCAAAAGTCTTGCGGTGTTGTACATTTTGAATTCCACCCTCTGGAGCAAGCCTCTTTCCGAGGAATTCATTTAATTAACCAGGGTCTCTCAAGGCAAGCGTGCTGGCGGTACTTCGAAACATAAAGGGTTCCCGCTTTGGCGCGTTTGTTGGTACAAGGCCTCTGGATGTTTGAAAATGACGGAAACGCCGCTGTGGGTGGGGAGGTTGTCGAGGGGAGCTAAAAGTAAATTAACGGAGTTGGAAACCCTTGGCAGGTAGGGATGGGAGAGGAGGGGGCATTATATAAGATAAACAATCGGAGTGGAGTAGTAAGTGCCGAGGAGATAAAACACCTTCAATTAAGGTGAAGTTGAATAGCCCTGCGCGAGTCTGAAAAGGGCCCGCGTGGGTGGAGCCTGAAGCCTTACAATGGTACAACATTGGTACAATTGTATTGTTCCGAGAGTGAACGTTTCAGGACAATGGACAGGGCACCAGCTATTGTCGACAAATTTGTACTCCCCGCGTTTCCTCTCCCGTCCTGGCCGTTATTCTTCCTGCGGGCTGAGGTCCTTGGAGGCTCTTTAGTCAAGTTCCTCAATTGGTTTGGTTAGTCGGAGAAAAATGGAAATCCAGAGAGGAACAGATTCCAAGTGAAACGGTCTTCCCTGTCTGACACTTCCGCGGACGAAGAGAATGATGGAGGGATTGATGACAGCTAGTTGTGATACCTCGAGTAACCTCTGTAGTTTATTGTCCTCAGCAAGTGGATTACGCTAATAATATAAATTCAGACCCTGAGTGATGTGACCTTGATATCATGTTAACGATGAAGATAATGTGGTAAATGATACTTTAGGGGATTCCTTACCGACGTAGTCTTCTACACTGTCTTTACCCGCATATACCCTCACTGGTTTCGTGTTCTCAAGGATCGTACGACACTCGTATTGCCCTTAGTACCCCATCAAGACCCTTCACCTTCTTCACTTTACAACCGAAGGAGAACAGGACTCGAAGCTTGTCAATAACGACTCGGGCCTCTTATAGGGGACCCCGCATAGTGAGGGTTGCGGTACTCAAAAAACTTCATGAAAAAACGCTTATTCATGTTCGTAGGACGTTAAACATCCTTCTCACTCTTTTAAGTAATTCATGTATCCTAATTAGCGTTCAAAGATTTTGAGGATCAAACCTGTTGAGTCCGGGGCTTAACTTATTTAGCTCACATATTTGCATATCTACATTTTACTAGATCTTCATCTTTCTTCTTCTTACTCGAGGGGTTATTGCCTCTTGACCGCCAGTTATATTGTCGGTCGCAGCTACATCTCTGTGTTGGAATCTCAAATAGTTTTTGATTCGTTTTTTTCCTGCATCCATTGTCCATGTAGCGCACTTTTGTCCGCCCCAACAACGACAGCAGCTGGCTGAGCAATGAACGTGATCTATCGTGCCAGTTAGTGCAGGGCAAAGTCGTTTTAAATATTCTGAATATATTCCGATCAGCAGCTCGTTCTCCTGCGCACAAGATAGCGTCCAGTTCTCTGACTTTTGCACCAACTTTAGCCAAATAGCAGTCTCAATTCAGCGGAGATTTAGTTGTGGGAGACAATGTTTAGAGCTCTTCTCGTTCGTGCCAGAATATTTTATTTTGATTACCACTCCCACCACGTTATCGTGAGCCCCAAAAGAGCAGTGATTCATTACTTTATTCCTTAGCCCGCTCAAACGCTCCATATATTAGAACAGGAAGCCTCTAAGGTGGGCTCGTCAACATAAGCACACTTTATTTTTGACTGGGTGGCTTCGAGTACCATCCGTGCTGTGCCTTCCATGCTTTTATATGTTTTAATAGTGTTATGGAGGCTTTTTGTGATGGGATCCAGGGCGAGTTCCTGCTACTGGGCCGAGCAGCTCGATAACGGACCTCCTTCTGCTCTCTCTAATGCAATATTGAGAAGAAGACATCACTTGTGATCCCTGAAATATCTGGGCCGGGCGCGATAACTCACAATCTAACTCACGACATCGTGGTCAGAGCCGTGGTCTCATGCGTTCGGCTCTTGGCGTTTCACACTGCCAGGAGCATGATCGATCACCAAAAATCGATTGTTGTGGGGTACATTTAATGTCTTAAATGCATTGGCTATTATAATGTGACTTCTTTCTTGACGTTGGGATCAAAATCTTGGCAGCATGACCTTTGGTTTCTTGGATAAGACCAAAATAAACTCAAGAGTGGTATTTTCGTATCGACTTAGTTTAGAAACGGAGTAATAATGAACAAATCAAACGAAAATCCGCTTCATTCAACAATCATCAAGATCAATAAACTCTGGACTGAAAGGGCTTCAAACCCCATTTCGGTTGAAGTTGGCCGAAAATTCATTGATTCAATTAATGAAGAGGTCTAAACCGTTTGAACCTGGCAATCGTCCACCCGTAAATAAACTACGAGCCGTTTCAGGAGTTCCTCCTCCGGCTTAATAATGCACCACGAAAAATTGGCCCCTCTCGCTTGGTTTCTTTTTCCTGGTTCATTACGAGTACGGGTAATTCTGTTTGAGGGTTTGACCATTTCATTGGAGATGCAAACGAAAATAATTCATCCGACGAGACGCAAGACAATGGTGGATCGCGTTTGGTGACCTTCCGTGAAATTATTCACACACTATGCTCAGGAGAGAACGGGAGAGAAGTTGAGTCTGTTGCACTTTTTGTCGGGTGAGTTAGAATATCGATCTGTACTTTGAGAGGTCATAGGTATGAATAATTAAATAAGAAAATGGTCCAAGATGATTAGTTTTAAGGAAATCTGCCTTTCGTGAACGTACTTTTAATAAAAGACCTACTCGGCTCTTTTTTTCCCTGTTCTTTCAAATGGGACATTAGGAGTTGATTTTCAGGAAAATGATCCAAAACTCTTGAATGCACCACATTTAACGAAACAGTAATTACTGGGTTTCCATCCATCACCGACGGAACATTAAAGATAGTGATTGGTCGACAGTTTTCAATTTCACCGTTGATGAAAAGCAGTGATTCCTAGTAGACTTATCGGGCTGGTTCATTACGGTCGGACGATGGTAAAGGACGAGAGATGATTCCTTGGAAAAATATCGCGTCGCTCGAGGACATTTCTAAACCTTAAAACCCTCTTGAGACGAAGCACTATAAGGTTTTTTTAGAAAGTGGGGTTTCTTCCTTTCCGGTTTTCTACCTTGTCGAGAGAAAGAGGAAGGTAACTTTAATTAGAAGCAGAAGCAGCGGGTTGGTTTACTGTTACTAATTACACCATCAAACAAAACTTCTTGTGAAGAGAACTTTTCCGAAAGTGATGTTCTCTTTTGGTCCTCTCAATCAGTCTGTTTCTGGCGTTTTTAATTCCAGAATAACCCGCGACTGTGCCTGTTTGATGATCAGAAATCGTTTGAAGACGATAGGGTTGTTCTCCTTATCTTTCGAACATCGTCACCTAATGTTGGCCTCAATTGAATACTGAATACATGACTTCTGGTTTTTTTAAAATTAATATATCGTAGTAAGAGATCAGCTCTCAGAGTGTATAGCTGTTTCACATCCTCGTCCTCTCATCGACCTCCAAAATGGACTCGTTAATATTTCTTTTCACTGTTCATTCCTTGTATTTTGTACAGCTGAGTAAAAGCTTTCTTCAGAACTTTTTTTTTTAAATTGGTATAGGGTTTTTGATTGTTTTGGGTATTTCCAAACTAATACCAACATTTTATATTAAAAAATCGCCTTTGCATTAAAGCCGTATTTCCATCCTTAACCGTCGCATCCACCCAAATATAACCACGATTCTCTTAATTCTAAAGACCCTTCCATGCGGGCAATATAATGAGACCGCCCTTTCTACCCAATCTTTTCCCGTAATCATTAAAAAACGGTCCCCGTTTTTTACAGCCTTCTTTCCAACCCGTTCGAGCTGTTTGAGACTAACTGGGGATGATTGCCGGTTAACTATCGATGAAAAACCAGGGGTCTTAAACTGTCTTTTGACAAATGAGTTCCATGTGGACTAGCTCTCGACCCTTCAGGGATTATTTGTCAGAAATGACGATCGTATTTTTAGTTTTATTAATATGTTGGTTCCTTTTCTTCTAGATTTAGATCCGGATTTTTCTTCATTCTCCTCCATTAATCGAATTTGGTATCTTCCGTGAACTGTTACTTGTGCATGATATCTATAGTGCCTATGTTATTTTTTCGTGAAATGGAAATTGGATTAATGATTCATCGTACATTGCTACGATGAAACGACGAGAAACCTCTTCAATTTCGAAACAATTGCAGAATTATGAATGTTAGGCCCTCGTGCAGTTTGATTACTGAAACTACTGCAGCGCATTCATATGCCGGGGGTTTGAATGAAGTTTAAAGTTTCCTACGAGTAACGCCCCTTGGGTTATCAGGCTTAATAATGTTCCGGTAGCCGTCGCCTCGTGGAAGATAAGGTCAACAATATCCCCAGCCAAGAACAATATTTATCTTGAAGGAGTTGAATATTTGACCCTCGAGGGCCTTTCGCAGGTGGGTCCTCCTCAGACACCCCGGGGTATGGCTGACCCCGTTTTAATAACGCGCTTCCCCATCCCAACTTTCATCCCCTCCTTCAGTGTATTTGTTCAGGAGTAGTGCCGTCTATCCCCTCGGAAATTAGAATCAAACCAATTTCGGCAAATTGCTTCAACAGTCTCTCCCTTGTCTTCCTAGTAAATTAACTTATCGATCTGGAAACCGAAACCGCTCGTGAGGTTTTCTGGCACCAGAGAAGCTAATATCAGTGATCGCCCTTTTTAGACAAACTGTAATGTATCATTACTCTCCGAAAACTCATCAAAAAAAAAAACGATCTGATATGGATGATAACAATCAATGTTCCTTACCCATTTCTCATTCTTGGAAGGAAGCCATTACTGGGATTATGAGAATTGAGAAAATTGCTATTCAACGTTGAAGAGCTCCTCTCATACAGCCAATGGATTGAGGGGATGTATGCTTACCCCTCCCACATTTTGGTGAAGATTCCGAACGTTCGTAGTTCTTTCTCGATCGTGCCGACTTGTCGATTCAAAAATATCGAATAGGCATTTTAAAAAACTCGTATTGACCCATGCTCCAATCAGTGGCGATTCGGCTTGAAATGAGTGAGACACAACTAGAGCCCTATTCAGGGGATTTGTTAGATTTCCAGTCTGGGGAGGGGCGATATATGACGTCTGACCAGTAGTGATGTTCGGGCTCCTGCTTTATGTATCTAGAGTTTCATGTACCTCCGGCAGTATCAACGCGAGTTGGTTGCTAGCGAGTTTATGGAACCTTTGCCAGGGTCCATCCCATCGATCCCCAGTGGATTCTCTACCTTCGTGTTCCGCTTGAAAGTTTCGCGATAAAAAGATTTGACCTCGCTATGTTTTACATGCATATAGCTCTCCATTTCAGTAACCGGCTGGCGAGGGTCTACAGCGTAGGTTCAAAGGTCCCCTTATAATATAGGTCACGGGGCGTAGGGTACCCGAATCAGTCAACCGAGACTCGTACAGGGCGTATCTCACTACCCTGTATCCCTGTATACGGTCGTAGGTAGGTCGCGTACGGTGGGAAGGGGGAGGTGATCCCGTTTCAAACCCCAACCTACTCCTCCCCTGTGAAAGCTGTGCTAAAAGTCTCATGGAAAAGTCTTCCCTCACCGAGCCTTCCCATTTTCAGCTAAGAGTTTCAAGTCACGACCAAAGAGTAAGTCCTGGAATAGTGGACTGGATTCCTAAACAGCCTTTTTCCCTTCTCCGACCTCGCAGTTAACTATTATGGGACGGAAGCTAGCAGCCAGTTCTCCCCGCTTTTTTTCCTCTTTTCACTCCTCACCAACTTTTCTTAGAGGTTTCCAGCTCCCTCGACGTCAGCTACTGTGAATTTTATTAGGAAGAAAATCCTTGCACGATTTATTTCCTCACTTCTTCTTATTTTCTGTATTCAGAGCGCGCATCCCCATCGATTGACATGAGAAGAGTGGATTTCAAACAGTTGGGTGCCGCTCCAAGAATTTATGGGTATGGCAAATATGCTTCAGACCGGGGTGCCAATTGGAGTATTAGTAGACTCCCAAAGTCAATTTTTGGCTTTAGGACTGTCACATGAGGTTTTACGGTGATTTGCAGATTTTAGCGGAATGGCGAAAGGAAATTGTTGCAGCTACTGCCAGCTGGAGGTCCAAGTAGCTCTTCTCTTCTTCTGGTACTGGAAGATGGAGGCCCAGGAGGATCCACTGGATGAAGGCTCTATGATGTAGGCTAGACCCATTTGTCTATTGAGGACGTTTCAAACATGAAATAAGCTGAGAAAAGTCCAACGTGACCGTACCTTTTAGCTCTGCAACGTACATTTGTACTAGCCGACATCCTATTGAAGACGCCGGGGTCTTACGGCAATACAATCGTGTATCAGTTATTCTTCTCAAAGAGAGAGAATGAAAAAACTGCTAAACCCTACTCTACCGCCATGACGGCTCAAGAAAAATGAAGGCTCCGCGAGAAACTCACCCAACGCCACGTTGAAATAGCGCGGTACATATAATAAACGCCGGGAAAAACTCACAAACACTGTCTATAAACTGCTTTTAGATGACAGCAAGGTCGCAAAATAGTTTGACCGTCTGCGACACATCCTCTCCAAAAGCGAAACCCACCTATATTTGCATCCCCCGACGTTCTTCACTATTTTTAATATTCGGACCCGCCAGACTTTCCGCTTCCCAAACTTCTTTTCAAGAGTGGGGGAACTCGAGCTAGACAGCGTTGAATTGAATGCTCCGTGGCAGTAAGCGAAAAAAAGGAAGAGAGAGAAAAAACTGGCTAGCGAGGGCGTTAAAATGGGATCGCGTCCAAAGAAAACTTCCTAGAGCAATTAGTTAAAACTCGGGCAGGAGTTTCTGAGTACGGAGAAGCTTTGGCTAAAGGCATCAACTTTCTGGAAGGAATATTGATGCCCCTCTCCTCAGCCTCTACGAGAATTGAGCGGAAACTACAACGAGTTTTTTCAAAAATAAAAAGTCTTAGGAAGATGTTCAAAGTTTAATTAGTTCCTCGACTAAATCAAATAGTTGACATAGTTCACCCTTCAAGTGGAAAACTATGGGACGAAAAATGATCAGAATTCCATCAAGAGTTTATCAAAAGGATTAGATATTATTGGAGGTTCATCACAACCTGTTATTAAACCTAAACCAGAATTGTTAGCCGTATCTTTGAGATTGTTTGGACGGGTGGCGCCCCCAAGCTATAGGGTGGTTGAATCAGACGGTCATCCCCAGGAGTATGTAGCATTGGTCCGAATTGGCACCAGGTGACCTGAAACATAATTATTACTTACCAATCGATTATTCGATGATTATAGATAATCGATGATTATTCATGATAACCCAATTTTGTGAGTTACCAATATTATTCACCAGTAACCTTCAAAGAAAGTCTCAAAATGAGCCTCTGATTTTCTGAAATTCTTAATTCGATAACTAATAATGATAAGCCACACGCCTATTACTCCAAAATCTTAAAACCCCATATTAAAAATTTCTCTGTTCACTTTTGTTTTGCACAACAATACTCCCACTGTTATTACGCTGATAATATTTGGGCATGGAAATTTCCTTGATTGCAGTTCATCATGTGGTTCTCTTATTGCTTACACGACATGTGTTAGCGTGAGTGTTTTTATGCGTTGACGCGAGTGAAAAGTCGGAAAACTCCTGTATTTGCTTTTATATACTTTTATTCAGTTGAATCGTGGTGTTTTATCGAATGTCGCAAGGTCCGCAAATAACTCCATACTGTTTCCTTCTGGCGATTATTATTCATGAGTACCTGGATTTGATGCATCACTAACAAATATTTATCTTTTTTGCCACTGGGGGAGAAACTGCGCATTCAGAGGAGTTATGAAAATCAGGTACACACATCCCCCTTTCATGTCGAAGAGTCAACACGTGAGGTGGGGAAACTTTCCACTCTTTCTTCTTGAGGTGATATGCTAATGCCTTATTTACGCAACGCGCTTTGGCCTACCTCTGTTGTATGTGCTTTCCACAGTGTTTATTGTACAATCTGCGTTGCCGGTGTAGCATGTTGAAGCAGCCAAGTTCTGATATTAATTATTTAACGGGCACAGCCCTTCGTTGTAAGTCAACTGAGCTGGCAAAAGAACCTGAGAGACTATAATATTGTCAAATAGGTCGAAACATACCTATAGGAGCATTGTTGGTGATTCACGGCTTCTACTAAGAAGGTTCACCTCAATTCAAAATTGACATTCAAGCCTTTTCGTTGATTGGGTGCCGGGTAAAATAACGGGTCGGCCGCAAGTCCACTTTGATTGAAAACCGGATTGACAGTGATTTCTCCTTGTAGGCTTGTTGTTCGTACCTCGGCTTCCAGCCTACGACCCTGGTGAATATTTGATGTGACATCCTCCCCTTACCTGGATGCCCTTTGGCGTGGGTCCGATGATGAAATTTTGATGAACCTCAACTAACAGAACTCGGGAGAAGTTCGTAATCCGACCTTCTTCATCTTCTACGTTATCTTTGAAAATGGTGAAGTCATCATTCATTCACAAACAAGGATCGATGCACTTCCTGTTTCACCCGTGAGGATTCAATCAGGAAGACTGACATTTTGATCCGAGCTGTATAAAGCGGCGTAGTTTCGATTCCTATTCTAAAAACAAAGCAAATTCTTCCGCAATAAGTTGCTATTCCCCAGAGCAAGAGTATGAGGGGCAAGAGAGAGTGTACAAGACTAATTTTAATCGATTCAGCGTCCAACATTTTGTGTAAAATGATGCCCCATGTGCCTGGTTTCCAAAAAATGCTCCCAAGAGGTTGGTTGAAAATTTGTCTGAAATGTTTCAAGTATCAACTAAAGCTGGCCCTGACCAAAATTTCATATTTGTAGAAAGTTTTTTACTACCAAAAACGGCGCGTGATAAATTGAATAATAAACCTATATGAAGAACAATGTATACCTATTCTTACATGGACATCTTGAAACGCATAATGCCAGATTTGGAGATCAACCTCTATCTTAAAAATATAGCTTGATTATTCATTCAATAGTCGAACATTGATTACACACAAGATACTTCATTCGTGGTCCCGATTATTTTCAATTGAACAGTTTACCCTTCTAATCGAATGGAAGGGTGATATTATCTGGATTGTAATTAATCAGCATTGTTTACACATTTCAACCTCAGATAATCATCCCGTGTGCAGCTTTTCATTTTGGTTAATGGCAGACTGATCATTGACTGATTTTACTGGAACCTGAAGTCAGAAAATAAACAAGCAAGATTGTTATTTGTATCAAACTTTATTGACTCAAAACGGGTTTGGACAAAATATACAACGAGATCACCTGAAATAGGAGGAAGCAACTTTTGTTTTTCGAAAAACCCAACGCAACCGCTCAGAAAGCGTGCGTCGCCACATCATCATTAGGCCAGAATTGGGGGAAACCTTGTAAACGAGGGTGCAGATATTGGATTGTGAGCCTGTGGATGTATAGGAAGAATGAAGGGTGGGACGTGGGTTTTCCTTTTGTTTGGAGAATGGAAGGTTTCAGTGTAGGAAGTTCTTGAGAGGGTGGGTTAACTTGGATTTATGCCATGCAACTCGGTCGATTGAGAGGACACCCAGTCTAGCATTCGGCTGTTGCCCGACCGAGTAAGCTGGACGTGCATCGTATTATGAGGATGTTGATCATTATATCCTACGGAGGTCTCAAAGGGAGCCTACTAGTGCTCAGGGCTGTGTTCGTACTCTACATTGTGGTTGTATGTCCTCCTTTTCTCTCAAGACCCTTGGCCACCGCAATGACATTTTTTGGTCCCTCTCCAGACTCTATCTCTCCTCTGTGTACACCAATGTCCAGTGGAGGGCCCCAACAAAAGGGCCAGTTGAAAGGGCAAGGGCGTTGCGCGATTAACAGGAAGGGAAATAAATGTTTCAGACCGTTTAAGGGCGCATTCTTGCGTCAGACCGACAGGGTGGAGAGTTATGTTTGGGTGCCCACCTTCACCGCCTCGAACCTTTTCAAAACATCTCTACACTCCCCCCAGCACTGATTTGAAGTTGCTCCTTTGTGCGCCTACAAACCCGATTAAAAACCTGTGTGTGAGTTGTACGAATGATGAGAAAATGAGCAGTTTGCCTCAATAGGTGCTTTATTCCCCGCCTTGGGTGGAAAAATAAAAGGAATCCCGTGAGTTGTAAATGGTTTCCCGTATGGGGTCTCGTTCGAACGCCAGTTGGGTTATAGGAGCCTTACTGAAGGGAAGAGTTGGGAAATACGTGCCTCACAAGAAATCAGAATCGGTGAACAAAGATTTCCAGATAAGCAATATCTAGTTCAGTATGAGGTACGTCTCGAATTTGCTATAAACGCTGTCAAATCAGTTCAGGAAAACCCGGGTTAAGTAGATTCTTTATAAACTCAAGGAAAACAGCCGAAAGAACATTCATTTACCCTGAACTACATCGATTATTGTCTTTGAACTCTCTCTCTTCTCCACAGTCATAAATATGTAAAAGTTTTCTCACCGCCTATAAATATTCATTCCTAGTTATACGGAACGAACCAATAAAATTCGAGGCAGTACCTCGTCGTACGGGCAGTTCAAGGATGATCCAGGTAATTTGAAAGCATTGACATTCATTTCTCCCTCGAGTCCTCATTTCCATTTTAATCCTCCCTCCGTGTAACCGCGAAACTTGCAAAGTGTTACCCACTTCGTGTTGTGATAAATTTGCATAGCGTTTTACCATTGGTCGGTTCTCGATTAGGTTTATTCAGAGTGAAGATACTTGATTACTGTATTCGGGTATTGCAGCGTATTTCACCTAAATTAATCTCGAATAAACCAACTGACAGCCAGAATACCATCGTAGCCTGTAATTAAATCTGAAGCGACTCTTTGAAAGAAAAATATTGTTATTGTGGCTGATTTATCTCCGCCCAGATTGTTTGGACGAACCAATTATTGATTAGTGATCAAATGATGCAAGTACATGTCTCTGTATGTCTCATGGATTCTCATTCTGTACCATGGTAAGTACATGAGTGACACCCCTTAGTGATGTCCCTTCCAGTTTTGTAGAGATTTTAATAATTTCGACATAGAGCGCTTCAAATGAAAAGATACCTAATGATAGACGATCTGTTGATATTGAAAGAAAAAAAAAATTGCTCCAAAGTAAAAAATTGTGTTTGTGTTTTGCTTTTGAGAGTCCTTGAACGAATTTGTTCTTGCATTTCCTTGCCACATGGTACCTCCACATTCTGCATCCGATTGCGACCACTTTTTCAGGTAACCTATGATCGCTTAGCTCGGAAAGTTATTAGTTTCATCAAAATCCAATCAGCGCTGTGAGCTGCGCATGCACAAACGGTCTGCACTACGATGGTGCAGGATAAAATGCAATTTGCCGCCTCGTTCAATTACTTCATTGATACTGGAACTGTTTGTTTCTAGTTTTCTGAAAGTAAAAATGTGATATTTTCAAAGTTACGAGGCCAAACACGCAGTTTGCTTGCAGTTCAAAGTTCTGGGGTTTCCTGATATGATCTGCCTAACGCGCCTCGCCGGGAATTGCCTCTTCAATGGGTGGAAATCATCTTAGCGTGCCCTTGTCATTATTTTAACACATTGAACTACGTATTAACACTTTTGAATACACGATTGGATCGCCAAAGGACTGGAGCTTAGAAATAACTCTATGTATGCAGGTGACATGAAACACGTCCATGAAACACTTCAGGATGGAACATGCATGTCTCTGTTAAGGTCGATGTGATAAGACACCCATGCTACGTCGATCGTGTTTCGAATAGTAACATTTTCTCAATTGAACTAGGAAGAGAAAAAATGAGTTCCTATTCATCCGTAATTTTCCCATAGCTGCGAGTTTAGTGGAATCATTGTTGTCCCTTCACGTGAGAGGTCGCCATTGTGCTATAATGGATATTATTATATGGATTTTATTTCGTCTACATGAGCAACAATTGACTTTTCATGAAAATCGCGTTTCCTAAGTTATTGCTGAACAAGAGAGTCGGTCAATAATCGCAATGGACGGTAGGGTGTGGCTGATATAATCCCAAATGGTCAAAAATGGACAGATGCCATGTTTCCGTAGCGTTTACCGATTATGAAACCGGGTGATTTCGGTGAAATTATTGAGCACCATTGGTGTAGTCTTCTTTTACCGTTTATCAATGCTAAAAGCAATGATGGAAGGAGATTTGTGGTCCTACTGTGCTACTACTTATTTATATCTTTTGAGTGAAATAAATCGTATACGCTCTATAAACGTCAACGCTTGTAGGATGGCAGGAGGAGAGTAAAGAGTATTCTAACATTTTCTAAGGGGATTTCGTTGCGATTGTGAAGGACGCCGTCATTGCCTGAATCATCGAGATTTGAGTTCGTGAGTCGAGCAAATTATAATTCCTCGTATGTTCGTATAGGAAGAGTTAGCTATAGAGAGAGTTTGTATTTCCTAAAAGCGTCTTACAGTCGAATCAACTCGGCCCTCTCCGCAGAAGGTAGGCTTTCAATGTGTGATTGATGAAAATTCGTTGTCCACCCCACCGAGACGACGCAGGGTCGTCTTAATAGGATTACTCTTTATAGGATCTGTGGCCTTCTTCCTAACTCAAGGGTTTGGATCTCCAACCAGATATCCATCTCTGGGTTCAAAACCTCTCTGCTTTTGCGGTAATTGGCAGGAAACGTCTTTAGGAACGATCCTGTGCTTACTTCTCTTCGTATAAATCGTTATCGAAACTAACGAGCTTCCCAGTTTTTCGAGGGATAGACTAATTCGATCGTCTTCCGTCTGGGACTAGGGTTGTAGAAGCGTAGTTACCTTCGATGGGTTTCAAACGCTTCGTTACCGTATTCAGAAACCGGTGCTACTCCTATTCGCGTAGAATTATGGCAACTGGTCCAAGAATAAATAATAGAATTGTTAAACATCGTTCTTGTTCTATAAATCTGATTACCAAAGGAAGTACGAATTCTTTAGTTTGTTTCTGTCTCACTTATCGTTCCTGGGACAAAGCTGCGCCTATTTCTCGTAGGTGAAACGTCTCCTGGCTCGAACGTCATTGATAATTTACGTTTTTGGCCCTCCGTATTCTGTAAGTTGGATCACGTTCTATTGTGATTAGGATAGGCCTGACTTTACATAAGGAAGGGGTTGATCCGGAGGTCGGGCAATATCTTAAACATGGAAGGGTCCGAAAGTCCTCAAGTCCCCGCGTTTTCCTTCCTTTCGGGGTCTCATCGGCATGACAAATACCAAGTGCTTGGGGGCAGAATGGTGGGAAGGGGGTGGTTCTGATAACAAATGCTGGAGAAGGAGCCTCGCGGATGGTGAAGCGGGGTTTAGGCCTTTCCAAGCTCTAAATCATCTCGGGACACATGGGTGCCGTTTTCCACCCCGAACCTCGCTCTTCTTCCTAAAGCCCTTTCTCGTGCCCTTGCTCTGAAGAATATCGGCTTTTGTTATTGGAAGGCGCCGATTCACCCGGGAAGTTCGGGCAATATCTGACCGTAGAGGCCTCGACATAGACAGAAAAGGCACATCAGATCCTCCGACTCGAAAGAAGAGATCCGATTTCAACTGAACAAGAAAAGACGTTTTTCCTACAGCACCTCCAAAGGAAAGAAAAGGTCGAACCCTATTACTCTCCTATCATATCCAGGAAAAGCGAAGATCGTCAAGAAATGATGAGGTCGGAATCAATCGGAAATGGATAGCCTTCAGTCCATTCGAACAGCCGAGTCGAGAAATAGATTATCACTCACTTGAAGAACGTTATTGGAAGTAAATCTAGTTCTTATTTGATCGGGAGTCGAGCGTGGCCTCTTAGCCCCTCTGAATGAAACATCAATCCTTTTACGCAGCTTACGCGAATTATTCTCTTATCCGCAGCGATTTGTCATTGATCAAATACCCCTTCAACATCTGCAGTGGGCCAGAAAGGTCATGTGAAAATGTGATGCCGTGGCTTTCAGAAAGAAGTAAGATCTTGCCACTTTTCTGAAAAACGCGCTGTCCCTCAGTCATGCTCTATAAACTTACGGCAGGCAAAGAGCTTGACGCTTAATCCCCATGTAATCATTTGAAGCTATCTATGTTACTGGAATCATCACCAGACTCATGATCGGCGAACTCCCAATCATTGCTCCCTCACCCATGGATTGACTCTACAGAATTTTGAAGACCAGCTGATGCCACAGCTGAAGATGTTACTCCACATCGTCAGATAATTTTTCCGCCCTAATGAAGTATTCCATTTTGTGGAAGGCCTTATCGAATTTGATGACTTTATGAGCTTATGTGCTCCAAAGAAGCGCCAGCCTTGGCTAATTTTCAACATTTACTTGTCTTGTGTAAAAAAGAAAACCTAATCCTCCAGGATACAACAAACTCCGCCTTCCAAACATGCAATTACAAGTTGTTGAAAAACATCAGCTTCCATGAGATTAGGCTGCTACTGGGAAGGACTTTTTCAATTTACTGCGGCACAAAAGCGCGTTCTTACGAATTCCGTTTGAGTACTTCCATAGGGGAGACGAGGATATTGCTTTCCCTTGAAAGTTCCCTTTTTTGTTGCGCGGAGTGGCTCCCCAAAAACCTCCACGAGGGAATTTCGAACAGGTTAGCAATCAAGGGTTAAGGGGGATAGCTCTCAAATTGGTTCAGTGGGGAAAACGTTTGTTGCCTTCAGTCATACGGTCAGAAATGAAAAGACCTTCTCGGATCCCTTTTTCAAAGAGTTATACTTTTTCTTCTGACTTTTCCCACCTCCGATGCCCGGGCGTATCGATACGCCGGTATAACTTCGTCTATTAACCGAAGCACGCTCTTCCCCTTCCTTCCTTTTCTTTTAAACAAAACCGTCCCAAGCGGCAAAAACTTTACTATTTCCCTTAATTTATCTTACCTTATTCTCTCGTAATAACTGCAGCTCCTCCGCAGGTTGTTGAGAGAAAATGGAACCTTTTCCTTGATTAGAGGAGATAACTTGGATATAACGTCAGGGAGAAGAAAAGGGGTTGGAAGATTGATCCAGCTCGTGATGAAGGAAACTGAGTAGAAGTTGAAAACTATCAGATTGCTGCGAGGGACTCCAAAGGGACAAAAAGCAAAAGGTTTTCTAGTGGGGGAATGATAATAAGTTTCAAGAACTTTTACTTGCTCCTGAAGAAGGAGTTTTCCTTCCCGTCTTTGCATTGATTTTTTTTTTTCTTCTAGTTTTAATTTGACTGCACTTGAAATATCAACTTTCTGTGGTTTCGTTCTCTTCATTAATGAGCGGTGAAAAGGATAGCGAACACCTCAGTCTTATTACTTTTCCTTCTTGATACTTCCTAGATCATTTAGACCTTCTGAACTTCAGACGATGATAAAATTTGTCGGCTAAAGCTTCGGATTTACATCCGGTATACGATCAAGTAGGTAAGGGTATCCATTGACATTTACCTCGCATTTACGGGTAAATAAATTCGACATTTTCCCTCTGGCTGTGCCCTCCTAACATCATTCAAGTACTCGGTACAAAAACAAATCCTACTTCACTTTATTTTGCTCAACTAAATGAAGGTTGTCGTTGGCTTTAAAGTGACCTAGTCTGCGGAACGAATGAAGAGAGTGGAGCTTTCACTACAATGCCATAAAACTGCGTGGTATTCACTCCCTTTGAGAGCATTTTAATATATAATACGAAGGGTCTGGAAGTTATGTGACTTAGCGATCCCTCTGGATAGCCACTTGGGGACGGCAGTAGAAAAGAACAATTCGCTGGGTTTATATTTTATTCAAATCTTCACTTTTGAACGAAAGAATGAAACGCCAAAAGTCAAGAACTTCGTAAATACCTCGTGACATTCCAATACCTTATTTTGGACTGGGACTTCTCAAAGTGGAAGGTACGAAGGTCTATTTTTGGAGGATGGTTCTCCTCACCGAAAAAGAGTCGTCTTGGATAATTATTGCTATTCAAAAGGCGTAGTATAGTGATCTTAGGCTATTGCTACGTCGGAAGGATGTCCCCATTATCAAAAAAGAGATGAATCTAGAAGGCGTCAAGAACAAGCTCAATAAGCAGAAAAAGAAGAAAAAAGCCACTGCCTGAGCTTTTTTTTCGTATTAGGTAACCCTTTCCCTCTCTGTGAGAATTCCATGCGTCTGTGGAGAGGTGCGAAAGAGATTTTTTTTATTCACGAATCCCCGCTGGAGAGCGAATAGGGTTTCAGAAATAGGATGGTGAGTCGTGTTTCGTGGGGGTGCGTTTTGTATAGGAAAGCGGATATTAAAGAGGTTTTGAAGCCTCATCCTCGAGCACGTGCCCCGAGATAAGGAATTTATGTCGATTTTTGACGCTTCCGGACGAATGAGAGACGTCGATCAATATTGCCCAGGATTCTCCTTGTGACCCTTCACAAGTCAGCAGATGGTAAATTGGAATTATGGTATAGGTATGTAAATTTAGGCATTCTATGTTTAAGGTTGGCGAAAGGCATATGCACGTGTTTCTGTGATTTTGACATAATAAACAATTAAATAGGTGTAATTTGTGCGAAAATACTGTTATTGCAGAGTTCTCCATTATTCATTGATATATCTTGCTTATGTGGATGACTGTTTGAAAATCGGGATTTTGAGTAACTATTAAATACCGTGAGAGGGCGCCCATCGGCCAACTATCTGAGCAAGTCCAGCGTCCATGATTCCTTACATTTCAAGGTTCGGTCCCTTTATTTACCTCATGAATAAAATGGAAAATAAAATAAAACACAAATTGCTACCTAAAGAAAGGAGGATATGGAGGAGGACTGTTCTCTTCATTGTACATTACGCAAGATCTTTCTCGCATTTGAACGTTTGTTTTATATTTTGCTCTCCGAAAGCAAGAAGCTAATATGGAAAAATAAACACAGGGATATTATTCCTCGGACCAGGAGCATAAAGACTCATTTCAATCGATTCACCGTCTAACATTTAGTAAAAAATGATACCCCAAACGCCTAGGTACCAGAGATCTCGAAAACACATTCAAAATAGGTGGATAGGTACATACCCATTTTGACCCATAACCTCTTCCGGTGGGCTCCATTCGTTCTGGGACCCGTTTCAATGGATTCAGTATTCAAAATTTAGTCGAAAAAGACGCCAAAAATCTCGAATCTCTATCCATCCATTTTTCAAAAAAACACATTTTGACCCTTAGCCCTAATCTGGTCCGATCGGGCTGAAATGTTTGCGGACCAACTAAAGCCAAAAATGGATCCTTGCCCAAAATTTCTGATTTTTAGAAAATTTTCCACTTCTCAAAATGGCGTAGAGGGCGGACGGACATTTGCTTATTTTGATCTCGACAACTTGAAATGCCCAGAAAAAAATTTGGGGCAAATCCGAGTGGTTGACTTTTTTCATGAAAACAAAGGTCGATTATTCAAGGAACGACCTACCTACCAAAAACTGGGTTCTGGTTGTGCAAATATTTGGACTTAAAACAATGGTTGGGCTGACTCTGTGCTGAGCGCAACTGAGGCTCAAATAAGATCCGCATGCAATATTTTCTCCTATACGGATTAGACTTGTCTATTGTCTATTGTATTATAGATACATGGTTTGAATGCTGGATGTAGGAGTAGTAGTGGGTTTATTCAGTTTCTAGATGACTTAGGAATTTTTGATTAGGCACTCTCCAGGGCGCTCCATAAACTCGACAGTGGTTTATTACAAAATTATAATCTGTAAAAAAAAAAAAAAAAAAACTGGCAATTAGTTATTTGCACTTAATTATTGGACAGGATCCTATTCACTGCTGAAGCTTACAAACAACAGTCCATTTTCATATAAACCATCTCCAGCCTTTAGCGACTATATAAATTTATACCGTCAATATAATCCGGTTTCCAATCCACTCTTCTACACCGACTGCCCCCGAACGCGATTCCCTCGTCGCCGTTACTTCAGGCGGTCACGGTGGGGGTTCGATGTAGAGCATTAGAGATAATAGGGATCCCTTTACTAAATCCCTTATCTAAATGGTGCCGACTTCCCAATAAATAGGGGCTTCCTCGAAAACGGTGGAGACTATTAAAGCGGTCGGGATCATTGTTTCCTTAGGAGCTTTTCGAAAGAGGTTTTGGATCCTGTTGGTTGCTCTAGCCAACTCATTTCGATAGCTATTTTTACAACTTTTCCGACCAAATAACAGCGATTCTCAAAGTACCCTGCGACTTTCCGTCGTATAAGGTTACTGAATGGAAAAATATTGCATTAATTACCTCTAATCGTCCGTTTTAAGATCATCTGAATGGCCACTTAATTTTCTGATTTCTTTAATGTAGCTACTTTTTCCATCTTTCCTTTTCTAAAATGTGTTCTCCTGAAAGCTCTCATTCTGGTTTCGACTTTTGTCTTACAAGAAACGGTCTCATTTTAACTCATCTCCTTTAGAAATCAGCCTATTCAAATCTTCTCACTTCAAATTGTAGGTTTATTTATATTTTCGACAATTTTTCTGAACTCTTACAGCTTCCATTTTTGAGCGTTTTACATTTGTAGTCAGGAGAGATGAGCAGCACCATCACGATGTTGATTTTAGTGCGTTTACATTTCCCCACTCGGAGCTACATTTTCCCGGGAACGTTATTAAATTCATGACGCGCCCACAAGTCGTTGCAGGAATTTCCGTTCGTCGTTATTTGCTCGAATACGACAATAACTTGTTGACTTAAGTAGATCCTACGTTACACCCGTAGTGACAGATGTCGTCTCTACACGAGCGGGAACGTAATGACTTATATTAGGATCAATACAACAAACCCTCCTTCAGGACATATTACAGGAGTATTGTATAATTTACCTACATGTGGCGAGAGTGTATGCCGGATGAATAGACTCTTGCGTGCGTTGTCAACGACATAATGTGGTCCTAATAGAGAATAATGAGTGTAATGAATTAATCCAGGTAAACGTTGGGTCCCCACAATGGATATAACCTTAGAATGTTTAAGGTGAGGGTGCGCCTATTATTAGTAAATAATTCTGATATGGAACCTATTTTAAGTGGCTCGTTCTTGTTTGTTGCAGGTGAGTATTCGTCTTGGGACCCAAGTGAAGCCACGAGTAAGATTGGTCATGTATTATCACTAGTCACTAAGCCTCCTTTCAAACTTCGCAGCTTTTGATTCTCTAGCAACACCTTCTAATTTCAATTTTAAGACCTTTTAAATAACTGCAATCGTACAAACTTACTCGATTTGACTTTTCGAACATTTATTTGCTGAGTTAAACTCCGATCTACAGCCGTCGTATGCTTGTAGGCTTTTAAACCAGTTGATTAATCGAACTAACAAATCCACTTGAGCGATTATTCTCCGCGAGTTGAATGAACTTTTGATAAATGGGTTCCCATTTCTCTATAGGCTGGAAGGAAACGGGTAGGTTGAATGTACGAGAGAAATTACTACTACCTGCTCATTCCAATGAGGACACGCCTTTCAAGACAGAGATTGATTATTCGGTGCAGATCCGATTTGTAATTGGCCTGCGTGCTATGGTATATCGGTTAACATGAGGGGTTAGAAAGGATCTCAATTATGTCACAGCTGAATTTTTAATCGAATAGTTTCCATTAAAGCACGGAAATGTCCAGTAGATGTTTTTCTTCGCCATTTATTTTTGCTTGTAGAATTGTGCGGTACCCCGGCCCACATCAATGATTTTATTAGTACATAACACTCTACAATGTACTGTATCATCGGCGTTGTGTTACTTGCGTTGCGGTTTTACAGCTAACAGCTACAGGGAAAACATTTTATACATTATTCCAAATGGCAGGCGAATAGGGACGGACGTAAACGCGATCAGCCATCTCTCAGAATAACGTCAGAGGATCATTAAGTGAATTGAATGAAAAACCAAATAAATGTATAGGTTCTTATTTGGTGGGTGCGTGAAAGGTTAGGGGAACTCGGTGGGTATCCATCAATCACTCAAAGCCTTCGTGGTTGCATCAGAATCACCTGAGGTCTCTCAAAAAAGAAGCAAAACGCGAACGGGGGAGGAAAAAGTAGATTGCGAGTGAAAAACTGAATCGGAAGAGAAGCAGAATAAGAAAAGGGAATAAGGGAAACGAAAAAACAACCCCTCTGGGTGTCTTAGCAACCCCTCAGGCTTTTCTTTTTGCTTCCTTCCTTTTTGGACCACTTTTACTAGCTAAGCTTCCCCACTGAACGACGTCTTACCTTTTCCTTCCACCCAAAAATTGTCCCCATTCCCTCTTACTCTAAGATAAAAAAAAAAAGATAATTGGCTCTCTCAGAAAAGCGCGAAGAAGCGCGAGAAGAAAAAGGTAAGGGATTACCTTAAAGCAATTAACTTGAAAGAAGAGTCTTTTCCCGTTGCCCCAATTAGGATGGCTGGAATGATTAATTGAAATAAATTTCCCTCCTTTTCTTCTCCGGCGTTTCTCCATCGGGCCCGTTTTCGGGGAAATCCTGCTTTCCCTTACTTTCCTCGATTGTTGTAATCAACGGTGAGAATAAGTCGGGAGGAAATTATGGGGATCGTTTGTTGAAAGTAAGAGTATCCGCTTCTTCCCGAATTTCAAGGCGATCGATTCGAGGTACGTGATGACAGGTCCAGTCATTAGGTAGTGTTCTGCTAACTTTCTCAACCAAGTTAATCAATGAAGAGAGATACTTTGGCAGAAAAGATGTTGACTGGGTGAGTTTGGGATCAAGCTAAGCTGATGATTTTAGGAAAATACCTCAGATTTGACTAATCGAGTCATCTCAAATCCCCATTTCTAAATTCCCATTGGTCCATAAGCTTGTACTCTCCAAAGGTTTCTGGAGCCCTCGAAAAAACATCAACGACGAACCACCCGAGTGAAGTATTCCAGTGCTCCTCATATTATGTTTGTCTTTCGTCGCGATGCCCTCGAATCGGGTTCGTGCTGGGCTAGGAGCTATTTCAGAGGATACCAGAGGTTCAAATCTCCCTCCAAATGACGATGATCTCTCACTCAACGTGAGACAGTACCCTCATGCCTACTGCGCAAAGACGAAATGGGCAAGAATGGGCCAGATTTTTGGGAACCTTGAACGCATGTGTTCAATCCGCCATATGTTGAACTTCAAATCGAATGTAATAAGACCCAGTGCATTGAAGGGAGTTTTTAGGTGCGAATTTGTGCATTAGAAACTGGTTGTTTTAATTTGGGGGCGTAGGTGTGTGGGGTATCATTTTTCACTGAATGTTGTATTTTGAATCGAATAAGTGTAGAACCGATTGCCAGACGCAGGACGTGGGTATTAAAAATATGGGTTAAGGAAGACTTTAATAATTCGTTTTTCCCCTTCAAAGAAAAAAAAAACAGTGGATTTATCAAAGCAGCGCCTGAATCTGACTACGCTGAGTTGGTTTCAGTGAACTCGAGATCGACACAGGCGAGTGATTTCCCTTCGGGTTCCTCCTACAATCCGCATTCGTCTTTGATCAGAGAATAGTGGATTAGAGCCTTGAACGGAAGGTTCACACAGTCCATCACAAAGCGGATTCATCCAGTGTCAAATGAACGTTGTCGACTGCTGGCATCCGTGTTTTTCCCAAAATTGTTCTTGAAAATTGGTTCATTGGTTCACCGTTTTGTTGCTGCTCGAATTAAATTTCATTGAAGGAAATTAGGACTCCTGCGGCCAATTAAGGTTAACTTGTAAACGGTGGGCCCCTCCCAATTTCAGCTGACAGTCAACAACGTGTTGTGAGCTCAAACGATTCTTTTTTATTCCGTCAAGTGGACGTAATTTAATGTAAACCTCACCAGGCCATCGCCTCAAGTGAAACCCAAACCTCTAGTCAGCCTCTCCTCGAGCTAGAAAAAAATATCGAAAAATTGCTATATAAATCTCGTTGTAGGTTGGTCCATTACATTTCCTCTACCGGATCGCCGATAGGTTACAAGAGTTTCGTTGTAAAGGGAGGTAATGAACCTTGAAATGAAAGTGGGGACTGGCTTCCCCCTGAGGAGCATCTATACTATTTCTTCCAAGGATGGCCGGTGTCTCAACAGGCGGTCGGTGTCGTAACGAACTACTATTGTAATATTGAATAACAGAGAACGGGCACTACCCGTCCCTTCTGATAAATAAATTGAAGAAGAAACTATTTTATTGTCGTTCGTAAATAACCGGACGGGCTCATTCGTTGTGTTCTCATTTACATATCACGCCCAGTCAGTAGCGGTAACTTCTACAAGTTCAACCGAGTGTAAAAGCGCATGCGCGATGGGGCGTCAGTCGTACTACGATGTACGGCGGGGGTAAATCGTGTTGTAATTTACGACTCGTAATTACTCAGGTCAGTAATGATTATGAAGCAATAAAACGTTTACTGTTCGATCCCATCTCGCGTGTTTGTGAGCCTTCCGGGGAACTTCCTTCAACGAGTAGACATTTTTATGTTCATTTTTTCCCTTTTCTCGAGTATTAGAAGGGACGTTTTTACTGTTGAGACCCATCGCGTTGGGAAGCAGAGTTTACGAGTTGCTTCCGGGTCTTGAGAGAGGGGAAAAAGTTTGGTTTTCCCAACTCACAACTTCGATTTGTATGTTCATTGAACCTGAACTAAACGCTTCCTTTCCACCTTGTTTCTCATAAAGGTGACTTTCCTAGATGAAACGGAAGAATTTACCGGACGAATTGCTATGAGTAGCGTTCTTCGACACTGCTCGTACTTTTTGACGGGTTAATCTACCAAAGACTTCATATTATAAAAGGAATAATTGTATTTTTTGCCTCCAGTCCATCTCGCAGAGGTTAGATGGAGTGGTTTACGAAATGAGTGGCAGAGAGCTGACAAGTCACTGTAGGTCGCTGCAATGAGATAAATTGCAACCGTTTCAAACAAAAAATGCTAAACTGCTGCAAAAACTCCTGAGCTTGAAAATAGTACTCCTAAATATGTGTAGCTTTTCACCTGCTCCATAATACAGCACCGGCTTTGTGTCATCACCCCTCCAAAAGCACACCAACTTGGCCTTATCTGTAACTGTGAGACCGTTGCGATCAGAATTGGTTTCAGAGCAGACAGCTTTTTGTTGAAATCGACGATTGTGTCACCAAGCAAAACCATAAGATCAGCATATATTATCAAGAGCATGATTTCTGTTAAGCCATAAACGTCATGTTTATGATGACCATCAATACTGAAACGCTGAAGACGGTGTTTTAATTTTTTTTTTTGTTCGGCTTACTGTTTGAAATACACCTGATGTTGGGTGGATGTTGATATTGTCATATCGTGTTGTGCTCTTGGAGAATAGTATTTTCTTCAAGACGTGTGATATAATGCGTTTTATAGCAATGAACTTAGAGTTTTTACTCAGCTTGGTAGGTGACAGCATTAGAGCAAATGATTTGGTTTTAGAGATTAGCTTTGCGATACCTGAATTTCCGTCATCAAGACGGAAGAATAGGTTTTTTCGGGCCTGGATCATGCAGATTTTTTTTTTTTTTTTTTTTGCTACTACAACACGATGTATAGTCATCTATTCATTATGAAATCTTGTTAAATTGAACGATGAATGATACAGACGATTAATAGAAGAATAGGTTGGAAGCACTACCTTTCTAATAGGTACTTCATGCGAGTATGAGGAGGAAAGGTTGAGGCAGCGCTACCACGTTCATCTTTCACCCATTCCACAAAAACTTCATTAAATCGCTCCCAATAAACTCCAAGAGTTCCCTCTGCAAGTGATTTATTAATTCCATCTTTGCTCCCCAGTCCCGCCCGGTATGAATAAATTCGTCATTAACCCCCTCGAAAGTTGAGAGCAGGAAGCACTCCAAAAGACGTTCGGAATTTGAAATATCGTCACCTCGTGTTGAAATTAGAAGCGCGCAGGGAAGTCAGGGTTTGTTAAGTTATGCGACCTTCCCAGTTCCTGCGATTTTGAAACGGTTTTTTCTTCTAAGAGGAGTGAATCATCTGGTTATGCGCTTGTCCTTTCCACGCAGCCTGATGTGAGGGAGACGAGACCCTGCGGCTGCATGGAGAGTTATATTCACATCAACCCCATAACATAACCCTTCATACCTTCAAATGCCCCTCTGTTGTTTATTAGGAAGGGACGTTCTACGGATTAATATAATTTCTTATTGAAATTTCGCCTCTCATGTCCAGACTTGGTTTCGAGGCGAAACCAATGTGAAAAAATATTGAATCAATCGTCTCCTTGTCGCCAAGTTGTCAGATCAACGTGTTTTTCCTCATATGAGAAAACTTTGAGTTACGACCGGGTGGTAGCCGATGGTGGGTGAGAGCCCCTTGCGGAGTTACAATGATCGTGGAACCGGTCCGAAACCTTTTGAAAGTAACACATGGTCGAAACGATCGATAAATCACCGAAGCAGTTCGCGTTAAATTAATGTTGATACTCCGCTGCCGTTGCTGTTACACTATTTCCGTCTTTTATCGGGTCGCCACGGCTTTTGATACTATGATAAAGGGTTGTCAAAAAAAAAAAAAAAAAAAGTGTTCCATGATTTGCTGCCTACTTTCAGAATCTCCTGATTTGAAGAATAATAAGGGAAGATTGTTTTGACCTGTCAACTTGAAGGTTTTGGCTGAAATGATCAACCTTCAATGTTCATGATTGGTTTATCATTCTAATTAGTTACCCGTATTGACCAGTAATCTCTTTTTCTACAATTCTAATAATGGACGGTTGAAAATGGATCTGTCAAAAGGGGTTTTTCGAAATTTTGGGAGCTGCAGGCGTGAAGGGTAGCATTGTTCACTAAATTTTGGACGCTGAATCGGGAATCGTGAAATTCTAAAAAATAAAATTGTATCATTCCTACTCGCCTCTTGTGGAGAACCCCAAGACCAATGCGCTCTCTTCCATAATCAAGACACATCTGGTACAAAAGTCCATTTAATTTGCAGAGCATTGGTTCATGTTAGCTGTGGAGTTGGAGTGAAATCGCTCTTAGGACTCAGAATCTTCTGACCGCTTACTAATCCAATACAATGAAATTGCTTCCAGAGTAAAAGTGGTGCTACTGCATTCAGATGTTACGGGGAATAAATATAATCTCTGTTTTCACCTTATAAGAAACGAAAACTTTCATTCATCTGTGTGATTGTACAGGAATTAATTATGTTATGTTTGTCGTCACGGAAATTTCTCAGTTGAAACCAACGAAGTATCTGTTGGGGTTCCGTGGAAAGTATTTTCCAGAGAAACTCAATGCTCTCTCTTCCTGAGTAACGTCTCTGCCAAGGTAAACGTGGTCTCTCACAAGTAACAGTGCCTCTGGTTGCAGGCTCAATATCAGCAACTGGAGTGCTCGCGAGGCTTGATGTATAGTGGAAGTTATAACGGAATGGTGCCGTGCAATTAAACGATGAGCCGAGAAGGGCTGTGCTACTGCCGTCCGAGAGAGAACACCTATCTTCACTATTGTTTCTCGTGAAGGGCGTGGGAACATTAAGTAGTTGTCAGCAAGATCCAGAGTATGCTCGGTAATGAGCATCTACCCTTAGTCCGCCGTAGGCCCCTTTCCCTAGAGGAAAGTGAGTAATTGTCTCGGTAGCTTTCTCAGTGGTGTTCATCAAACTCAGGTTGATGGCGGGTGACCAGGTCTGTTTTGAGTAGAGTGGCTGTGAAATCTGCAGTTTATGAAACGCGCGGAAATGTGTTATAGTCGTCGCTTCCACTTGTGAACTGAAAAGATAAATAATTACTCCGCACGAGCCTCCTTCACAAACTACCAAATTCATAGACGCCTCCAACTTGATATACCCAAAAACCTCTGCATCACACATTCTCCAAATGTTTCCATATGTTGATGGGAAGGCATAAATAAGGCTGCTTTCGCTAGGTAATAGATTCGGATTCGGCGTCGTCGTGTGTGGCATGTATAAATAAGTTGTCATTCAAATTGAGTAGCGATTCCTAATCATTTCATTCAAGTGCCTTTGCTCTCAATCATGTCCCCGTTGGTCGTTCGATTATTTTTAAAGTATGTTTCCGGCGTTGTATTACACATGTCACTATGCGTAATTATCTGAATTGCGCTGAAGTGGCACCTGATTGACACTCTTCCAATTCAAAATTATTTGTCATTTGTATCTTAGCTATTCTTCTATCAAACCATCAGAATTGGCTAGTTCAATTTACCCTAGAGCAAGTCGAATTAATCATATTGTCATCAGGTTCGGCTGATGAGAACGGAGATGGAACGCGTTCATTAGGCTAAGCGCCATGAGAGGAACGGGGAAGCAGATGAGCGTCCGTCTTCGTGCTTAACAACCGCCTGTCATTTGCATTTCCTCCACCTAAAACCTAAAGCTCCAGGCCAGGGCAAATAGACCTGACCCCCACCCCCACATCCGATTGACTTAAAGCTCGGCCCTCCTGTTTCGGTAGGAGGGAGCCAATTGATTTCAATTTGCCTTCGAAGGTGAATTAAACCGGGATTATCTCATCGCGCGTTGAATCTTTTAATCTGATCTCAATCAACTCTGCTGACACTAATAAAAGGCCGAAAAGCTGATGGATTTGGAAGCTCCTAGGTTGCTCTGTAACTTGTTTTCACGCACTGATTCACGTTTATAGGAAAAAGGTTGCTCTGAACTGATTTGTAGGCACAATATTCCTGCCATAGTTGACTGGTTTGGGTGGGGAAAATGCCGAGGTACTTCCCATGATCATTGTTGCGCTTCCTAGAGAGCGGGGTTTTGTAAGTACATAAATAAAAGAAAAAAAAATGTTACTCGGGTGTCACGCAGCTCAAGGGCGGAGACCGTACCGCAACCTGATCCTCTAAAAATTTGAGCTTGTAGAATTACGAATTTAATTTGATTTTCATGAGTGCACTAATGAATTATATAGAGCATGGCTGAGTGAGGGTCCTCAAAATCATTTATTTGCTAGTTGACGTACCAACTCTCCATGACTAGATCACTGTTAAATGCCTTATAGCACGAAAACTACTCACGAAGTCAATAAAAACCTCAATAATTGGACAACACTTGAATGTCGGCCGTCGAATAATATTTTTGTCGTAGTAAACGAGCTACTGAAAAAAGGGAAGTGAACGAAAAACAAGATAAACGATCACTAAGACAACAGAACAAGACAAAGTTTTGGCCGTAAATCTTAGCTATTTTGAACCGGAGGGGCTTCGACGATAATAGTGTTAGACACGGAGATGTCACGACCCATCGGTGCTAGCAGTAGATTACTTTCCCGCCCCAAATAAGAAAGTTTTATTCTCTCGTTTACTCGATAATATCATTTACTCTTAGAATAAACCATATGGAAAGAAATCACGCATTCAGGTCGGCTCGATCCGCAGAATTTGATTACGTTATTATTCCATACTATTCCTGAGGTACTTATATTATTATCTCGAAATAACTTCTGCCGAGAATGTTATTTTCTCTTCTGTCGTAAACTGGTCGTAAATACAATTTAATAAACTACTTGAGAACGTGCCTTATCAAAGTTTTATTTCAGACGCTCTTATTTCCCACCTCTCTAACTCGATCACGCCACACGGATGCCATAAAGTCCATACGATATGGCCTGTGATATCTTTGGGTTCGTGTGTGGACTTAACTTATTTCTCTCCGACGTGGATCCCTTTGAAATCGTATTGGGACCTTTTTTTCTGGGCATTAGTTAGGATTAGCCGCCTTTTTATAGCCCACGTATTATCCTGCCATATGGTGAGGAATACAGATTGCAGCACTTTTTTCGGTTCCATGAGATCTGTCAAGTTTATTTTTTGTCGGAAAGCTTTCCCGTCTTACAGTTGAATAGGACGTTTCAATACGGCTTTCACCGCTATTTGGAACTTTTCGAGAGTTGCTTCACGTTCGAATGCGTCAAGCCACTTCAAACCTCTACCTGAGACACTCAAAGGCTGTTTCGAATTTGAGCGGCATGAAATAATTATTTCGCTACGCAAACTCCTCCAAACCTACCTTCCTTGAACTTCCCTTGGTATATCGGTTCCTCTGAGTAGTTCAAAACCAGGGAATGTCAACCTTTTGACCGACGAGGACGTAAATTTTCGGGTGCTTCGTAGAACTTACGAGCGAAAATTCGACCGGAAAAAGCTCGAAGGAAGCTGAATTGAAAACTTTCGCTTCCTATTTCAGAATCAATGTGTAAAAGAGAGAAGAAATAAAATAGCACCAAAATCCAGGAAGAAAAGAGTGGTGCCCATACATGAATCCAAATGGTGGAGCAATTCATCTCATTTCATATCTAATTTCGCTCCTTATTCATAATTTATGCATTTATTTTGGGAGAATCTTTTGTTAATTCTGTAGTTTGTGATTTAGATTAAATTGTGAAGGATTCTGCTCCTCTACCTTGAAGCGAGAGTTCTCCAATCTATTGAAAGTAGATCGAAGAGAAATATTTCCTTAATGTAAATTGTTCTTGCAATCTTAAATTAACGTCAGCCGTGATATTTACATTCGAAACGTAGGCAGTTTACTGACGCATTCAAATCGCACTCCCTCTGTAACAAATTAGTCAGCTATTCTCACGCCTTGCCTTTCAATATCCGCCTAGTCAATCGTCGTACCGAATCACTTCATAAATGACAAGATTGACTCCCATAGGTTCTTACTATCGATCCTGCCTTCCCTCAAGCCACGAGTTCGGTGACAATTTGAAATGAGTTGGGTAATTAGATTATCAAGTTTGACGGAACTTTCGGCTCCCTCCGTCTCCTTCCTGAGAGTCTAGTCCTATTAGAAACTCGCCCTCCTCCCTTACAGAGCCTCAAGTTATAAATCCACTATCCAATTCGCCTTAATTACATTTTCGGCCTAGCATTTTTCTTTTCTTTCTCTTCCGCTGGTTCGTGAGCTTAATGTCATCTCTTCCTTACGACCCATTGTAGTGACTTTTTCTCTCGCTCTTGAATATGATGACAACGCGCGATGAAGCCGAATATATTTTTTCCGCATGTTTTCGAAATTGTTCAGGTTCCCAGTCGAGGGGATGTCCTCGGTGGAGTCAATGGACATCCTCTTCTTCCACTACGGTTGACTCACATTCGGTAGTACACGCTGCACCCTCTACTTCTCTTCGGGGTCCAGTCGATTCGAAGGAGCAAATCGGATGGAAAAGTGGTGCGGAAATTGGTTTTGTGTAGAAAAAAAGTTCCCTTGAGTGAGGGTGATGGAATCTTGAGTGCAGGGAGCAGGCCTATTGTGGGTTGTACTTGGGGATCTGTGGATAAATGTAGCTGTAAGTAATGATAGAAGGGGAAAATACCCCCCCCCCCCCACCACCACCACATCACTCTAATTGTAACATTATTTACTCCGATACTTTGAAAACTATAGCTTCATCAATTGAGCGTGAAAAATTGTGAGTGGGCAAGAGACTTTATTCGTATGGTTGCGTTTTCAGTTTTAATTTAATTTTAATTTTTATCGTGCTTTCGTATTTTTTCTCTCCTACGAAGCAATATGAAAACCCTTCCTTGGGTATATGAATTCTAAACCTCATTTATGTTCGGAGGCGAGTTTAGAGCCATCGCAACCAACCAGGCAGTAAAAGCAATTAAAAATAAACATCGCGCGCATATTTTTCGACTCCGTTCAACTTTATTTGGGTAGCTTCTAATAAGAACTGGGAATAAAGTTAATATTGAAGGAGGAAAAAGGTTCCTATTAAAATTTCAATTTCTCCTTGAGTACATATTTATAAAAAGTCTGTTGAAGGTAGTAAGTAGAGTTATTACATACTCTTTTCACAAGTCAAATAACAAGCTGAATATCAAAAGTTCTCGCATATGTGGGAAGCGATGCGTATTAATAGCCGATCTTGATAGTTTATGCGAGATTTTCTAGTTTGTGTGTACCTATGAACCTCGTGTAGGCTCTTTAAATTTTTGAAATTTGGGAATTGTGAATAGAATACCTATTAACCTCAGAACAAGATCTAAACACTGTAGCCGGGCGCCATGTGATACTTCTTGCGTGGTCTAGCATTGAATCCTCTAAGGATATAGGATAAGGATGGAGATATCCTGATCTAGTTGTGAATAGCCCAGTTTGATCGGGGAAGATTAGAATTAATACCTAAAAGCTCTTTTATAGACAAGATTGAGGAATAAATGAGATTCTGGAAGGTTTATACCGAAAATGTTATTAGTGGGAACGTTTTCCATACCAATTTCATCAAGTTTCGACACAGGAGAGTTGATAAGTGGCAGATTTGCTCCGGTCCAAGGACCTCCCAAAGTAGTACGAAGGAAACTGTATCGATCTTTCAAAAACGAGACTTAGTTTCAGTCTCATTTGGTGAACGGTCTCGTGGTTTATGGGGCCCTGTTTACGACCATGTTCCTTCTAAGGATGATTGTGGAGAGTCGTCTACATATTTACATCCGTGAGCTATGAAAAATGTAACCTTCAGAATGCTTTTACATCGTGAGTCCCACTAATAACCTTCGGTCCTTATCTGTTATCTCGTGACTACTCTTGAGCTACTTAGGAAGATTTGAAAAATAAAACTCAAAATTCAAGTCTTGGCCTCGTCGTATCGGTAGTAAGTATCCATGCATACGTAAGTAGGAGTAAATCAAAGAGGGATACGCCTCCGCCCACGGGTGTAGTTTCATTATCCGCCGTCCAGCGCGCCCGTGGGCCCTTGTAAGCCATTAGTCTGTTCCGAGCATAACCCTCGTGATGCACCAATCTCTCGGGACTTCACGGTATAAACACTAACAATCGTCGGTTTTTTTTTTTCTCCTCGGAACTTTTTTCTAGGGCTTGTTCCCTTCCAACTTTTGATCCGAGCAGCCGGCTACCGACTGAAACAGAATCCATATGGCCCTCCTCCCAGGCGTTTTGTTATAAATTAGTGCGCCTTCGGTCTTCCTCTGCACAAAAAAATGTTGATGCAAGGATGAACCAAACAGAGATCCCCCTCGTCATTCCAGCATATTCCAAGCGATAAAACATCGAACGAACAAGTTAGTGTAATTTATGACCCTTGCTGGTGTCTTCCTGACAGTGGATTGAAAGCGGCGCTAGTGGTCGCCAAACTGACAAGGCAACCTTAGCAAATTGACATTAGGCTGTGTGATCAACCTGAAACCATCATTTGACTTGCTTCTGCGTCGTCATCTCTTCTTTGTTTCCAAACATTCGAGAGGGAGGAAAAACATTTCGTAGGAAAGTTCAAAGTAAAATATATATGGCAGTTGGCAAACAATTTTGGTGATAAGACGTTGCCATTAAAATGAGCATTAACGGGAGAGAGCTAAGATTCAAAGTGTTGTTAACATTTGAACAATACCGGGATAATTAAGACTTTACTGTTTACTTGGTAAGAGGGGAATGATAAAGGATGAATTTATGTAAAACTTCATACTTTGTGAAGAAACAAAAGACTCCGATATAAAGCTAAGGGCTAAAGGTTAGGAAAAACCACTGAGGGCTAATAATTAAGGAGATCTCGTAGGTTAGAAACCTTTTTGAAGGGCAACTTTATTCGTTGCGAGGAAAACTCCTCAGAAAACTTACTGATTTTCCCTACCGCCGTAGCTTTCATAAAGATTAACGACCGACTCCCCTCCGACGTACTACACCTTCCCATTGAACATTTTACGGGTATTATCTGATTCTCAGCCCCTTTCTTGAATTATTATTTTTCAATCTGAACTACCATTTTTGTCTGACAGTTCAAAATTTTGTGTGAGTGCAGTTGCAAGGACGGATTAACGTATCGACTTCCAACAACAAAGTTGTGTACTAATTTGAAAAAAAAAAAATATTCGTATTTGGGGGGCCCTTAGCTGTTTGTTCAGTTCAGTATCCTTTATATTAACGAAATGTTAGGTTGATGAATGTGATATGCTTTGAGGGAGTATTTCATGTACTCTTTTTTATTATTATTTTGAACCGATATTTACTACAGCGAAGGCTTACCTAATTGTACATTCTGCGAATAAGGATTTTACATTAAGCTCTCCATACATCGTGTTTAGACATGATCATGCATCATTCTTTACCACAATTACGTTTTAGACGAGGTTTGTGCATTATTTGCGAAACAAAAAATTGTCATGTACGAAGAAGACGTCTCATTTGAATGAGCGACAGGCAAAACTAGCCGCCCTTCACGATTGAACTTTCCCCGTTGGAATTCTGACGACTCCTTTTCTCTTCGTAGCCTGCTCGTTTTGACGGAAGTTTGACCAGTGTTCCGACGAGGGCAAACGGCCTGCCAAACTTATCGAGAAGTAGGTAGGCACTGTGGCCGATTGTTAGTGAAGTAAACTTCCCAACGAAACAATCATCTCCATTCGCTGGACGCCCGCCGTCCTAATTTTAACCTGCCCGCGTAGAGATTCATCGGGTCGAACAAATTCGTTTTGTAAGTTACCAGTCTCGCTTAGTCACATTATTCACGTAATGCATGTGCGTGGGTTTGATCTTGAGAACGAGATTTTCCAGCGATAAGAGCGATTGGTGGATTCGTACTTTCATCAGTATAAAGTCATCCATATTCCTTCGTTAAGCGACAAATAGCAGAGACTGAGTGCAAAACCACGTGCAGTTTTTGATTTATTATCCCATAATCAACTTATGTTTAAATGCCAGAGGCCAATTTTCCGCTGACGGACATTTGGGTTTTATGATCTAGACATCTAAAAAACGTATACCGTCAAACATTGGCGCCAATTGGAGTGGTTGACCTCTGGCATGATTACATAGGTTTATTATTCAAGGAATAATCAACCAAAAACCCAGATGTCAGTTTCGCTATACGTCGTCCGCGTCGTTATTGTTGAAAGAAAATATTCAAAGAATTCTTGTCAGGAAACTCATTCTGGATCTTGTTCTGGGTCCTTGACATTTTCCTGCTAGATCAAATTTAGTGAAGGTATGGGTAGAAAAATATTTTGAAACTAAATTTTCGGGATGTCTAGGGTACTAGTTCTCCAGAGTATCATTTTCTACTAAATTTTGGACGCTGAATCCTTTGAGATCAGTCATGGACAGTCACTATTTTTTCTACACTGTTGCTCTGAGGAATATAAAACCTATGTTCAAAAGCCTCGTTTTTGGTTGGTTATTCCTCCTCAACCTTTGTTTTCATGCTCATGGTTATGGAGAGTCGACCATCTCTGATCGGCCCCGAAAAAATTTTCTGGGCGCTTCATGATGCCTGGAACAAAAAAAAGTACTCTGTCCGTCGTCGTACACCGTCCACCATCCATGCCGTTTTTGGCACCAGAAAAACTTCTTGAAATCTGAAATTGTGGTCAGGGACCCGTGAATCTTGAAAAACGGGTCGATTATTCAACTCACCAAACCTCAATAAGTAACTCGGGTATTTATAAAACCTCGATAGTGCGTGTCATTGACGCATCTAAGGTGAAAGTCTAATTCGCGCCATATTGACCCCTTTATGAAACGAGACGGTTGGATTTGTTGCTCATGAAGATGCGTGTTGACGTCTAAAGTCTTCTCGTGACGCTCGTGCTCTTCCGTGTCGATTGACTGTATAAAATACAGTAAAATACAACGGAGATGCCCGAGATAAGTTAGGAAATTGATTGTTTACCGCAACAGTGAGAGAGAAAACCTGTGTTAAATATTAAACCGAAATTAACGACAATATTAGAAATGGTTGAGAGCTAAAATTACGGAACGTATATTATTTTTGGTCACGCGATTTATGGTGATGAAATTTCAACGGTTGCAATGTCAATTTCAACCCATTTATTTGATCATGTTGAAGAGACGATTCGTTTTAAAATCAGATCACGGGAATGTGGAGAAGGCAGCCCCTATCGTTTTTACAACCAACGCGTGTTAGGCGTGAATTGAGTCGTTATATCGAACCCTTTTCACACCTTCACGAGATAACGAGATCAAGTAAAATGAGTTAAGTTCCAATTACATGGACCAAATTGATGACAGTCGGTTCCTATCAAGAAGAGTTGGTTTTAACGAGGTATCTCGCTCGAGGATAGCCTTCTTTTGAAGAACGTTCACACCAACTGTATACATAATTCATCAGTTAACCGGCATACCATTTGACCACGTGGGAATTAAATTTCATGAAAGCCTGCCTCGTGGTTTGGAAGTTTGTCAGTCAAAAAAGAGCTACAAGTTGGGCAGGATGTCTCAAGGTAAGGCTGGATGATTGACATCGATTTTTGACATTTGAACGTGTAGTACTTTTATTCGGTTCGCCAATGAGCAACGCATTGAACCGCTATTATCAAATAGTAGGTTAATGGGGTCACCTGAATCAATCGCATAATTTTTTGCATTGCCATGATTTTAGAGACGTTGCCACTCTGTTTGATACAACGGTCCAAAGTTGATCTGATCGCAAAATCAGTCAGGATCGACAACGTTTGTGCTAATAAAATTGTTTGGACGCAGCTCAATATTATCGAAGAAGGCTTTCGACCGAAAATTGTTCATTAACACCTGCAATAGGAGCTCAAAAGACAAACAACAATTAACTCGATCGTTGGATTCGACTTTGTTTCCCAACAGTTCTCAAGGCGTTGAAATATTTACGCTAAAGGCCCTAATATTCCATCTTCTTGGACGTTGAAGTAGCATAATTGAAGCTTATCGATTCTTGAAGCTCGAAATTGAAACTGGGTCGCCTTGTTTCCCTTTGTGCTGAAAAAAAAAAGAAAACACCCTCGGATCGTAGAGTAGACAAAGAAGATTTGAATTAAAAATTAGTACTCGGAGGTGGGGGTTTGCTTCACATCGACCTCACAATTAGCTACAACTTTGATAAAGACGAGAGACCTTTGTAGGAGCTTCTGTAAAATTCAGATCCACACAAAGTATAACCTTCATGCCGTTTTATCGGCGAAAAAAAGGCTCAGCGAATTTCTCAAGAACTTGAATAATTTGCGAGCTATTTACTGATCGTAAAATTTAATACATCACTAATACATTCGTTGCAGCGTTTTATCTGTAATTTATTAAACGACGGTCGAAACCCTTGTGGAGATGAGTGTGAGAATTCTAGGAACTCAAGCGTGAGGACCCGATATAATATCACACGATGATAATGGCTCTCATTACTCTGATGATTGGATTTCTCGGAGGTGACATTGCGGTAAAGCAAATGTCCTCTGTGTCCCCTACGAACCTATGTGTTGCGATGCTGAAATGTCATTGCGAGAGAATGATTCTCTTCATGATGTGACACTCTTCACAGTTGCTTGCAGGTATAGATTGGCATTATTATTTCATGGTTTGAAAATCGGAGGGATATTTCGAGTTTGAATCGAATGAACGACAGTTATTCAGTTCCGTTTATTTATCATTTTTATCAACCAGCTGTATTTCTGCATAGAAGCTATTGGATAATTTATTCACGATGTGAGAGCGTTACCTACTGCAGTAATCCTGCTATTAGGGCGATTATAAACCCTGAAGTATTCATTGGCCGTCATCAGGGGCCTCTGGGGATGAAGGACTGCAGGGAATAATTTACGTTTATCGACGAGGCGCGCCCTCTGGTGGCGTTTTGAAAACAGCGGAGAGAAAGGTGAAATCGAATGTAACATACTGCGTCCATTAGGCGAGTGTTTCATGCTCTGATAAGTTACGCATGCTTCTGATTACTAATCGATTTCCCCTCCCTTATATCGACAAATCCCCCGCCCCCTTCATCTCTTATGCGCTACATTCGGTTTCAAAAGCTCTGGCGAGCACGGACTTAGCGTGGTTTCCGCGGCTATTATCCCCCCTTACCGCAGTAACCATTTTCATGATCCATTAGCATTGAACGAGTGGAATTTCCACTAGAAAGGGTAATACGTCAATGTTTCAGCCTCGTAGACGTTCGATTCTCGCACTCGCGTTCAAACATTGGCCTCCTTTTCACACGATTCTAGATCGTTCAGGGCCAATTTCGACAAATCTACTTTGTAATTCAGTTTTTTTTTGTTCACCGCTATTGTAATATGACTTTTCTTTGACGGCAGATGTGCCCGGAAGAATCCCCTTACACGATAATGGGTTTCTCTCATACCCACCCTATTCACTTCCTAGACGTCAACAGGAATGCAGAGGACTTGCGGAATTTAGGGACTTTCTATGGAGTTGTAGAATGCAAATAATAATATCCCCGAGACTCCGGAGGTCGAGTCGTAGGAAAATAACTGTTTGAAAGAGTAATCGGCGGAATGCTTTTTAGCAACGATTCTACCATTAAAAATAAAATGGAACGGCCATTCTGTTTTCAGGGCCATTAGGCAACTAACCGCCGAGAAAACGTATTCAGAGGATCTCTCATGTAACAGTGCTGTTTTTCTAAAGTTAATCCGGAAGTGCCTCCCTTTACGATTAACAGAAGAAAAATAACAATATCTTCCGCGTTTAACATCATCCTTTATAAATTAAATTGCATTTGATGTTAAATAAAATTTTAAATTTGAGTGAGGAACTCCAAGAAGATTCTGTTTCGGGTTTCAACTTTGACTTGGTTAATAGACGTGGTTTACCGCTAGAACCAGCCCATTTACAACTATACGAACGGACTTTTGGGTTTATCTCTGTTCTCATCTCCTCCTAACGAATAAAACTGGTGGGAAAAAAACAAAAAAAAAACAAACAGAATCAGAAAAACAGTCCCAGAAGGTAAAAAAGGTGATAAACGGGCGCGAAACAGTTGGTCGCTCTTGTTGATTAACGACCGTCCTCGCGGTGTACACGTTCTTTCACTAGGAACTGTTTTTCGGAACCAATATGTACCCGATCAATCAGTCGGTGATTTTTTCCTGCTGAAAAAACTCTCCCACTCAATGACGTTTCCTGTTCCGAGGGATACGACAGCGAAATAAAAAAGACAACAAACAAAATCAAAACACCTTTTCGGCACGGATCAAGGAACTTCGTGACTGGAGGTGACACAAATAGAATTTTTTTCTAAATCCGTTCCCACTGATCTAAAGGGAGGGCTTGAGGCCTGCTAATAAGGAGGAAACGAAAGATTTTCTGAAAGATGAATAGCCTCGACAGCTGGCGAACCTTTAAAAATATAACTGGGAGTGACTACTCGACCGCGTAATAGTTATACTCACATCTAGGTTCGGGCCATCCTTCCCGCTCAGTCTCGGTAACTGTCAACTTTCAATATTTTCTAAGTATTATCAGATGAAAGTCCTGAAGAATTGCTCCCATGGCATTCGGATCGGTCTCATACTCGTGCATACAAACATGTGCAACGTCCAAACTAACTTTTGTGACGTAATATGACGTGTTGAGAGTCAATTGGACGAATTATACCTCGTACTGGACGAGCATAAACTCACAATTGACGTGATGATCTTCTATTTGACATGTTGAATCTCCAAACTGACGTTCAACTTCCAAACTAGCGAGTCATACCTCCCTTATCCTGTCTCTGAAGAGTTGAAGAGCAATTAGTGGAATTGGACTGTCTAGTTCCTGTTTTTCTCTTTAGTATGTCCGCGGACAGATCATATAAGGGAAAACAACTTTTTGGAACTCTGCAGTGTCATCAGTACACTCTTTTCGCCCTCTTTTATGTCAAAATGATAAAAAGAAACCTGTAATGGCAATTTTATTACATCAACCAGTTGACCGAAGGTAAAACCTCGTATCGACCACAATTTCACCAATATGGGACACCGGTGGTTTTATAGCCAGAAACCTCCACCACCGTGAAGGTAGATCCGAACCTTATCTTACATGGACTTGATATACCAGAGGGGTTAATGGCTTTCCCCCCAATGGACGATTTGAACGCGAAGGGATGTATGGGCTACAGTGGAGGGTTCGGACTGTGGACGGTTTAATACTGGAAGCGTAAAGTTTTTATTATTTGGTCGTTGTAAACAGCCGGTCTTATCAGTATTTATTCAGCTCATGGACGTTGAGAACAGTGCGCTCCTAATAAATATCTCAATTTATCGACCGTAGCGTCATAGTTTGTTTAACATTACCAACTGGACCCTATAATATGCGTGGATCTAGAGACGTAGATTCATGGGCGCTGCGGGTATAGGTGGTACCCCTAATGACTAGAAGAAGAAAAGTGAATACCTTCTCATTGAATAAAAATTTAAAGAAACTTGTATTTGGGTTCATACTGGTACCAGTCCTTCCTGATAAGTTCAAATCAGATATTTATTACTTCTTTGTCTGAGTCTGTAACACAAACATCATGTGATCATGCTGCATTTTGTCGATGCTATTACCATGGTATAAATATTTTGTTAAGGAGCCAGAAGTTGAATGTTTATGTCAGAAGGTTCTATGTTCGTTTTTGTTTCACTCCATTGTTGTTGTTTGTTGTTGTTGACTGTGTCAACTTGCTTCGTTTGCATTATTTTTGCTGCTTTCTGCTTAAATAATTTATATCTGTTATATAAATTGTTCTTGAGTTAGTAAATTGCTTAGTTCCTTACTTGATCATCAGATTAGATATCAATAGTTATCTGGCTGTAGTTCCTATAATTGTTTGTTTTGTTTTCTATGCTTGATGTTTTCATCCAAAAAAAAGTTCGTGGTGTAAAGGATTTTCAAATATCTCTACTTTGACGAAATCTGCCCAAAAATACCAGACCTTTTTCTGAGCTAGCAACAAAAAACCAGGTAATCATTTAATTACATCGTTTCTTACCAATGTTTTTTATCATGTTCCAGGCTGGGAAGTGGACCAACACCGGTCGTCATGCCGGTTTTCCCTGCAGGCCGTGGGTCAGCACCACCACCTCCTCACTACTCACCTTACAGCCCTTCGAGGTTCAACATAGACAAACGTTGTCGACATTCGTGTTCGTGGAAATGTTCGGCGATTGCTCTTCTCCTCTTGTCAATGGCCCTCACCGCTATGCTCGCTTATTTTGCAGGTATGATTTTTTTTTTCCAAAATTTAGAATTTAGTTGAACGCAAGACTTGTGGGCAACAATCAATCTTATCTGTACGAGTGTGGACAATCCTTGAGACATGTTTTTTATATACTTCACTTCAGAAATTAATACTGGAAAATTAATACACTTCGGGAATAATTTCAATTTATTATTTTTTCCCGTCGAACGAATGATTGGGGGGGGGGGTTGCCTTTCACACCCTTTCCATCTCTACTGGAGTTACACTTCCAATGCTCTAACCGCACGAACCCGTTAACACCTCCGACTTCCCCGTACAGGTAGATATGTGCTGTTGCAGCACCGTTCCACTCGGAGGTGTTCCAGCTTCAGATTGTTCGCTACCGACGGGTGGAATTCTCCCTCCAGGCACTAGAGGTTCATGTATTATTCCGAGAGGTTCAGAGGCCTCAGGCATTATCCCTTTGCCCGGCTGCATTATTGATTCTCCCACTAATGGGGGGGACCCCGTCCGTGCAGCCTCCTCCCCGACTACCAGCCTAAGCCTATAGCGCCCTCCTTGTTGCTCCCTGCGTCTGGAAACTGACCGAGTATCGACCCAGTTATAGTCGCGCCATTCATTAGTGTTGGAGATGAGTTCAACTTGATGAACGATCGGCAGTCTCGCGGTGGATACAAATCGTCGACAACTTATCCTTTCGAGTGCTCAGAAATCTAGCCCCCAAGGCATGCAAGCTGGCCGAACAACGTTGCTCTTGATACACAATGCTTTTGATTTTGCGATTTGCAATACAGCCAGACATAAATGGTAAACTTGGCCTGCGTAAACCTCGCTTACCTAGAGGTACCAAAGAAACATCAGCTTATTATTGCTAAATTCGTTCAGCTTATGCAATAATTTATTCGTTGTTATTCAATTATAATGGTTGGACATCGTTTAGAAAACCTGTTCGTGATGTGAAGTTTTAGGAATAATTTACTTTCAGTCTCTCACAATATCGTTTGTCTTGGAAAATTGGTGAGCATTCTGAATCAGTGTTGGATCCGAAATATAAGCACAGTTTTAGTTTAAAACAGCAACACAATCATGAATTTCCAGCTAAATCAAACAGCGCTCCAACCTGTGAAGTCAAAATTTCACCTGAAGCACCTAAATGGAGGATTTATTGCGTGACAATTATTTGAGGTAGGTAGCGTAATAACAAGCCTCAATCTAGGCAAATACATTTATTGAAACGAATTCATTCCCAAAGTTGCCACATTTCTCTGACCAATTCTACCTAGAATTGTTTAACATCAAAATCATGAGGCTCCAAGGTAAAGCGATTGTGAGAGCTGTCAAAGGAATGTTTATACTTATATTAATGATGATGTGATAATATTTGTGCCTCAGCCGTGAACTGCAGTTTGACAAGGGAATAGGTATTTTAGGAGAAAATACATGCATAACCGGGCATTCGCCAAGCGTTTTCAGTTAATCTCAACAGTTACGTAGATTATGAATTCACCGTTATGAGCCCAAAAGTGGTTCAACATTTGTGTTATACCTGCCGCCTTGGTCCAGCACTAAGCCGAATCACCAATGACTAATTTTATCCCAAACTAGCTTATAAACACCCCTAAGATTACCTCCCACATCGTCTGGGAAGGAACCCGGCTGCAAAGTCATTGGGTTTCTCCCCTCGGCCGAGTTTCCCTTTTCGAAGGAAGTTCCTCGGGTTTGGTCGGACAACAAAAACCTTCGTCTTTTAGGGAAATTGAGAGAAGGAGCCCAATACGACCCACTAACCGCCGGATTGTAATCGAAAATCCCTTCTCTTGCTGTCGAAGCCAATATCACCCTGGGGGCCAACCTCTTCATTAGAATGTCGATCTTTCCGGGTTTGTTTATTGATTTCGGTGGTAAATCTTGGCTGAACTCAAGTCACTGACGTAGATGGTACCACCCTTCTATTTTCAGCATTTTTGAAGCATTTTAAAGGTCGTTGTTAGCCCGGACGGTCGACTGGTAATCCGGAATTCGTATCTGCACACGAATACACGGTTCTATTATTACAATTATAATAATGAACCAAAAGCGGAATCGAGCGTTCTCGTCACTTTTCACGCAGGCTATTAATTCGGAGACAGGACAGGAGAACAAAAAATCCAGATTATACATCATCATCGAGCGAGGAACCCTTTCTGAGAACCAATTTGGTAGAATGCCTATTTCGACATGGTCATTAAGCACCAGCAGGAAACGGATTTGGGAATTTGGGTTTTGTTGCACGCGTGCTCTAGGAAGTTCTAACGGACAGTCGGTGTAGCACAAAGGGATTTTTTAAAGGCGTCGACGCTAAGTGATGGAAAAAAAAAGTCCAGAAAATCGTACGAAGGCGGACGTGATTCGTTTCGATGAATACCAGGGAGAACTCATTAGCGACTAACGAGGAGGAAAAGGGCGGGACGTTCTCAAAGAGTATAAATGAATCCCTTCAAAAGGACCCGACCGCGTGTAAAGGTAAGAGGCTACTGGGCCCCTCCTGGGCTTCGTAATTAGCCAATAATGACACCCCTTTAGCTGGCCGTAATCATTTGGGGAAGGGTTGGACGTCGGTCAGAGTGGTGAAGAGCTGAAAGGGCTATTTCAAGTGAAAATTGCCGAAAACAAGTTCTACCAACATCTCCCGCACGAGTTGATCGGCTCCACGCTAAAATTATAATTTTTCCCGATCGCCGCATCGGGAAAAGTAGAAACGGAAATGATAATTGGACTTTTTGATCCATTCAACATTGGAGTTCGGTATAATTTTGATTCCGATTCTGCGTAACAACAGGAGTTATTTTCACTTTTGAGCTGAACAACTTTTTTCTGCGCCAAGATTAATAGTAAATATAGTTCACAATCATCGCTCGGGTTCACCGAGATCAGTTCCTTTAAAAATTTCATATTCGTCCTGCATTGATTTGAATCTTCTATGTATTTGTAGGTAGGGAATGGGTGATTCCACGATGTGATCGAAGGAGTATTCTGCTTTCTGTTTTGTCTGAAAATGTGGATACTACAGAAAACCTGGGTAGCGGGGATATATTTATATTTTGGAGGGAAAACGGGAGTGGTGCGCTCTAGGACGTGCCTGAGCAACCAACACTGATTCATGTTTTTCTTTATCTTTTGGGCAGATAGCGCGACGTAGGACTCCTTAAATTTAGCACACGTCCTTACGTGGAGTGAACCATCCTCATACTTCTTTCATCCTTGACGATATCCTTGGCGAGTTGACATCTTAAACATTTCATTTCTTGCATTTCGTTTTAGCACCTACTTCATTGCATGGATCGATCTGGGAGAAGTACTACCCTACATGTTTTATGACTTGAGAGTTTGATGAAACAAAAAGTTTCGTTCTGAAATTTGGACGAGATTCAAATAGGAATAGTATAGTATTTTTACTTTTCGTTGAGATTACTATCGAATTGAACATTCATAACAAAATTATTACAATACCCATTCAAGTTGCGTCCTGGTAGCATTGTGAATTGAATATTGTGCACTCCACTTTTGCTCTTCTTCCTGTTCTTCATTCAAATGATGGCCAATTTCAAGAGTTGATTCATTCATAAGTTATGGCCCGTTTTCTTTGGAGGGTCCCGAGACAAAAAGGAGGTCATTATTATTTTTTTTCTTTATTGCTTGATCGCTATATTTTTCAACTGGTAGGTCGATAATGTTAAAATTCAACGTAAGAGTGGCATCATTAGTTATTGGAAGTAAGTGTTTCCCTGGATGATTCTCGATATGGGAGTTGAGTTTTGCCGATCATTCAATGTTGGAAATATTATTGCATACAAGCGCACTGAGGTTATCATAGGGTCAACAAGAAATTGAGAGCCTGTTTGCCCTGGTAAGCTAAATTTCAACCGAAATGCCGTTTAAAATGATGAGGCCTCAACAGTAATCCGTTCATGGCTGGCATAATAATCAATAAAGGATTTTCTTACGTAAATCTCTTATGCTGTTGAAAGTGAAACCCACCAAAATGTTGACGCGTTTAAAGGCCCAAGTTTACTGAAATTGAAGCTCATTTCGACCTCCGCCGAATCTTACATTATATCCCCGACAAAGGATTTTCGTTGGAGGAGGGCGCACACTTAACGTCATTTTTCTCGTGAGAGTGTTCCCTTACGTGTAAACACCTTTTCAAAGACTTTACGAGGGTATTGGCTTTTTTTTCATGAAGCCGAAGAGCTCTCCTATGGGTTCCTATTCAAGTTTCCCCGGGTTTTGCTGGAGGTACTACGGTCTGAAGGTGGGGCTTCTGAGAGAGGGGCCATCGAGAGTTATGTGCCTGAGATCAATCACCAGCTTTCATCACCACTGTCCGCTTTTTCCGTGATGGATTGTGTCACCATTACCGAGGGGGAAAGATGACGGAATAAGATGAAACTGGTGTCACCCCACGTTTTTCTTACTAGAAGATATTTTTTCAATATTTTGTCTTTTTTTTTATCCTCGAATACGACATCTCCTCCCAATTCCACGTCAAAATTAAAAAAAAAAAGTCAATAAATTAAACAAAACGTCATCAGTGAATATCCTAGTGATGTTTTGAAAAATGATCCTAAAAGGGGGGTTTTCTCCCTTACTATATCTACAGAGAGCTGGTGACCAATGATAAATGCTGCATTATTCCACATATTGTACAGGAAACTCTTGCTCGTGTTTGAAATGTCGTATCTTTGAGGTTTCCCACCTATTTATAAAATAGATGAAAATTCTTTTATTGTGTTAAGACTCCCAAGAGGACATCAGGACAGCGTTGATCTTAATGTGAGAAGTGAGTAAGATACATCGCTGGTAGCCTCGCAGACATGAGAGAAAGTAGCTAGCATTCAACAGCAAATTTTTGCGACAACTCCCCACCCCTCCTTGAATAAATCGCGAACAATGTAGCTGGGACATCTGACCAGCACCCTCTAAGCTCAGAGATAATGATCCTGTCATACTAGATCAAGTATCGAGCGACAAGATTAACAAATAAACTCACTAGTCATGTTTGAATGGAATATAAAACATTGGGACCGGCAATAAGAGACAGAAGTGAGTCGATCAGGTCGCATTAGTTGAATAAAAAGGCCATCGGGAAACCAGTAAATTACTGGATTTCTTCCATTTTATACCCAGAAAATGCCCATAAACCTATTTTATATTCTCCAACGTCTTGGAGATAATATCAGCTCTGGGGATTCCATTTGGGCATTGTGCTGGAAATTCACTCTCTTCGTCGTAACCACAAATCTGAATCACTGAGTTACATCATATGCCGGCAACCTCCTTACAAGTGGACCAACATCGCGGAAGAGGGGGTGGGAAAATACATTTCTGATCGCGTAAAAAGCGAAGTTCGATGGCTTTTCCCGTTCCGTTCCAAAAAAGAATTCCCTCTTCGGGAAGTCCCTTCATCTAAGCTCGAGCACTTCCACCCGTCGCTCCTGTTTTACATTGTTATGCTCCCGGGTTTTTCGAAGGCTTCTTTGTATTCACCGTCGAAGTCTCCGCCCCTATCGACTTGTAATGCTTTTAGGAAGCAGCACAAATAAGAAGGGACGAGGTGCCTTGGGGAGTAGGAAAAGACTAGAAACCCTGTTGCTCTGCTCTTTTTCTCTCGATTGTTGGTGAACGTCCTTGGGGTGTTCAGTTCACTCGAGGGGCTTCTACTTTCGCCTATTGTGGTCCCGAAGCCCTAGAAAATAGTAGAGTATTTCCTCTTTGAAAAATCACTTGTGACGAATAATTCAACACCTCTGAGTAAACAGCGCTTTGCGAATCCATAGAAGGTGTCAGAAAAACCCTATTCACCGCTACTTGGAAAAAAGGTGATGTCAATCACAGTTTGTAGGTTCGTAACCCACCTGAACTCACGAAGTTGTGCCCAACTAATTTTCAGCTGAATCGCCGGAAACAGGCAGAGTGTACGTGAAAATGGGGTGAGTATGAGTTTCGAGATTTTTGGGGACCTTGGCGAGGCCCCCATACATTTTGGTGACGAATCGATTCGGTTGAGTTGCATACCGACGGTCACATAGAAAAACGCTACCTTTGGGACAAGATGGGTATTCAATGGTTGGTACTTACAAAACAAAAGTTTCTCCACGCTTTTTTATTCAATAATTACCCATTCTGAAGGCCTCAAATGTAGCTAACCTTTTTTCAAACGAGCAATGAGCCTTTGTGAAACATTGTAGGGTTTTTTTTTTTCTGATTTTTATGGAAAGAACTAACGGATAAAGAGCATAATGTCATCCAGCGTAGTACGTACATTATCCGAAAATGTAGCTAGAAAATCATTTTGAACAGCACAAACTATGATCATCCGATGTTGAGTTTCTTTTATGATGATGATTTGAATAACTATTGAATGTCAATTTCGCACCTTAGCCGCATCGCAGCATGCAAAATACTCCCTCTTCTCTCAATTAATCAAAAATTGTGTGAGAAACAACCGGTGCTTTTGACTCGAAAAAGGCTTTGCAGTGGTGGTCGAGACTCTTTTCGAAAGTACCTATTTCTGTCGCGGTCAGAAAACATTTGCTGTTTGCGTTTCCATGCGAATCGTGGCTATTGCCGCCAAACAGTGAAAAAATCCATGCCGAGGAACAGCAGCCGATCATCAATGCGAAAATAACATTGTGACCATACTGTGTTTCACAAACATCAAAAGAAAGCGAAACAACATCGAACGACATTCAAACTCATTGTGATCAAGTTTCCCTGTGTTTACCTGCGGCAATTCGGTTGTGTAGGGTGACAGAGAATTAATTAAACAACGGGAATGTCGACAAGAACCGTGGAATGACGTTGGGAACCAGCCAGTAACGTTAGAGTTGTAGGGTGAAGAAGAGAGAGGGTTTTCCAATTAAAACCGCTTGCAGTCCGCGTGCGGTCCGGATGCGGATATAAAGGGAGGAACGAGGGATCTCTCACCTCTCTGTGCCCCCTGCGCTGAGGGATGGACTTTGGGACGAGGGGAAGGTAAATAATTCATTCTGAAGCCCAAATTAATGAGCCGACTTCAAATTGGCGCATCCGAATTCGAGTACGGGAGCGTGGAAGCATCGCGTATACAAGTGCCAACGGTTATGACCGATAGCATTTCATTCGGAGCGGGGAATGATTGCTTTCGGCACGCATCGAGAATCAAAGTTGTCCATTTTTCCACACACTTGGTTATTTATGATGCGACGATCTTTATCTGCAGGATTTGTATTTTGTACACCGTCATTTTGAGCCATTAGCTCGAATCCGTCAACGAGCCAACCTCTGTTCTTTGGATGTATTGGTCTTAGACTCTGAATGGAAAGAAATTTTTCATAGATTGCCAATGAGTTCCTGAGCAAACTATTTAATTACAAGATTTTATGTTCCAACAAGGAAGGTGCCATGATATTCACTAAAATTGTCTAGTGTTGTTTGCATTTTGTGTACTAAAAGAGCTTCCTTCTCTTCTAATATTGTCGACGTTCGTATGAAATTTCCGCTCGAATGAGATTCCATTTTTTCTACGCTACACAGGTAGCTTTTTCTACTCGACGCCCTCTGCTCAAACTATACAGCATTAATGCGCTACAGCACACACGGGAACGATCACAAAAGAAACGATTTCCTGTCGTGGTGGCCATTACATTCTCCGCCAGTTGGGTATTGATTTAATGCTCATTAGTTATACTTGCCGTCCCGAATAGCAACACCGACTTGAGCCTGAAAGACGGTAAACTCCAAAAACACGTAATAATTGCCAGCCCTCTCGAGAAAAAAACACAAAGATAACAGTGGCGACGGAATAAAGAAAATGAGGTGGATTCTGTGTTCTTAATATGTCGCCAAGGGACAAAAAAAGCACGAGAAAAAGTTAACGGAGCGAAAAAAGCCCCTTCCAACCGCAATAATGGCTTGTTCTCAAACAGCTTCCTACCCAACAATCAATTTACTAAATTGAATTCGAACAACCGCTGGAAGGGAGACGCTGGTCCCTAAATTTCAGACAAAAGGCTTTTTTTCAAACAGCCTTTTTATATAATTGGGCGTATGAGGTGATGAATAATGTAGCAGCACCCCGAGACAAATAGTTAAGAATTAAGAAGACCGAAGACGGGGAGGTGTGGTATTACCATACAGATTACTTTGCAAATTAACTGTGTAAAAAGTTTGTGTTCCCTTCGCTGAAAATCGGATAAAAATCCCGTGGAGGAGGGAAAGCCTTCTGAAGAGGAAATGGGGTAGAAATTGAATTTACGGCGCAGCGTTGGACATTGTCGTTTTATAATGTAAACTGGCGTTCACAAAAAGGATTTTTAGCTCAGGCGAAGATTGGCCATCTGTCCACAAGGGTAGACTTCAAATTACATTGAGGTCGAGTAGAACCTCCGAGACTGGGAGGTTTTCTTTCCTAACTCTCGAAGAACGTTTTACAAACTTGTCGATTAAATTCAAGCGTTGATTCAGATCACTAAGAATGGCTTTTTCAAATTTTCGTTGCCTCTTTAAGTGAGTAATATAACTTTTCAATTTTTTTAGTTTACTTATAGCAAAATCAATTGTATTTTTTTATTTAAACCGAATCTCTTTGAGCTCAGTGTTGTCATTTGAAAATATTTCAATCTAAAAAAAAAAAAAAAAACGCTGCAAATTCTTTCTCAAATAGTCTATTATTCCTTAGAGCAGGAGTATAGGGAAAACAGTGAGTGTCTGGGGTTCAGCCCAGTTGGTTCAAATTTAGTGGAAAATTATACCGTATAATATGCTCAGTTTCCAACAAATTCAGAAAATCAAGTTTTAAATCACATTTTTCCCCATACGTTCCCCAAGTTTGGGCCGATTGGGGTGAACAGTGGAAGAATTATCAGCATTTCCATCTGGATCTTGGTGCGCAAAATATCAAATTTTTGGGCAGATCGGAGAGACCTCACAGACCTCGGGGCATCTAGCATGAAAACATGAATAATCCGAATGTTATATAGAACAAAGCTAACCTACTACCATACGATGGTGAATCAAGCAACGAGCGTGGTTACTACTTGGATGGGTGACCGCTGGTAACATGGCCGGCAAATTTCGATGTTTTTTGCGCGCCCGATTATATAAATGATTGAACCCTTCCACGACACCAGATATTATTCATACTTCAGCTACCTAACTATTCAGCACATAATAATGGTTCTTCAGTATTTTGTGAAGAGTGTGAATACCTTCAAAAAGATGGCAATCACAGATTTATGAAGACTTGTTTTTGGTTTTCTAAGCCGTGAACTCTAGGACTCGCGCTCAACACAACCTATTTAGTGAAGTGTTCGGGGCTTCTTTTCATCACATTTTGTGGAGCACACAAATTTTATAGGCATAAGTAGAGGCAGACGAGAGAGTCATTTCGATTCAAGACTCTAACGAGCGTCTGGATGAAGTTCACTTGATCTCCTTCGAAGTACAATTTCATCCCGTTTGTCTTCTAGACGGTTGAATCGTGGAGGGGAAAACCCAATGCACACACCGACGGGAATATTGATTCACTGAAGGTTCCAGTTTCCCTAATGGAGAAATCCCGTCTTCATTAAACACAAGGACCTTCCTACCCGAAACCCTAGTACCCTCTAGTGCTTCAAGATTAAACCGCAACATACCCTTACCACTCTGACCTCCTCCAGATCAACCATGTCGATGCATACCGCATACCGTTCCTCGGTATAATAGCTTCTCTCGCGTGGATTTCGGTGGTCATCAACTCGAATGACGATGCCAAATCATGAAGGGGGCTTATGGGTTGAAGAGGTTTAGTGCAAAATGCAGCGTGTTGTGAGCTAGATCCAAATGGTGTTGATCTTTACGCCTGAGTGATCCAACTACACAGTAACTGATCCCGGTACCTACTCCAGAACTAGCAGGATGTGATATGACTCCCTTGAGAGTCACTTTTCTTCTCTCCTCCTAGTCCAGTAAACTTGGTAAGAATAGAAGAAGTCTCGTTGTATTTCTGAAATTCGTTAATTTATTCTCTTTTGTCAGATTAACACGAACGCCAAATATTATCATTTATCACGTATCTTATCAATAAACATAATGAATGTATACACCTTCCAATCTTACTCTGGAACAGCGCATTTTACCTACGCGTAGAACCTCCGAGTTGAAAATTTTCTATATTTTTTGTATAATAAAAATGTTTTCTGTGATTCCTCCACCAAATGGGTTTAATGGGTACCTACTACAATTTCTTACAACACCTTTCAGTAAAAAAGTCTTTGTGTAAAAGTAATGGTGCATAGCAGTCATTAAATGCTGATTTTTTTTTCATTTACAAATTTAAATTTAAAATAGTTTATTATAAACAGAGACGAAAAGGAACCACCCTACCCAAGCCGGCAGGATTTAAATGCCAATCATACTCGTAAATTTCCTGAGGTTGTTGGTCACCATCGCTTCCCGCTCACTAAATGTCACGACAGTCGACAGAGATTCACTGAAATGAAAAATAATGCCATAATGATTTAAACGTATATGAAGCGTAATTGTGGTTAAACCACCTTTTAAACAAAAGTTCACGCTCAATTAGAGTTATTTCTGTCGTGCTCATACACCCAACACATAATAGTTGCTGCATTTATCCCTCGGTAGAGATTTAAGCTTGATCGATTTTATTTTGTCCCTCAGTCGAGAGGGAAAAAGGGTAGGCCCGGGAGAGTTGTCCCGTGGAGAGGGGATGGGATAGAATGGGTCGTATCACTTTCAACAAAGCACTATCTCCAGCCCAGTTTTTTCTTCTTTTTTTCACTTTTCTTCTTGAAAAGCGAGTTAGGAATGACGAGGCGGAAGGGGTGCCTGTTCTTGCCGATAAATGAACGAACTCTGCCTCCATTCCGGTTTGCTTTACGCAAAAAGTTTTTTTTTCTCCTTTTTTCCCCTCGAGAGAAATACGGGAACCCCCCTCCCTGACCGTCGTTCCTACGATGTACCATTTATTCCCCAACGAGAGAGTCCAGGGAAACATAAGCGGCTATCAAACAGAGAAAAAAAGAACTGATACTCTGCGACTTTATTGTAAACTGTTTAGACCGTGGAAAAATATCCTTCCTCTCCGGATTAGTTCAACAATAACGTTATCTGTAGCTGAAAATGAACGGATCTCGGGGAAAGCTTACTGTGTTTTCCACAAAATACCATATCCCCTCAGATATGAAGTGGAGAATGATTCCAGGGTCGTTGCATGAGATTGAATTCAACTGACCCGCGCTGGTTTTTTGTTGCTGGAATCGATTAAAAATTCATTCAAATCAAAGTTTTATCGCTTACGTTTAGGATATTACTCGTATAAAGAGATTTCGTATGCTCATTGAAAAAAATTCTCCCCGTTCAAGTCCTTCTTTAATGTTTACATGGGTGAAGATAAGCGATCCGGAATCTCCGTCCGTCATTCAGGCCAATAAATGTGTACGAATCCTTTGAAATATAGACTGCAACTGAGATTCTGCACCTAGTACCTTATGTGTGCACAAATTTAGCTTTCCTTCGGAAAACCGAATAACATCCGTCATTTAGAAAAATGAAAACGCCCGGAAAAATAAATGTTTGGAATTGCCTTTGTCATTTTTGGTCCCAACTAACCTGCAGATAGCCAGAAAGCGGCAGTATAATTCATAGCTTTATGCCCCTTTGATTCGATTCAATCGGATCATTGATATGTTCCGTGAATACACTCGCCTTAAAAATCTCCAAATGTGTTATATTCCCCGTTGTCATTCAATTGTTGTTCTAATCGATCGAGGTGATGCAGGTCAGCTATTAGGCGTTGCTGAATGAGTTTAATATGCACGTTCGTGACAAAATACCCTGAAGATGTCGATGAAGCTGTTCGTTCTATGGTCCAAAAAGCGTTTTCTACTGAATAAAATGATAAATAAATCAACCTCATACTCTTAAATTACTTTCAACAAATAAAATGATAATTAAATGTTGTTTTTTTTTCAAGAAGTTTAAGCAAGTGCATACTGGTATTTCAACATTTTAAAGCTTCAGATGGAAGAGTCGTTTCAGTTTCCACGGCGACACAGTAGACGTGTCACACCCGTGAAGGGGATGGTGGGGACGACATCATTAGGGTAGGGTCCATAAGTGATAGCGTCAAAAATGCTAATTTCTCTTTTCGTGAAACGCTATTTCATTGAAAAAGAAATCCATTAATAGGGATTTCATGAGACAGAGATGCGGTCGGAATACGGGATGAAGTTCGGGATCGTTTCAGCGCTGCGGCCCCATCCATCACGTTCTTGGATTATCATAAACCAATTGAGGCGGATTATTATGACGGATACTGTTGATGAAAACGTGACTCCGTGCATTCAATACTTCAATTGGGATGCATTGTCCTCCCCGCCGGCTCCTATGTCCCATCAAACCCTGAATGATAGGAGCTTATCAGCCGGGTACCTAATCCACGAGTAGAAGGGCGGTCCTATCTAGATCGGTTTTACCCCTGACTCTGTCGCACACCCTAAATTGTTGCCCGTTGTGTGGGAAGACTGAAGCAAAAGCACAATATGTGTGGGGCCTATTGTCTACCGAAACAATGGAAAACCCGCCCGAGAGTCCCCATCTGCCTTTCGTTATCGCTCTGGAACAGGTATTACTCCTGCCGACTGTAATTACTTCAAATGGAAGCCCTTCAGACCCGTCTTCTCCTTTTTAACCTTTTTTCTCCCACTCTCCTCTTGCACCCTCTCCTCTTCCACGCAACTTTTCTTGTTTTCTTCCGCCTTCGAGGGCTCTGCCTAAAAGGTCAGCCCTCAGCCTTCGAACAAAAGTAGTTGCCACTCAAACAAAGAATTATTTCCACCTCTCTGCCTCTTATTTATCTTTCACACCTTTCTCCCTTCGCTTTTTGCCCATCATTCACCTTCTATACACTTTGATTGATCACCCACACCAGAAAGAAAACCGTATTTATTTTCCTGGGGTAAACAAGATTACTTCTATCAAAATCAGACAAAAGGAGAAGGTATGAAGTTGGAAGTGATTTACACAGCGAAATCGATCACCAATTCAGAAATCGATCAAGTGCGTACACATTCATGGGCGAGAGAGAAAAATGAAGAAGAAATTGACAGCTAAAATCACGTGTAGGCAAGGCGGTATCACCCCAATTCATATGAGTAAACTGAAGTTGATGAAGGTATTCTTTTTCAACACTTACACTCAAACTTTTCCACAACAAAAATAAAATAATAATAATAATAATTATTATTATCATTATTCCATAAATTTTACTTTTATAATCAGAAAATAATTATCAATGCTCGAGCGATTATTGCTTTCTCGCATTCCCACACCGCTTCTAGACACAATATACGAGAACAGATCTTTTGTTGGTCTAATTCCATTCAGAGTTTCAAATTTTGCAAGAAAACTATTTTATAACTCCGCAGAAAAAAAGGAGGAGAATACGAGAAACGTAATTTTATTCCGATAATTTGTTCCCACACCAAAGCAATAGAGGTTGAATTCCAAATATTGTGCCTAAAAAGCAAACCCAAATGCTCTTTTAGCTCCTAAATTATCACTTTTACTGAATGTGCCATTTCCAAGAAGACATCTGAGATACTCAAGGTAGAACTAGATTTGGGAACTTTTTTCCCCCTTTTTGTGAATATTTTGGTTAGGGATGGTTAGGGATGGATATTTTCAAGTTTTGACCAGTTTTGTAATATGTTGTCAGATTACTAAGTCGTGACTCACTCCAACAGGCGCTAAGTAGCTCTCGTTGAAGCCGTGACAGTGCCGATAGTTGGGAGTTTAGTGTACAGCTTAGTGACTTGTTCTTGAATTGACTTCCAACGTCGACAAACCTCAGAGAAACTCCAAGTAGAAGTAAACAGTCCGCCATTCGGTTGTGGTCGAGACGCAGTGAAATGCGAGGAGAGGAGTTTGGGGTGTGGTTTACAGGACCGAGTGTGGTTTACGGGTCGGCGTGTTTCAGACGTGCCTGCGATTAGTCGAGGAAATACGAATGTGTTTTCATGGATCAGGACGATTCGAAGGGACGGTTTCTTCCATTTGAAAATCCATGGCATCGTCAAATTTCCCTTCTGTATGTATTTATAGAGCCCGTTTATACAGTGGAGACCCGTTCAAACTCGAGCAACGACTCTCTGACAGGGGAGTTCCTATTTCAAAGTCAAAGCAACGGGTACAAAACATTGAGTTTACATCAAAGCGCCATCATCGATGGTCGAAACACCATCGACATAGCCGTACGACGTAGCTGCGCTACACTCAGCGTCAAACCACATTGTACAGACACTTGAGGGGCGTTCTATTCGGTCTTTGACCTAACCTAATCGAGTTTGACTTCAATGAGAAACGGGAAATGGGTGGCGGTCGAGGGAGGTACTCGGTGAAGAGTTAGGGTTTCCACAAAGTTATTCCGCAAGTAAGGCTTCCGGGAAACTCCTTGGGCGCCTCTGGAGACCTGCAAGTAACGAACTGTGATGGTCCTGATGGGGGGGGGGGGGGTACGTCTGTAAGAAATTTTCCTGAGTGCCATACAATACAGGATAGTGATAAAGCCCGTAGCCTCCCCATGATTGGGTCAGTAGGTAGCCCGAACTTAGCCCAACACCTAGATCGCAAACTTTTGGTTCACTAGCCAGGAATTCTTGGGAAATTCACCAATATCTCACCATTAGTCAGAGCTTGATTTGCCTATTACACCATTAAGCAAGCAATCGAATTTATAATATTTTAAATTTTCTCTGATCTTCATCTGATTATTATTATAACAATCATTTTCTAATTAATTCTCTTTCGTTAGGATAATGAACTCAAACACACTAAGTCCTTACTCCCATTGAAGTGAGCAAAAAGCTCAACTTTCTTCTGAATCGCCTCGTGTGTCCCGGAGCCTCATTGGTAGAAGACCACACACTGTAGAGATGTGTTCACCGCTCGTTAGTCTTCGTCATTACAAAACTTCTGAAAGGACAAAAGTCAAGATTACCCCTAATCCTCGTTCAGTTCGCCCACAAGAACTCATCTTTACCGAGGAAATGAGCTGTCTAAAAACCTGCAGTGGTCGTTTGAGAGGACGGCAGCACGCAATACGTAACGTACGAGTCTGTGATAACTGGTGGCCTGGATGATAACGCATTCGTTCAGTGGCCACGGAGCCGAGCGAAGATAAGGAAGTACTAAGTTAATAGCCCTGGCGTGACTCTAGTTGGGTTTTCGTTCTTCAAATTGAACTTATTAACATACATTGTCGTCTGGTGCGTGGGTGGGGTCGCATCGAGGGTTTTTAGATTTTAATTGCGCGACAGTTGGCATAAATAGAAATTACTTTTGAAATAAAGTTGAGCAACTGAATACATTTTCGGAGTTACATACGTTTTTTTTTTAATTGTATTTTATTTTTTTATTTTATTTTATTTTATTTTATTTTTTTTTTATTTTGCAAACCTCTCTTTGCGGAAACCAGCAGAATAGCGTACTGTTTGACCAACCTCTGCCCTTTTCTCCAAACAGACGCACAACTTTTTAAAATCTTGCGTTCTTACTTTTGTGACGAGTTGAACGATTCAATATTAAAAGGACAATAGTAATTATTTGAAGAACGGGAAAAGTCAACAGTTTTCGAAATCGAAATATTTGGAATTGAATGGGACACAATTTTTCTTCGGCATCAAGTGAGCAGAACATGCCCCGTGGTGAAGAAGTAAATAATTACTCGAATACGGAAATAGAGGACACGATTTAATGTACCTACACGATACCTCTTGAAGCGAAACAAGCTCCAACTAAATCACGTAAGATATTGGCGAAATTTCGAAGAATTCTCTGGCAAGTGAACAAAAGGTTTGCAAGCCAGGTGTTGGGAACACTGAAGAAAACAACGGCAATTTTTATTCGGAGCGAAAACATTAACGGGACTCGTATAACAGAGAAGGCTGGTCGTAAACAAAATCAATCAGTTAAAGAGAAAAAGCTCGGGTGACCGGGGTAGGAGGGAAGGGATGAGGGGGGGGGGGTGAATGGACGGGATCCCAGATGGGAGAGAATTTTGAAAGAAGTTGTAACTGGGAAGTTCACTGTTATAGCGGCGGTGAAGGTAACGGCGACTGTTATACGAGCGAGTATCTGGCAAGGGGCGGAAATCCCCGGCACCCGTCCAAACGCTCTTTCATTAATTCATTTTTTCTTCCCTTTTTTCCAGAAAGTTGGCACGAGTTACCAAATGCCACCTTTGCCTTTGTTGTGTCCCAGTAGAGCGCAACCAGATTTTACTGGATAAAAGACTGTAAAGGTTCAATTTTTAGTTGTGCGCAAGTGTGACCGGAGTCGGTGAGTTGCACCGATTAGCGAAACTTACGCTCTAAGCAGTTCAACGGCTGCAAAAGAGAGTCCGCTTTGGCTGTGTGCAATTCTGTGGAAGAAATGAAGATTTTCCAGTTGGAACTGTTGCCAAATAACGTACGCGTCGACAGTGTCGTTATGTCGCCGTTACTATGATTGTCGCGAGCGTCACATCACGATAAACAGGAATATTGGTAGTTCTCGAAATTGGGACCCATCTTTTACTAGTTGATCTTCAAAACTTATTAGTACAACTGTCCCTAAATGATGGCAGGGTTAGGGTGAATCAATTTTTTGAGGTTTGTGAGACCTGGGCTTGTAAGGTATCACTCAATTATGCAGGCTGAATCCATGGATATGGGTTTATGATCTATGATCTGGGTCCACCTGATTATAATATGCATTGTGAAACACTACTTTGCTTTCTTCCGCTTTCCATGCGCACGCCTGTGCTGTTTTTTTGGGCCCAAAACCTTTCAATAATTTTTGTTGGATTTTCACTAGTTCTTACTTAGGTCATGCACTGAATTGATCGAGATGAGTTTAGGTTGTATTCTTAACGCCTTGATGACCCCGAAATTAATCTATTGCTCAATAATAAATCGTTGACATTCTAAACTCTTGCAGGTTTCAGTCGCTTACTGAAGAGCACTCCTAAGCTCAGGGTTTCAACGATCTCTGAAAAGGGCTCTGTCGTTTATTATAACGATCTAGCTTCGTTAAAAGGGGATTCGTTTTCTAATGTCCTTACAAATATTCGGAATATTATAAAGGGGAATCGTTTTGCGGACGTAGGAGGTCGTGACACTCGTGAAGTCAAAGGTGAAAATTAGCGTAATCGGAAGGTGCATAATTATCCAAGGGGGATCGAAAAATTAATTAAGAACCCCCGACTTGTTTAACATTCATGAAAGGAATTAGGGTGGTAAGATGAGCTAGCAAGGTGTGAGACGGTAGGTGAGGCTCATTTCCAAACCCTATCGCACGCTCTCGCTCTTTCCCTTGTGAATACTCATTAAAATATCGCCAAAAGTCATCAACTCAGTTCACCCCCTTCCACTGTCACCCCCTCCCGCCCAGTTCCCAGTTCAAATTGAATTAGAAAAGCACCCTTGAGCGTTGTGTAACGATTTCCCGACGTTAAATCACTTACCGTCGCTTCACGTTGCGCTCTGAATGCCTGAGGTGTGAGAAGAGCTCAAGTTAACTTGATTCCTCTCCTCGGCACACTCGTGGGGCACCTTGTGGAAAAAACCGTGTCGCCAAACTCCACGAAGTAGGACAAGACAAGGTAATCCTCGACAATGAGGTTTGTGTTTTCCACTGACAACACTCGCCTTTTTCGGCAAGAGCAGAGCGAGAGAGACGAAATTAATGGTTTAAGTCGGCCCGAAGGACGCGAAAACACAATAACGTGACTCTGGGGCATCAGAGCTAAGTTCATTTATATATTTTTAGTTCCACTTCGCCGTTGCCTCTGCCTCTCTCGGGTTCTTCATTAAATTTGGCCGCGTTGCCTCGCACGATAATTCGAGTTGACCTCCTCCTCGAAGTTGTCGCTTTGTTTTCCAACACACATGGGCTCCGCCAGAAAGGATGAAAATGGATGATGAGAGTAATCAGGTTCATTTCCCGAGTTAGGCGATATCCCATTAGGGGACCTTTGAAATGGTCACGACGGAACATCAGGTGCTTGCTCGTTCTCGGCAGTGCCTCCGAGTTATGACGACGCCAATAAACGGTTGCGACTACCACTCAAAGAGACGGCTCCATTACCCCTCATACCGCTTCTCTCGCTTCGCTAATACCGCCATTATCCGCTCGCCAGATGAATGCAGACGTGTAGTTGACAGTTCAACAGATCACAAATGCATTCGCAAAATGCAACTTATCGAGACGGCACTGCACAATATTCAAGCGGTTATCTAACCGTTCGCCGGCTACCAAACTCCCACTTCCAGTGACCCATCATCTGCGCATGCGCCAAGACTGCTGCGAACTTTGGGTGACATCACGATTTCTTTCCTAAAAAAACTGGATACGTGATCCCGTTCCATGTTACAGTCATCTGAAGTATTAGTACCCTGTTGTATGCAAGAGTACCCTCTTTAAGTATCAATCATTGAACAAAACAAATTAAATTGATCAGAATTGAATTCCAAGAAAAATTAATAAAAATGAGACACCGATAATATTCAAATTTAACTTTGCCTGTCATCATCGTCCTAATATTGATTTTAAGAGAAGACAAAATCAAAATAATAAGGTTTGGGGGTTTGTTACGAGTTTTTCCTCAGTTTTCTCTATGTTGGTTCTGCAAGATCCTCAACAATGCAACAAAATACTATGTGATATCAACAAACCTACAAATATACCTACGTATATTTACCTATATACGTGATACCTACAAATTCCACGATTCGGTGCTTGACTGGAATTCTCAAAGGTATCGTTTGATTAAGGGTAATTTTTCGCTTACTCATTTCTCCATGGGTGGTTTCAATAAATTCTCACAAAATATTACTAAATGGTTAACTTCCTAGGTGTCAACTGTGCCTTTTGTTGTACGTCCTTTATTATTACTATTTTTTATGTTTTTATTTAGGGTAAGGCTCATTTTATGAAGTAATAATTGGTTTCCCAAAATGGTTGCATTGCTCAATAATTGCATTTAAACTTCTTCCTTAAAAGCATTCTCAAAAAGGGGACTTTATAATTCTTGATGCGATAAAAATGATGCAATAATATCGTATGCAGTAGTGCCTCTTGAAGACCTCACCAATGCTAACCCGTCATAAGGGGATGGCCGCATCGTGGGGAAAACCAACTCGGAGCTTGATACGAGTATTCGTCGTAATATGCTTGAAAATTTGTCAAATCATTATTAAAATTATGATGGTTGTCGCTGTGGCCAGAGAATTTTATCGGTCGGGCACAAAACGCAATTTTTTCGTAGGGCTCTCAATCGCAAAATGCGAGTAAAAAAATTATAGTAAAAATGATTTCCGAGTATTTATTTATTTTTCATTTAATTTCTCAAGTAAAAACAATGTTTTCTTTGCCACGTAGAAGCAATACGAGTTCGCACTAGGGTACTTGACCATTCCTCGGAATATTCACTTCCCTCCCATAATAAAAAAGCCCTTTCGAAAATTAGGACGCGGAGAAGTCATACGGGCAAGGAAAACCGCTTTTTCGTTGGGGTTCCACACGAAGTACGTGCCAAAGTGGACCCTTCTAATCGGAAACGAACTTTCCCCCTCGAATATTAGTCCCAAGGACGCCATAATCGCGAAACCCTCTTTCGACCAGGCCCTGAACTCATCCCTGGAGACCCTCTCAGGAGCATCAGGGTTCACAGCGGACGTACGGATATGGTTAGAGGAGAAAGACATTCTCACTTTGAACTCCCTAACTCACACTAAAAGTAAATGATATTCTCTTTACGAATATCCCATCCGGCGCTAATTATTGTCCGCAGCTATTCACTTGGATTACCGTACTCTGACGTGTATCACGCCACCTCTTTCTGCATAAAACCTATTTTATTTTTCATGCCGCCGTATTTCGCGGAAAAGAGAATTCCAAAAGTAGATGATACTAATAAGCGCAATGCCTCGAGTTAGAGCTGGAAAAACTCTACTCTTTCATTTTATTTTTGACTTCAGCAGCTGCTACAGCGTTCCATCTTGTTGATTTGCATTTCGTGCCATCATTTATTCATCTGTAAACCCCATCATTCTCGCACTTTCTCGCTCTTCATCACAGTTCCCACTCCCATTGCTCGTTTCTACGTTTCTTCGAAATACCCAGGAAGGGTAGCAATAACCAAGTTTGTTTTTGTTCAAGACAAAAGCCACCCTCTTCGTTGAGAACCCCAAATATTTTCGTATCTCCCCCCTCTAAAGAAGAAAATGATAAATTTCAAATTAAGTGAAGGTTTTAAATTCTTAAAATCATCTCGCTTCGCCCTTTCTGATGCTCCTTTTGAAAATCAGCCTTGAGGGTGGGAAGATGAGTTGAGCTGTTGATAGCATACATTTTAATGATCTAAGCCCCTAAACAAAACAGAAGTTTGGTATCCTCCCCGCAAAATATAACGAGAAATTCAAGAAGTGAGCGTTGCTTTTTTTCTATTTTAACCTCAAGGTGGAAGTATGACTCTACGGAGGTTTTATTTCACGATATCTGATTATGCTAACACGGCACGCCGTTGTAATTGGTGGTTTGCAGTTCTCGGTTAACGCGTTATTTATAACTTGGTTGGGATCGTTGTGTCGCTGAATCAGCAGAAAAAGGGACCGATCAATAGGAATAACTTCGCCTCAACGCGAATCGTTCGGTACCACAACATTTTTCTCCAGGTAAATCCAAATTGAGGAATCAAATTAATCCAACCGAAACGGAGCGACAATTTTTTTCGAACCATTTGCTGTACTTCCAAGCAGTTTCTAAGGTTCGATAATCCTTGGATAGTTCAGTATTTTGGCTGCCAGAAGAGGCAAATGTTGAGATAAGGGATTGAAATCAAATTGAATTGCTTTAAACTGAGTCAATCCTGTCTTGTTTCCATGAGCGCTATCTCATGTCGCTGCTAGATGGGACGTTGAACGTACTCAAGACTTATATTATTGGCATATTATATTGGAATCGGTTCTTTGAAATCATGAGATTGTTGTTGAGGGTAAAGCGAAGAAATTGCTGAGAAAGGTCTAATCCGTTCAACTGACCATCCCTTACTCCCAGACTCTATTCTTCTGAAATATGGAGTCTACCCTGATCCGTCCTTGAATCGAAAAGAAGAAGATTATTTTGTTGTTGGTCTGGCTGGAAAGAGACCCCCTCCCCCTACCCGAGACGACCAGTGTGCTGAAGCCACATTCTTCTTCCAGAGTTTCCCTTCGTTTCGAGGGCGTGTACCGTGCGTGAGGGTTGCAGCGGCTGCAGGGAACTCTTATCGAAGGGAAGAACTCGTATAAGACGAAACGAACCCCTCGTCTTCCCTTAGGCCTTTCCTAGGTTCCGTGATTGCAGCGAAATTGAGAGAAAAGGGAAGTGACAGTGCAGCCCAGAGGATGAGCGGCGGGAGAGTTTTCGAGAGAGGAGCGCAAGATCCGCTTGACTGTGAGACTGTCACTCTATCGATTTCGCCTCTCGTCCCCTCTCCTTCCCGTTTTGCCAACCACCCGCTTCGTCTACTTGTCTACCCTAGTCGTAAACATCCTCTAACTAAATTTTCCATCCCAAAATCCATTTCCTCGGAAACTTACTTCCAAAACATTTAATTTATTCGTATTACACGACTAACCTACGACTGGCCAAGCAAACGCTCACTCAACGTTATCAAAACCTCCGGGAATCAAATTTACAAATCCCGATTTCTCCAATATGGTTTTAGGATGAATCTAATTTGTATCTCCAATCGAAATGTTGTACGATGACTTCACCGTATTTAACTAACGACGTTACATATTCTGATTGATCACCCAAACGTTATTCAGATGAATTGAAATACGTTTATCCTTCTTTTGGTTGGTTATTCCTTGAATAATCAACCTATGTTTTCATGCAAAAGGTCAACCTCTCCGATTCGGCTCATAATTTTTTTCTGGACGTTTCATGGTGTCTAGATCAAAAAAGGTCAATGTCCGTCCGCCGTCTATTGTCCGCGCCGTTTTCGGTAGTAGAAAATTTTCTAAAAATCTGAAATTTGGGTCAGGGGTCTGTTCCCGGCCGAGACGGGTCCTCAAAACTTTTCAGCCCGATCGGACCAAATTTGGGGGGGGGGGGGGGGGGGGGGGGGGGGTCAAAATGTGTTTTTTTGAAAAATGGATTTTCGAGATTTTGAGCGATCTAGACGAGTAGGGTGTCATTTTCCACTAAATTTTGGACGCTGAACTCAATGATGTGCGTCCCAGAACGATTGGCACCCACCGGAAGAAGTTATGGGTCAAAATGGGTATGTATCCACCCATTTTGTATGTGTCAGGATTTCTGGAGCCAAGGCGTGTGGGGTATCATATTCCACTAAATTTTGGACCCTGAATCGATTGGAATGGGTCTGGGACCCGCCACACTCACTGCTTCCCCCATTCGAGGAATAACCAACCCATGTGTAAGAATTTGCAGATTTTTTAAAATGAAATACATGAAATTAAATTATGGGAAAATCCGTATAAAGGATCCGGTACATATACCACCATCGTCTACTGAACCAAAAATGTAATAAAATATCATTGATAACATTTTGTAATATAAATACTCACTCCTCTCATACATGATAGTATTCATCACTTATTCATTATTTTAGTAATTGCTATGAAAGCTTTTTTCTTCGTTGAACCGACTTATCTTTGATCGAAGGAGCTTGTATTTGAACCGAAGCCCCATTGGGAAGCCGGTCAATGAGTTTCTGAAATGAAAACAAAATTCCTGCTTCGTTAAAATGTGCTCAACACAGCCAATCTTGATTATGGTGGTCATTCTGACTATGCAAACAATTGCTCGCGAGACTAATTTATGATCTGCAAGATTATTACTGAATCTAGTTTGGTGTTTCCTACTCGAGTACGCAGAACTCATTACCATTCCCCTCAGAAATAATATGGTTGGTTTCAATGAAATTGGTGAAATTCCTGCCTTCTTAAGAGCCAACTTCTATCTGAAGAGGTTTTCACCTGCAAACGTTGGATAACCTGATCCTAGCTCCTTACGGCTCTAATCTAATTACGTAGTCAACTGCCAATAAGGTAAATTCAAACGTAGAAGTTCCTTTGAAATCCTCAGGGAAAACTTCGTATTTTGTCTGTAAATTGTTTGATTTGTAAACCATCAGCTTTTACAATAGTTGAACCAGATTGCTTATTAACGCAATTCACTTGTATCATTCATTATCTATCCATTAGTATAGTGTATAGTATTAGTATTGATGAGCTTATCCATATCAATCAAACTGAAATCTACTATCGCCTTGTTACGGAAAGCAAATCGTCGTTGTCAGGTCGGCGTTCCGTTTCATTTTTTTCAACCCCCGGGGTTTTTCCGGACAGCTTCCGGCTTGCGTGGGAAACCTACTAATCTATTAAAGAGTTATTTAAATTCCTCGGCTCAGGCCAAACATAACAAATTCAATAAATATTTATGAACTTTTTTTTTTCTCTCAACCTCGGAGAGTTTTTTCCCCCTTTCGAGGCTTTTATAATAATACCCCACCCCCTCTATACGTTATTTTCTTCTTCTACTCGGCACTTGAGAGTGTCATTCAAAGAGACTTTTCTATTTTTCAATCTCACTTTCATCCAAAACATCCTCAAAATTATGAGCGAGTGGCGCGTTGAAAGGATTCGTTCGGTGGCTCCAATTTCGGGAAAATAGAAGATGTAACGACAGTTATTATCAAATATTTGAGATATCGAAAAAGAACTAACATTGAAGGTCCCATCATTAAGAAAATGAGAGAAGTTAGTCAATATCAAATATTTGAAGAGCCGAAAACGAACTATGATTCAAGGTCCTTTCATCAAAACAGTAAATATTGAATAGTTCCACAGTTCAATGTCAACAAAGTGGGGGTTAATAAAAATGATTTCTTCCTGCTTATATTTCTGGTAATGCCATCAATTTGTCGAGGACTGGTGCTTTTGTTATGTTGTAGCCACTGTAAACATCATTTTGGGCTTTTCTTGAGCGGTCTAAGGATTGTCGAAGTTATTTCAATCATCCCAGCAATATTTACTATTTGCTTACTTTGACTGGGCATTTGCACTAGTATTATCTGTTGAATGCAAAATACACCTCTCAACCGAATATTATGAGGCAGATTCTTGCTTCAATGCCCCATCCAATTGGTTTTCATCTGCTCAACAAGAAATAGAATCAGGAGATTTGAAAAATCTGCGACACATTTGGGGTGCTCGAATCAAATGTCTTTCAGGTCTAAGCGCTGATTAGGTTGTTGGGATAAAAGAAATTTCAATCTGGGGCTAATTTCCGTCGTTTGCGGACACGCAATAAACCAAGGCATAATCAGCGATGCTAATCCGACTTCCCGTTTTAAATCACTCGGCTCAACCCTTCAATTACCGTGCAAATTCACTTATCCAAATACCTCGGATCAACGATATTGTCGGGATAATGGCGTTGAGTGATACGACTGAGATCGGATGCATGGTTTGGAAAAATTAGGGCAGTCGAAACACCTTTCAATTGAACGCTTTGCACAAGAAATGGAACACTGAATGACGACAGACAACTTGAGATGGGCCGCGATGAAATAGTCATGCGGGGAAATTCTTTCTCAGCGAGTCTAGAGCAGTTCTAGTGAGGCATTCACGATAAAAACAGTCGTTTCTATCCTCGTATGGTTTGAATAAGCAAACAAGAGACCGTGTCAGGAGTCTGAATGGCGGATGTACTAGGGCGTTCTAGGAATTGAAAAGCTTTTTGCAGAGACAGTTTTCGTTTTATCTTTAGGTGATAGCCGTAGAGGATGTAGAAAATGGCTTTTACATGCAGGTTTTCCCGTTTTTTTGATGTGTCTGAACATATCCCTCGTTGTAGGACAAGCCTCAACATGAAAAGCATTTTCATGGTAATCTTGCACATTCCTTTATAGTTGATGTACTATCCGGAAGAGAATTAATTCAGATTTCTTTTCTATTTTGGCATGTCTATTTTGTGTCTACCCAATCCGAGACACAACTTGCAGACTTTTTGTCTAAATTGAATATCCCAACTCGTCCCAACTTTTTCACCAAACTGATCCCCTGCCGAGGTCATGTCAGTTGAGGTGAGTTACGCCTGGTTATAATTTCAGCTTTGGAGGGGAATGGGCTTATTGGATCCGATACTCCACACACCCCCCTCTCTTATGGTACAAGTCGTGACGAGCTCATATTTGTCACGGTTGGGCCAGATGTTTCGGGTGGGGGGCTTTGGTTGGGGCGTTCAGAGATGAGTTATGCCCCTGAATGACCCCCTCCCCCCTTCCCACCCTGGCTACCTCAGTCTCTAGCAGGGCCGAATGGATCGAATTCCCGCGGGTTACGAGCGTTACAAGTAGCGTCCTCCTTGTTAGTGCCGAGACTCATATTTCCTACTAAGACGAATATGTATTCTGACGCAGACCTGTCCAGTGAATTATCTTCATTATTTAGTTGGTGTCTCGTTTGATGCAGTGAGACCTACACCTTTCAATGAAAACTGAAGACGACCGATTTGACTTAAAAATTAACAATTGATATATTTATTAGACACGGGACAAACCCAATCGGTGATCAATCGGTCAAAATGGAAGATGTACTTACACATTGGATAAATTCTTTAGATTACATGAATTGAAATAAAAGTCTTTCAGAATTTTCTTCACAGTTTCGAGAAGGTAAGGAAAGTAGGTTTGTATCTAGAGGTAAGGAAAGCAGTGAAACAGAGCAGGTTGGCCACACGAGGAAGTCTGGTGAGTCATCAGTGCTAATAGTTAATCGGAAAGAAAGGGATGGCAAAGGGTTCAGAATTTTGGTAGGCAAGGCGAGGTACGTTGGTGCCAATTTGTGCAAGAAGGGGTGCAGCGTCGATTCGGTCATAGAAGAGCCCATGAAAGGAAGTGATATCGCCATCCACCTAGTCGCAGGAGGTGGAATAGCAAAGACACAGCACCATGTTCAGTGTATCTCACTTGGATGCAAGGCTTCAAGCCTGTTACCGCAAAAACGCTCGATGAGCCCGCTCAAGCTGGTCGGTGTAGCAACCATAATGTGGGCGAGCGAGCGATAGAGAGGGATCAGCACAGGAATGTTGCCCTTAAGGAGATGTCCGATGGAGGCACAGGAGGCAATCTGGGCTATGTGATAGGAAGACGAGAGTTGAGGGTTCGGTAGGATACTGAGATCGCGACCGGGAGAGGGCGTGAAGAGAGGAATGTTGTTAATATGATAATAATGATTGAAGGGGAGCTCCTGAGCGATGATAAGTTGCTGCAGCACGTTGTCCAAGGTTGAGTGCAAGGCCTTGGTTGTCAACGTGGGGCCTGGAAGACAAGGCAATCGGAAATATCTCGAACGCATTAAAGAATTAGGTATTTGTCCGCATTTATAAGAAATGGCACATTGAGCTCCAGGCTAATGGTATTCATTGTTAATATGAAGAGGAGTTGCTCAAAGTGTGAACCCTGGGGAACGCCGGTGGCGCAGCCAAAAGTCACAGACATAGCCGCCTACTCATTCGTAATTCATCAACAAGTAAAAATGTGTGTTTAAAAAAAATTTTTTTTTTCTTCGAGATTTCTGGTAACTGAGTGTGTGAGGTATCATTTTCCACTAACTTTTGGACGCTGAATCGAATGAGACGGGTCTCGGAACGATTGGTGCCCACTGTAAGAGGTAATGGTTCAAAATGGGTATCCATCTATTTATTTCGAATGGATGTTTTCGAAATTTTTGGTAACTAGGCGTGTGGGGCATCATTTTCCACTACATTTTGGACCATGAATCGATCGGAGTGGGACCGGGACACTATTTCCCCATTCCCGATGTTCGATATTTTTGACGATTTAGGCGTGTGGAGTATTGTTCTCCACTAGTTTTTGGACGGTGAATCGATTGGAATGAGACTCAATGCTCATGATCCGAGGCGTAAACAACCCCTGTAAAAGAATTCGCAGATTTTCTTTAATATATATAATTTTTTTGTTTTTACATCAAAATACCCTGATTTTTTTAATACCTTCAATGTGCTTTGTTATTATTGGGGGTGTACGAGCGAAGAAAAATGGGTTGACTTGTAAATGAATAAACTTTCACCAAGGTTTTATCGCGGAATAAAGTGATTCACTTCGCCTCAGAAGCAATGAAGTAGACTTTATCAGGCGTGAAATGATTTCCCTCCCCCTCGAGGGCCCCATCCTCAAGGGAGGCCTCCGTGTTTTGGCGGCGAGGGGGTTGAGGTCGGCATTGGAGGCAGGTTAGACCGCGGTGAAGGTATTCTAAAACATCGGGAGGTGTGGTGTTTCACATGAAGAAACTTTTCGCCTTGGGGGTTGAGGTGGCATGGTGCTGTGTGGAGGGGGGGGGGGGGGCTCCGAGCAGTTCGGAAAAGCTCCGAGGGGCCTTCCCGAACTTCGCAACTTTCCTTCCCTTTTCCCGGGGTCCTTTAAGTTGTGATTAGAGGGACTTTATCGGATATTTTATGCCGGGCACATGATCGTAAATATGGGCGAAATGGAAGGTTCGGGGCGGGGAGTTTGGGTGGTGTTAGTCGGCGCAAAGCGGCGCGGGGGTGATTGATGCGGTCGTAAGTATAATGTGCTCGGAGTAATGGCTTTTCTACCCCGACCCTTTCTATCTTACTCGCTTTTCCCTAGCGCTGGGAAGATGTCGCCTTTTTCACATCCTTTTCTGAAACGTCTCCTACTCTTCAACTGTTTCGAAAAACGTCTTCATTCTTCACCTTCCTCCCTTGACGTTTCTTCATGCTTTCTCCCCATTTTTGGCGTTTCCCTATCGTTCTGTTCCCCTTTGACCCCTCTTCCGGCAACTAAGTAACTTAGTTATGCAAAACTCAAGGTGCCTATTACTTCTGAATCAAAATAAATCTACTTTATTTTGACATGTGCCCCCAGGGTTTCTTCGAGGAAATCAAATTGAGCATTGTGAGTCATAATAACTGCGTGTTTGTACGAATAACTTTCGATGTGATTTTTGATTGGTTTAATAATCAATTTATTTTTGATAGTACACTTACCTGACGACAGAAATAATTTTTCCTCAAATTTTCACGGGATAAAGATTCCTTAAGAATGTCTAAATTCACAGAGCGATTTTGGCCTCTAGTTGTGCTAATAATTTTCGGCATTTGAAATCCACCCAATACTTTGGGAATGAACATTTTGAGTTTCTCTATGATGTTAAGATTTGATTGCAAGGAACGACTTAGTTTGGCCTACCGTGATGCGAATGAAAATTTACAGAAACGGATATGGACAATCGATTCAGAGGCCAACATTTAGGAGATGACACCCCACACGCCTAGGTACCAGGAATCTCAAAAACACATTCGAAATAGGTATCCATTTTCACCCATTACCTCTTCCATTGAGCACCGATCGTTCCGATACCTGTCTCGTTGGATTCAGCGTCCAAAATTTAATCGAAAATGATACCCTACACGCCTAGATTGCCGAAAATCTTGAAAATCCATTTTTCGAAATACACATTCTGGCCCCACCTCCCACCCACATTCGGTCCGGTCGGGCTGAAAAGTTCTGAGGACCAACCAGACCAGGAAACGGGTTCCTGACCAAAATTTAAGATTTTAATAAAATTTTCTACTACCGAAGTCGGCGTGAAGGGCGGACGGACATTTTTTTATTTCTTATGAAAGGACGGACGTTTTCTTATTTTGACCTAGACACCTTGAAACGTCCAGAAAAAAATTTGGGTAGAATCGGAGAGATGCCTTTTCTATGAAAACATAGGTTTATTATTCAAGAAATAACCAACCAAAGTACTATTCACTGTGTACATTTGATGGAGTTCTATTGGAAATTCTTCTTGATTCTCGTTCTGAAGACACGCTTTTATTAACTTTCGAAATTTTTCTGCTGTTGCAGCCGTCAGTTCAATGAGACCGTCGATGGACCCGTCCAGCTGTATCCTGGTCGAAGACGCCAAAGTGATCGCTCAAGATGAACCCGTACTTGATTCGACACTCCCGCACACACCCACGGAAGGTGAGCAGCATCGTGTAATTAAATCTTTCGGTATCACGGCCAATGTAACGAAGTATTCCACAAATAAAAGAATGATATGAGGGGCTGATCTGACGTCATAGGATTGTCTAAAAATAACTGCGAGTTACTTGAGAGTGGATAAATGATGGTACCTACTAAATTTCCCGTCTAAGACGTGCCCTCGCTATTAGTAGAAATCCGGCTTAAACCGTCTCTCTAGGGAAATCATTTCAAATTTGACATTCAATTTTCTCCTTTTTGGCTCTCCCTACGTTCCAGTTCTGTCTGAAAAGAAAATACGAAGACAGTTTGGGAGGGGAGATCGACCATACGCTCCTTCGTCTGATAAAAAATAACGTGTAACTTCTGAGCGACGGAGTAGAATAGGGGAAGCTTTTTTCTTTTCCTTCGCAGAATAAATGATCGTACGTAGTAAAATGTGTTGAAGGGTAGAATTGGGGGGTTCTTCCTCATACCGGAAGCTGTACCGTACACGAGCAATCAATTGCTTTCCGTTTTGCCCGCCAAGAAAATCGTAAATGCGCCGAATTCTCAATTTAATTGTTTCAAATTCTCTTCGTCACAATCGCTTCACTGGCTCGTTAGGGAACTATAATATTGAAAACTGATTATTTTCCTCAGGATATGCGTAGGATATATATTTTTAGAATTCTCCGATCATGAATAAAACGACCAGTTATTCCGACCCCCCCCCCCCCCCCCCCGCACACCATCCATTCAAGCATGGGTCTACTGAAAAACGTTTTTGAGCCGTCCTGCTGCACCACGTTGCAAGGCCCTGTATAGTCCTGGAAATTGGTGTGCTCGATTATTTGGGATTCCTCCTCTATGGCCTGAGCCTTCCTCAGGAACAAGGAACAAGGCTAAAAGCCATTCTATGACTCGAAAATCGATTTAGTGCGGAGTTTTGACCTATTTATGGGGCAAGGAGCTCATACCTAAAATTTTTCTACTGTCTGAATATACTTAACATATTTCAGAATTAATTCATGATTTGATTGATCCGTCAATTTTAATATTTCAGAAGGAGATGTGGATTATTATTATCTTTTTAAATAGATAAATTGCGGGTAAAAAAAGAAACATGAATAACTTTCCCTGAAGAAATTATTGAAAATAGAATTACTCCCTTTATTCGGTTCTATTACGGTCGTTATGGGGGAACAACGTGTTTGCGGTGCAAAAAGGGACCAAAGACGCAGTAATTGTACACAGCTGTAGTTTATGATCCCAATTTAATTCTTGAGAGGAGGAAGGGAATAAGCCCTCCGTAGCGTGGCCTCTCCCACGAGAGAACCCCCAATGGAACGAAGATTAGAACCTACCTACGAGAAGGGAGAATTTTCGCTTATTCGGGAAGTTCGGCCGAGGGTGTGTTTGCTCTCGGGATGGGTGGCCGTGTACACAGTTGTGACAGGCAGATACCTTGTTTCGTAGGTCAGCAGAAGGTGAAAATTTTCGTTTTCTCCCCCTTAGTTGTCCCCCTAAAAAGATGGCAATTTAGATAGTGACGGGCCCTTCCCTCTGCTTTGTGGGTCTGGGGAACATTCCCAAACTCGAGGCGTTAAATTGTTTTTCGTCGGAAAGAGCAAATATTGATACAAGAAGTCAACTTACACAACTTTTCCTACGGTTCTCCTTCCCTTGAGCCATCTTACCCTCTCGGCAACTAATTTTTTTCCTCAATGGCGCTTGCGGTATTTCAGGATAATCTCTTTTCACCGTCGATTCGTCATATCCTTGTGCGGTGTAGTCCAACCAGCACTTTAGTATCCACACATTTTGATGAAAACACACTATCTGTACTCTGTTACTGGACTTCCCAGTGGCTTCCTCTGGCCGATTCGGAACCCTTCTTAAATTGGTACCTCAAAACTTTAATACATTTCTTGCCTACCAAACAGCCAGAATTAATAACACGATCACAAACTCCGAGCTCACTTCACCAAAATGTTGGACACCAGAAAAAGTACCTTATGAGATTGCCTTAGGGTAGCATAGTGAAATAATTCCCGTACCCAAATCTCAATTTTAACTTTTAATTTTCTCTGATTTTTAGCAAAAAGTTTTATCTGTGGCTTTGCATACTCTCAAACTTGGCATTTAAGATCGTAACTTTTAGAGATGTGACCTGTTTGGACGGCCATGAAACGAGACACTAACTTTCTCATACCCAGTTCTTATGCTTATTGTGCTTTGCCGATAGCGGAGATGTCCGTAAGAAAATAGAGATAGCAAACAAGAGGTGATTCTCTTTTTTCCTCTTCCCGCTATAAAAGTGATTACTGGCGAGACTGAGCTAGCTACTCAACGAAACCTATTCTTTAAGTCACGAAGGGACTTGGAGAGAGAACTGGAGACGTTGTCGCTGTCAGTTATTTGAGGTTGCCTGAGAGTTCGAGGCCATTAATGTCGTCATTACTAGAAGCGACCCGCGGGGCACCAGCCTATTTCATTGCGGGCAGTCTCCTCCCACTTTCCAGACGACCGCAAATCGTCTCCTGCGGGCCCTTCGTTGGATTCTGGGTCTCCAGTTTAGTGTAATAGGGCGGTTTACTGGTCTTGGCCTCATCTCGTTCGAGTCAGCGTGGAAGATTTCTCCGTGCGATTGGGGTCTTCAATCCATGGTTCATTGGGGGTCAGGAGCTAGAGAGCAATGGACTTTCAGGCACTATAGATATGCAAAGCTTCTGAAGGATCCGGAAAAAGGCCCGATCGATATGCACGCACACATAACTTCTTGGCCAGTTGTCCTTATTTCATCTCCCTTTTGACAATCGTAGTGGGTGAACAGCAACCGACCATAAACACGGTTTCCCTATTTTGTTTCCTTTACAATAGCTTCATTGCATGAAACATGACGGTTATTTGCTCAATATTGACAGCAAAAGCGAGTGCGGAATGACAGATGAGTTTTGCCTTTTGAGCTTCTGCTTCTATGTTGCTTTTCTTCGCTCCCCTTCTCAATAGCCTGATAGCCGAACTCTGGCTGGCGACCTGCTGATTGTGTTGATGCTAATGTTCCTGACAATTGACGAACGTTTCGAGCGTTTCCCAAAATCAATGCCGTCCAGACTGGAAGTATTCTGCCCTGTGGAGACTGTGAGGCATGCCATACTGGCCAGTCGATGTTGCACATTACCAGCAGAACCCATCGTCCTGGTTCTAAGTTGACTCAACGACAAATTTCTATGAACGCTGTTTCGACGACCCAGATCTTTGGTTCATCGACATCTGAACCGATCTTTTTCCGTTAATTGTTGGATACGCAATCGATTCAGATGGATCGTATTTTCAGAACGTATCAATCGTCCCATGACCCGATTGGTATTCTCCACAATATGAGGTTCTCAAGTAGCCAATTTGAGCTTCAGATAATGTGTTGTCAGCTACATAATATTTATCGTCTCTCAAGAGGTTTTGTCAGTTTCAAAATTGCCGGATTCATCGCAACCAAGACCTAATTTCTGTTTCAAAAAAAGTTTTTTTCGAGGAGGGTGATGATTCCGGAACCCATTTGAGGGCTGGGATGCTATGGGAAGCGTATTAAAAAGGCCTAGAGGGTTAAGACGATATTGATCGAGAGGCACGAGCCTTCAAGACTCCGCCCGGCTCTGCCCTCAGACGCTTTTTTTCCACTCTTGCCGACAATAAATACTAATGACTACCTTTTTGATTGACAGGGCGATAGAGCGGTGGATGGTTAACCTCCTATCAAGCCCCTCGCACAATATCCACCTCTTCATTAACGTCCATTCTTTTATAGGGATTTTAATGGGCTCTTTAAAGAGGTGTCAGATACTAACGACCAGAGAAGATCTTTGAGGTTCTATAGTGGGTGGGAGAAGATGAGTTTCAAAATAGTGATTCCATATTTGATTTCTCTTTATCAACATTCTAGACTATTTCAAGTGGAACTGATGAACGTTCATACCAATTTTTTTTCGTCCCATTTTATTGTATTGTACAGCCGTGTTGTTAAATATGAAATTGCTCACCAAGCATTAACGTTATCGGTTCATGTTTCGATTGTTTCGATTGTTTCTATCGTTCCATATCTCGTCACCGTCTACCGTCCTGGCCAAAATAGACTTTCAAATAATTTAGGAATAATAAACATGGTCAACGGAACCCGGCCCAATTTGTTATTGCACAGTCATTTTTCCTCATTCCATAGTTATTCTAGGGGAGACAACTTGCTCTAAAAATTTTGATTTATTGAATTATTTCATGTGACTTTCATCATTCTTAACCGTTTACTTGAAAAATGTTTGAAGTACCTGCAGATTGTTTATAAACGTTAATTATTCTACATGGAAGACGTAATGGAACCGTATCATTGCGGTTTTTAGTGTAAATAGTACTTAATTTAGAAAAAGTGAACAAAAGATTTCCTGAACACTTCCAAATTTCCCGAATTCCGTTTGTAACAATATATCCGTCATGATACCCCACGCGCCTGAGTTCCCCGATTATTTGTAGAAGCCAATGTCGAGTTTTTCGTACTCTGCCTCCATTTTACGGGAATTTAACTGTCATGTTTTGAAAGTCAACTTACACCAATAAAGGAGTCACTGAACAGAATTTGGAATTTTCTGAAGAACCTCTACTGCCCAAAACGGTTTAAGGCAAAGCCATATTCTGGTTTTAAAATTGTATAATGTTGAAACATAAACTCTTTTGAGAGGTGAAAGCGACTTCAGGCACGAGAACAGATTGTTGCTGTCCGGCAGGTAGTGAATTAAAATTGCACATCACTTATTTACAACGTCTATGTGCGTTTCTGGTCAACAGCACGATGCTTTTCTAAGGTAAAAAAAAATTGTTAGCGATCAATCATTCAATCAATTTAAACCATTTTGTATCTTGTTTGCTCAGCATGTGATGCTCGTCGAGAACATAATTCCCTATCCACGATCAATATTGTTGGGGGCGTTGCATAATGAGACGTAGTGTTATTTCGGTCCTTGTGTATACCTAGTTCTAATGCAGAATATACTGTATTTTGATTCATAACTCAGATTCACAATGACTTGCCTTCTCGTTCAATCCGTGACCGTCATACTGTTTCCTAATCATGGTACCTTGTTGTAATGGGTTGGTATATCCAGAAATATCAAACTTTTGAGGGGTAATTTGATGGTCGATTTCCTGTTAGGTCTCAGATTGATGTTTTCATACTGACGTTGTTAGATAGGAAAACGTCTACGCTCATTGGTATTGCCGAGACAAATGCTGTAACACTTGAGCTATAACTCACGAGTGCGGCTTGTTCTGGTGGGTGGTTTCTGATTACTTCTAAACCGATGCATCACTCGGTAGTGTCTCGTTGGCCTCACATAAAGACCAGTGCTTTCTAATCAAACCAAGCCCTTCTCTATTACCTTCCTTCACCTCCCTAATCAATGATTTGTCTGTCGTTTTCCCGTTGGAAAATGGGAGGACGGCACGAAAACCGTGGTTCGCCACTCGCGGGGCTTCGAATCACTTTTTGTGGTCGAAATAGAAGGGCGCGTTCGGGCTTGGGACAAGGGGGAACGCGAACGCTATCAGCGGTTTCCGTGAAGGGGAAGAGGCAATAACCAATTCTACATTATGAGCTCCACGCGCCCACGACTCGAAGACAAACCTTTCTCGGTCGAAATTCGTATCAGCTCTTCGGGTTTATCCAATTCTGAGGGCGAGAATTCAATTATCTACGTCCTTTTAGTACGATTACCAGCGAGCGACTTTCTACGTAAGACGTTCCGCGTCTTACACGGAACATTTCACCTGTATCTTTCTGACCTGTGAAAAAAAAACCCTACCATAATCAACTTTTACATCGATTTAAGGCAGGTAGTTAAGGAAAAACCTCTTGCTGACTAATGTTGCCCAAAGGTTAGAGTTTACAGCCTGTAACGCGTTTTGTGATCATCAAAAGTTGACTTTTGAGTTATGTTGATGGGTTGGCAGCCTCTTCTATGAAGAAATCGATGTCTTGAATGACCATTCTGAGATGTCTCGCAATTCAATGTCTCTTAGATTCTTACATAAAATATATACATTGTCACTAGAACTCTTAAGTGATTTTATTTTTCTAATTTGATTTATAAATTTCCTTACGCAAGTGATAAAATTGTTCCGTTCAAAAACGAAGGAATCCAATTGGTTTTTGGCTTAATCGCTATATCTTACGATAAGCGTCCTTCGATCCCATTCTAAGTTTTCTGGTGGGCTCTTCGATGGAGGGCTATGAGAGTGACTTATGATTTTCAGAGCACTCCTGGGCCACACCCTTAGTATCTTAAGCTCGAGCCTTAGTCCCTAATCGTTCATCGTCGGATGACACTCGTTGAACGCAAATTTGGCATTGGTTTGCTGGCAAGCTCTATGGTTAACGTGGGCTACAACCACTGGGAAAAGTTGGGTGTTTTGGAGCTGTCATTTTCCTATTGGCCTTGACACTTTTTATAAAGGTTTTATTTCATTCAAAATTGTCATTTTCCGCGAACTAAACACCGCCGAACATCCCTTGATTTTAATGATCCGGCCGTTGGTGTAGATGTATTGGCATATCGATCAATTCCAGCAAAGAAACGTTCTTTCTTGAGCATCACCCGTCACTCAAGGTTCCTGGGGGGTCAATTATCCAAAGGACAAAGGACGCCTTCAAACTGGAAAGCCATTGACTCCACAGTTTCCTAGGTTCCTTGGTAAGGGGGGAACTAACCGGGAAGTTCCTATAATTCGATCAAAGTCGTGGGGTTGGGGGGGCCTCATCCTTCGTCATTATACCGATACCTTTCCGTCGAAAGGGGGGTTCCTCTCATAAATCTTGTGACGTCAAGTTGATTCATCGCGTCCCTTCTCTCTTACGGCGTGACAAATTTTCATAACTACTTATTCAAACGGCTCTGCGGTCTTGCTGAAGGTTTTGGTTTAAAACCATTGTACCTAGAGGTTTTCTGGGTTAAGGTCGTCCCTTTGCAAAAATGTTTCTAAAAAGCGTGCGTATTAGGTTTTTTTTATGGCTTTCAACTTATTCACAAGTCAAATTTCTGCGTCATTCGTAAGAAAATTTTGAGCGGCTAAAATTTGTCCAACTCAAGATATCCTTTGAAAGTTAATTGTGCTTCAGAAAGACATGCTCAGAGAAAACTCAAAAATGTGTAAGCTACTGGTCAAAGATGAGTCGAGAATGAACCGAATGGGAAGTCTCAAAACTGTCTTAAGGAATCCTCAAATAGTCTACAGACTGGCAGGAAAATGTTATCAGATAATGGCCAGTGGAATATGCACTATTTCGCAGGGGTATTGTCTCACGTTGTGTCCTGAGTCACATCGTATTGGTTGTAGTTTTATCTCTCGAAATCGGTATCAAAGCAATAAACCACTCGTGTTACCAGAGTATGCTCTTCGTGTCATCCGAAAAGCTTTTCTGGATCGCCATTAGCGACCCAATCCTTTTTCCGGTCATAAACGTCCAGTATCGTAGATTCGCGGTTTTCTTTTCCAACACTGTGCCTCATGTTTTATTCACGCCCGAAGTACGCTTTATAGATCCTTCACTTCCTCAAAACCTTAAGGAAAAAAAAAAAGAAAAAAAAAAAAAGACGAAACGCCCACGAGTGGTCTATTTTATGGTCGTGGCCATCTTCCGCGGACGGTATCCAACTTTTATTGTATTACTGTATAGTTTAACCTTCACCGAAAAAGCCGTCTTGAGTATCACGAACCGGACGGGATTCATCTGAGGGAAAACCCTTCGTTTTTTCCCCGTTAGAATGAAAGGGAGAAAAAGAGGATAAATCCCGCAGTAAAACATGTTTTCCCGTGCTGGGTGTTTTATGACTTCCCGGATCGGCCGATGAGAAAGGACGATATTATTCAAAAACAAAGAAATCCCTCGCTATCTTTGTCTTCCATCCCATCTGAGCTTGTTTGGTTTAGTTGAGGGTTGAAAATCCGAATGAAAATACAGAGGATCTAAGCGGTTCTCAGGACTTTATATAATAATAATAATATTATATTATCGAGAGAAAAAAAGATTCAACTGGTTACTGATTCCAACCAAAATAACTCGGAACTCTAGATGAGTACTACTTCATCAAGTCGTGCTTAATCCATTTTGAACCCATAAGCGTTCCAACAGATCGCTGCGAATCGATCAGATCGTTTGAAATACATCTCAGAATATAAATATGAAAAAAGGATTTTCTTGGAAGTGTTCAAATCGTCAGATTATATAGAAAAAGGGCATTTTGTAGGTTCTGTACGGCCACACAAAGTGCTAGAGGGTTTTGGGTTTCGTTGAGGATGTATTCCGCATAATCTCAATTAACTTCGGAAAATGTCTCAAGAAATCATTTGACATCGGTGCGAATCAGGAAAATTTTAAGAAAACTGCAACACGTAAAAAGAGTAATTTACTCAGTTTTCTTCACAGGCAGAAGTTCTAAAATTCAATACTTCAAGTCCAAACTAAAGCTGTCAACAAAATTGGGTTTATAATAATTACATAATATTATTTTGAAGATTTGACTCCCGCTCTTCTCGCTTCGGAAGTCAAACCACGCTTTGACACCCGGGGTGAAAATAATTCTCCTAAATTCCTTCAAGTCACAGCGGATTTTTCATTTATTTATTTTATTTTTTGATTGAAGTACCAACGTGTAATAGTGGTTTGAGCGCTTGAAAGGTATTATAATCGGCAATACATTTATTATTTAGTCTCACAGCACTTGAACTAATGATTAACAGACATATTCTAGTGTATCATAACAGTTTATTCGTTTCAATGCAGTTTATTCGTGATTGATATTTTATGTTCCTATTTAGATCTCGGTGGGGAATACACAAATACTTTGACGATAAATTTACTTAACTGAATAATGATCGTACTTAAGCCGCACTGTAGTCAGTATTGGCATCATATTGCGTTGTTGATACCCCTCGAAGGGAGTTTCCCTTGGTGGAGCTCCGTCAGTTGACACAATTTCAAACTAGCAGACAGGAGGGAGAGGGGAGAGAGAACTAATTGCCGAGAGCTTGGTAATAATAGAAGTCCCTTGGCAACAGATAATTAGAATAGTTCGAAAGAGAAAAAGGATTTTAACCCCTGACATATAACAAACTCTGGTCACGTTCAGGTCTTTATTACTGTCTTTTCTCGACAATATGGCGGCTAATTCTCTCTTCCACGGATTCCCAGTTCGTTAACCATTATGCAAAACAAATTGGTTTTCCTCCCGACGTCATAAAAGTGGAATTAGTTGGGCGTTTAGTTATAATTTCCACGGTTGTTCTGGAATATTTATTAAATAAGGTCGCTTATTATTGTCCATAATGGCTCTGCCAGTTATTTGATTTTAACGCACATCACCGGTGGAAACCATCTCGTTTTGTTTGCCTTGATGGACAGTTGCGCATGCCCATCAAAAAATGTGGTTCTGAATAAAAGCATAAATTATATAGTATTGAAGTTGGAAACAGGTTCAAACGCGACAGAACAAACTATGCCATCGTGGGTATTACGTGGACATTCTTTGAATTTTGAGAATGGTTTACGGTTTGATAACGTTCTTATCTTGAATATATTTTCGCTTCCTCTTCAGCGAGTCACCTCATTCGTCGTGGAAGTTTTGGGGAATCAACCTAAAACTAATCCACACCGTAAGTTGCCTGAATTGGCTCGATCCGACTTGCCAATATGAGCTCATCCAGTATCCTCCTTCCGCTTCAATCACCATTTGATTACCCGAAAATGCCCACTCAACCCCTTTTAAATGGTACAAGGAGCCCTTTAGCGATAAGAAATCTCAATAGCGTTTTTTCCTACTTAGCCGGCACCTTTCTTTCAGTTTTCAAGTTGCTTCGAAAGGCCCATTCGAGTGGAATTGGCTCCAACGAACTGCCTAGCGTAGTCGGCCTTGTTAACGCAATCAAAAACCCTCCCGTGTTTTTCTTGGCTCATTTCATTTCCTGCTTTCAGTGAAGAGAAAAAAAAAGCGAAATGGTCGAGTTTTTTCTTCTCTCTCTTTTCTCTATTCCTTCCTGGGTTACGGATCTGGAATATAGTGATGTGAGAGTGAGATGGGCAATATTGACTTGATGAGAGGGAGGTAACAAAAATGCAATCTCCAGCCATGCACTTGCAAAAATTTACAAACATTACTCATGTGAATAAAAACGCATCGTACGTACGTCAATCGATTGGAAATACAACCTGATGGAGAGGGGTTCACTGAAATATAATGAGGGAAAAAAAGCTGTGGAACTATCCCCTTCCCCTCAATATCCATTATTGCGATAGCATTTTGAATGAAATTGCAAAATATTTTCATTATTTTTAAATTAAATGCAGTATAGTAGTATTTGTTTTGCCACAATTTTCAGGCAAAGTAATACAGCAGAAGCCTATAAAATTCATTGAAAAAAAAAGATAATTGCTTTCAACTATTTTGCGCAGACGTCTTTATGGATCCTCCAACTAAATTATGTTCAGCCTTCACTCTGATGAAAAATTCCTTCTTGCCAGGGATCCAGTTAAATCGATTTTTACTCGTCCTAACAGGTGGATTGGATTCAATCAAAGGTGTCAAACAAAAACAATATAAAGTTCAGGCAAATCGGAATTGAGTTGGGGAGAACTTCCAAAATTTGTAATTACTAAATAACTAATGTTGACTTTTATTTTAGAGAAACAAGTTTAGCTTTTCTCACATCCTTATTGTACATTGTCGTCGGAATTCGAATCTCTTCCATTTTTTCGATTTTCGCGTGAACGCCATTGATATTTCACAAGAAGGGAACCCCACGACTCAATAAGCTTGTGGTAAAGTTGAGGAGGGAAAGTCTCTTAGAATCACCAGAACAATCCACCTTATAAATTGGGGGAGATGATAGCGCTCGCGAAACGGACGGTTCTAATTTAATATTTCATCGATACTGGTAAAACCCTTCGTTCTCACATCAAACGGGTTAATTAATCCAGTTAACGGTGGGAAAATTCCAAGTCGAGGGTTTTACAGCTTCAAAGGGACGAGCTTTCGGGTTTTAACTACGACGTGCGTCCCTTTCGAAACTTTGGCGCGTCGGTATATTTCTTCGTAAACTAACTCTCAGAGGATCCCGTAGTCCCTTGAACACCTTAATTAACACTAATAAGACGCTGTAGGGTGTGTTGAGAAGAAAGTTCGTTGCAGAGGGGTAAATTTTGAACTTGGAGAAAAAGAGAAGATGATGCGATTAGCGCGGAAATTGGGTTTTGTCTTTGGTTTCTTTCGGTTTGGAACGCGCTCATATTCTGAATGGATTTGAAAGTTCAAAGTGGATATAACGAGATTGTTAGGGCATTTTGTTTTATGTTTTAGTGATCCGTCGGGGGTTCGCGAGCGGATTGGAGGGCTAATGGGGTTACTCTATTGGTTTTCACTCGGTTTTGAAACATTTTCCCGTCATTGTTGAGTTGACTGGAAAAGGATCACATAGTTTGAACAGCTTACCTAAAGGAAAAACTGCAATTTACTTTTTTTTTTTTCTTCCTTTTTTCTCTTTTTTTTGTTGGACCAAGATTATTTGGCAATTGGTCCAAACCTGTTCTCAACAGGTTCAGGGTCTGTTATCCCTTCGGACAAATTTCAAATGGATTGACCTGAATGCATTCAAGGCCAATTTAAACTGAAAATCCGACCAAATTTCCAGATTTTTGGTACGATTTATCCCTAAAAATTTAGATTACTGAATCTTGAATCACAAAATGTCACATTTTTGTTCAAAGCGTAAGACATTGGCCTCAGCCAAGTCAAATATGAAATTTTCGTGCGTGCATGTGTTTCCTCCCTATGTTCCATTGCTTCCTTTGAGCCGATTTCCAAATAATCGTCACCTGAACTTTATTCTAAATTCAACTTCGTATCACTCATTCATATAAACGTCTCCCTCTTGTTGCAGAATCTCTCCCGACGAGCACGGCCGTGCATTATGGCGGGCCATCGCCGAGTTCGGCTGTTTCGACTGACCAGCTGCAAACTCCGATTCAGCAGGTGGAGTCTGCCCAACCCCCGGCTGCTTCGACAGTTGAAATACCAGAGCTGGGAGAGCCGCACGCGTTTACCGTACCGCCCTCTCAATTTTGGAATTCGGAATTCAGGAATAAACAACCCGCTTTTATCAGGTAAATTGCTCGATCCAATTATTGTTTTTATTGTATTTTGAGTCAAGGTGAGTGCCTGTCGAAGAAGCCCAAGCAGCTTCCTCGTCTCCACTTCACGTTATTCTACTCGGTTTTGCAGGTTCAATATCAGCTTACCGTGGGGCGCAAATTTCGCTGTATATGGTCGTCGAAACGTGGCTCCCAGCATTACCCAATACGACTTTGCTGAGTTTGTGAAAGGTGGCCGAGTGGACCACAGGTTACGACGATCCGTCATGCTGTCTCCTGTTACAAGCATACCAGCCCGTGGTACCAAGACGTACGATTTCGATCCTCCTCGACATGAACTGTCCAAACGATCATCTCCCATGCTAGTTAACGTGACGCTACTCCAATATTTGGACGCTGGCCGATGGTTTTTGTCGGTGTACAACGATGACTTACGACCTCACGAAGTGGTTCTCATCGTGGAAGAAGCTGAAGGTATTTCGACCGCCTGCCCCAACGACTGCTCCGGCCATGGGTCATGCTATCTTGGCAAGTGTGACTGTATCGACGGCTACGAAGGGATCGACTGTTCCAAAAGTGAGTTTCCATATCTTCGTACGGTTAACTCAGTGAATTAAATAGGTGATGCGAGCATTGAGCAACCCGTTCTTCCAGGTGTTTGTCCAGTACTGTGCTCAAATCATGGTAAATACGGAGGTGGCGTGTGCCATTGTGAAGAAGGTTGGAAAGGACCCGAATGCGACGTTCCGGAGTCAGACTGCCATGGTGACTGTTCCGGTCATGGGACGTGCGTTGATGGATCCTGCGCTTGTCGACCTGGATGGACCGGTCCTGCCTGCGATCAGGGTGAGTCTAATAAAATTGAAAATAAATTTATCTCTCAGGAAAAAAAGTTCCTGACATTGTTACTTGTACCAATCCACTACTAATACAGTATAACTGGTGAAGTATTATCGCACTCCGTAAACCTCGAACCGCAGTTCCGAGCTTGGGTGGGGGGGGGGGGAGGGCATTGCTCGAGTAGTATTCAACAACATCTTAAGCACTACTACGGTTTCAGAGGAAAAGTTAATTATATTAAATTAATAAAAATGACAGGGAACATGAATTTAACAACAATACGTACGAGTCTATCTACCGCTACTCTTTCAACACTTTCAGCTCATGCTCAACTCATCAGATTGATGACAATGGAATGTAATTTTCAAATGTAATTTTTATAGCACCATTTTCGAGACGTAATTTGCTTGAATGAACATTGGATGTTCAAATATGCCAGAAAAGAGGCGTCACTGTACCAAGAAAATTTGATGGCACTTGCTGAGGTTTTCAGAGGGCAAAGAGCTCTCAAAACAACGTCGAAAACAACACGTGGTTCGTAAGTAACGGGGTGTGAAGGCAGAAGAGGAGATGGAAGGATGCTAAAAGGGATTAGGTGTCTGGAGGCGGGGATTGAAGCACCTCCGCGGTTCCTCTCAAGGTTTACACACAACTTTCCACTTTACCTTTTGCAAATGGGAGGCGGCACCTTGGGAGCGGTTTAAGGCAGGTGAAGCAGGGTGATACATCATTTCCAAACAAAACAACCCTCCTCCTCGAACTTCGAATTCCACCCTTGAGAAAAACTGGAATAACCTTGGCTGTTTCTTCGCAAGTTATTCTTGTGAGGAACCCGTTCTTGTCAGCACTCTTTGCGTGTCTTCGACCTCCTAATATTCTCTCCTAGCAAGGCACATCCTCCCGAGTTGTCTACATGTGTAATTAAGTACATAACAGTTTTCAACTAATTTTTTTTCGGTTCCTCCTGGACGGTGTATCTATTATCGGTATTCTGGTACCTACTACTACTATTTCAAAACTCTGTAAAAATGGATGTATGATAATCTCACCATTTTTACTACCCGGCGTGTTTAATTTTCCCTATCAAAAGACTATATTCCACTACATCCATCTTCTTTGGACTTGGCGGTGTTACGGCCTGCAAACGTTGGCTGCACTGCCGTCATAACTTGCTGGTCAGAAGTCACACAGGCCACAATTTGTATTCCTGCGGTATTTTTTACTCATTATTTCATGTCTGTAGTCAGTTTGAACACGATGTTACATGGCTACTTATCAGGCTGATGAAAAATGAAAGTCCCAGCTTTTGAAAAAATAACATCAAGTCAGTTTAGTTGTCAGCGGTCAGTGTTGTGCTGGGTCAGTTGTTGCTTCCCAGCAAAATACCGTCAGTACAACTGAAATATCGTGGAAATCGCAGCCAGGAAACATCACAAAATATCTACGGAACTCGGCTCAAACCATCTCAAAAATCACCTTTATAATTACCAAAGCACCCTAACAAGGCAAAGTGATTTTTGCGACTGATTCCCTACGATTCTTCAAGTGTATACGGAGAATCGCTTTGTTGTTTCTCATTCGTACAGATAATTGAAATAAACAGATCCTGTAACTCGAAGCAAAACACGGCTTTGCATTTTGAGTGAGGGGGCCTAACGAACGGATAACGTCGTCCGAAATCGCGGTAATACGATTCCCGTTGATTTCACTAAACATTCCACGAGGGCCCGCACCCCCTTTCCCGGCTCTTTCGGTGCGTAATTGCGCGGAGTTGAGCAGTTGGAGCAAATTATAGCAAGAAGAGGAGAGTGGGAGGGAACACAGTCAAATTCTGAAAGGGCTTCGAGCGCCCTTATACCAAACATCGATAATTGCTCTTGTGTTTGAACGCGAGGGCGAGGGGACAATAAGCACGTGTGTTGCGAAATCTCAGTGACCCTTCCCGAATCCCGTTCAAACGTTCAATAGCGCGAATGTTTCGAGTGTTTGATCCTCAAACGCCTCACGCTGGTTTTGACGTGATTGGCGAATCCACTTTGGGTGTTCTGTACCGACAAAAACGTCCTCGAAAACCGAGGAACGAGTTGAGGTTGTTCTTCGTACGCACTGAGGGCCCTAAATATGTCCGAAAACGTCGAAGCACCCCCTGAATGCATTCATTAGACTTCCTGGTCAACTGCATGTATTCATATAAGTTCGCAAAGAGTGTATTTCACTGTGTATATCCCGTGGTCTCGTGAAGGGTCTAGGTTCACCGAATATCCTCTCCTCTGGGATTAACAGTAACATTTTAGAAAGGGAGGGGGATATATGAAGAAGTTAATTAAACTGTTTAAGGTTAAGTAAACTGATTTTTGTTCGCGCTTGAATTCAGGGTTTTTTAAGATAATATATAAATATAGTTATATAAATATATTTGGATATTTCTACCTAAAATTCTCAATTCCTAGTACAGTGAATGATCACACGTAATTTTGGTTCAATTCCACTGTACGTAGAAATCACTTCAAAAGTCGAAAAAGATGAAAATTGAGCTCTGGCTAGGTTGGAATTTGGTTGACTGTAGATACTCCCGAATGATAATGAAATGGATCAAACCATGAACAATGGAAAATGTGAATGCCAAATGTTTTCACTCAATTTTCTCGTATTTCCTCGTTTTTGGAATGTAATTATCTGAAGACCATGCAGCGCACTGGCCAATTTCCGCCGAGCGAGTCCTTTTTGACGAACATGGGGGTTGCCTGATGGAGAATGGGTCAATACAAATTTCCCTTTCGTCTGTAGAATAAAGTGATGGATGTAAAATCATGCCGTGTTCAAGTTCAAAGAGGTAAAGTGAGCTTGATTAGGAATTTTGCAAAATAACGACGACAAAGGCAGAAACTCGATAGGGAAGCAGGGGGATGAAATGAGTTTGAGCGAGGGGATGGGTATCGTAAATTGTGTAGCGGTACATTTAACTGGGAGACAAGAGAAGCTTTGTAAATTACAGTAGCAAATAAGCGAAACAAGGCGGCGACTGCTCTTCCCACTGTCAATTCTGTAAAGTGAATACGCGCACATTTGATGTGGCGCGAGTGAAACTGGAAGGGGGAGTGTGGCCCCTGGAACGCGCCAACCTGCTGAACCTTGCCGTTCGAAACCGTGAGCGAGGATACTGAAAGTGCGATGACGGGAGGAATGTAATTGGATCGAGACTTTTTTTTCTCTTTTTCCCACGTACTCGTATCCCAACCCTCGGCTTGTACCGCTTTCCTGCCTCCGAGAAGAAGCTCCGGGTCGAAGGGAAATAACAAACTTTGCAGGAATAATAAAAGTCTGGAACGCTTATCTCTTGCCCCTTTCGCGCTCTTTCTATATCATATTGACAGAATCCCACTCTCCTATACTCATCTCTGTCTTACACTTTTTCTTGCCAATATCTCCTTACAGAAACCTCACTCCCTATTTGCGGTAAAGCCACGCGTTTTCCACTACTTACATCTACCGCCGGCATTGCAATATCATTCAACCCTCTAGCTCAGACACCTTACACACAGACAAAATATATGAACAATCCAAAACCGTAATGGATGAATTCGCCGCTTTCAGTAAAATATTTGTAAAATCTCGTCAAACGGTAGCATTTTAGGCCATCAGTTTTTTTCAGTGCAATTTTCATCAAATTGCTTCTCTGAGTTTTCATTGAAATCGAAGTAATCGGCTGTTTAGTTCGCGATTCGTGGAGCAAGTTCTATGCAGAATCAATTCCCAGAATCACGGCGTAGATGGTTATACGGTACCCGCACGACTGGACGGTCATGGAGGTTTCAACCGACATTCACACCGTGAAATGATTCTTCGCTGACATTTCGTAGTCAAACTCCAATGCCGAGGTAGAGCTGAGAGCTGAGTTTTGAGAACGAAATTCATGATATCTGGAACTCGTATTGTTGGTAGGTATAACCACAAGCGGTTGTCTAAACAGTCCTTCCGTCCATAGATGTTCTGTTCCGGTCGCACCTACCAAGAGAGTCAAAACCGTCGAAAATTTGCCCTAAATCAAGTCTTGACACAGATGTTACAAGACTACATTCATTTTGTTCACTTCCCAACAGGAACCTTCTGATGAATATTTCAAAGCCGCTAGTAAAAACGTCGTAAACCCCCGCCATCCAACTTCGACGCGGAGCGAAATTGGGCTTAGATGGGCTTATACCTTCTGAGTTTCCAATACAGGCTGAATTATCGAGCATATCGGAACGCTCCCCTCCATAGTCGATTTTAATATTGGATAGCGAAAAGATCCGAGTACACTGCACAGGCCTAACCCTTGGGAAGGTGTGGCTCGTTTTATAGGGAAAAAAGGGTGCGGGCTAATGGAAGAGGCTCAGGCGACGGGGATTACTGTTGGCCCTTTCTGCTCAAACGAGGTTTTGAGTGTAGGAGAAGATTGAGACCGTCGTATGTACCTATTTGTATTCCCCTCGGCGAACATATTCTTAAGAGCATCAGCTAATCAGTAGCTTTTCTCACTGAGCGTCCTCATGCTGATGAAAAAGGCTGGGTTTCCTCGACAAATGCCTATGGACTAGCTTTTGTGGACAGTCTTTTTGTGGAAAACGAGCTCGGTTGTTTGTTCCGGGCTGGTTTCGATTATCTTGCGTACAGGTGTATTGATCGATTGAAATTTCAAGTCGATAATTGTTGTTATTTTAATCCTGCACAAGACTCCTCTATCGAACAATCACTCCCAGAGATGCATCTTGTAGGGTAGCTCTTTAATAAATTCTTCATTCAATTGCTTTATTTTCTCGAAACGCAAAAAGAATCACTTTCAAACTCTCGTATGTTGTCTCTTAAAGGGAAAGGAAAAACGAATTTTTTTTTTCTTTACATCGTTTTTCCGATACTACTTTGTTTTGGAGAGAGTGGGGAGATGGTGTTGAATAATAAAAATTCCCAGGCGATTCCCCTTGAGAAACATTTTAACCTTCCGCCTACACAGTATAGGTTTTACCCTTGGAAGATAACCAATCTTCGGTCTCCATCCCCCGTCTCGGCCCAGGAGGAGGTTATTCTGTATTTATGAAACTCGCTGGTTGAACTTTTGTAGTACCTTTACTTTTGCCGTTATTTCGCCTCGAGACCTCTTTTCACGTTCCATCACACACATACGGAAGCCGTCTGTGTACTTTCAAGTCCGCTTGGATGGGAAAATCTGTACGGATTATCGGTTGGCGGAAGAAGGCCCGAAAGTTTATTTTTCATTAGGGTTTACATCGCTCGAGAATCGTTGGCAGGAAATCTGTGGGAAGTTTGACTTACGTATAGGAGTAGATGGGGCTTCCGGATTAGGAAATGAACTTTACCCTCTTGGAAAATAGGCACAGCCACGTATTGATTCTTTCGCTCGCTTTTTCGCTATACCTAGTTTCCGTTTCGTGTTTCCACGGCGATTGCCAGAATATTACATTACATTGACGAGGGTGTGGTTTCTGGAAGAGAGGTGTATGTTGACAGGTTATTCCTCACTACTATACTATTCTATGCAGACCTCGTCCGTGAGAGCATATCCTCGAAGTCATCGGGAGTGGGAGACAGTTGGTATCCGCAAAAGTCTACTTCAAAAGCTACTTTTAAATTTTACGCGCTTTCCCCCGTATTCTGCCATTGTTTAGGGTGGTTGGCTGGTTGCATTTGATAATTATGACATGCTTACATGATCTTTGGTGTGATTTTTTTTTTCCTTTGCATTGTGTTTACGTATGGAAAATTGAATACGTACGATGGAAAATAATCTGTTGATTCTGATGATCGGCCGGACCATCTGAGGATTCGTGCTCTAAGAATTGGGTCGTTTGAAAAATAAACGCCTCGCCAAATTTGGGTATTCAGCCCGATCCTCCCTCAAGTTTTAGAAAATTACTCACCGGGAAAATTGGTGAGTACATAACAGGCAATCGATTTTTGCCCACAATAATAGTAATTTCGTCCCTAAATGCTCGCTCGTCTCCTCATTGTGAAACTTCGCCTCATTAAAAGCGGATTACCCTGACAGGGAAGACTTCCTCTGAATCATTGAGCAATTCCACAATTCTTGTCAAATTACGGAGTATTAGGTACTTGAACATTGTTGAAAGGGGTTTTGGCTTGAATAATTGCAACCGAAGAAGGCGTTCACCTTCCGTGAGTCTCTGAGCCAGCGGAAAAAACTCACCGGCGCCTCCTTCCTCATATTCTACGCAAATACTGGGGAAGGAAAGTTGAGAGCGTTCTGTTTAGCACGCACGCATTGCTCTGTAATCGATAGCCGCACTTTCTGAAGCGTTTGTCGGATGTCTTCATTAGACAAAGGACTGTCATTGCGGTGAATCGATTCTATGGACGCCATTTCTCGTTACAAAGAGACTATCCGATGTCCCATTTTAGCTGGACGGCTGCCGAGCAACAGAGAAAAATTCATGCCGCTCTCAATTCCAACCGGCTCGAAATCCAAACAACGAGAAAAATTCAAAGCCATTTTCATTGGCACCACCAAAAATATCCATTGGGTGTTTCTAAATCCGACAAAATTTGGTTATTGTTCTTTTTTTAAATATATATCTAATGCTAGATTGAGACCAGAAACTCCTCATCTGCCTGGTTGAATGATATATGGATAAGGCGTGAAGAGAAAATTTGTTATTGTTGGAATCCAGTAAGTCACTGGCTGGTTATAAGGACTAAAATCTTACGAAAGGCGGTCCTCGCCCGAAAGGACATGAGTGAGAAGGAAATGACGGACGTTGATGAAGACTACCCAAGATGTTTGCGTCAAGGCTAGGCTTCTTCATGGTCTTGCGACAAAAGGTTTAACGATCCGGGTACTGCGAAAGTTATTGCCCGACTATTGTTCCGACCTAGGTTCTACGGATCCGATACCGAAACCCCGCTTTTCCCTGTTGACCCGAGAAAGACTTGATTTATGAGGCTTTGCCACCTGATCTATCCAAGGGAAACTACTCACGTTTCACCCACTTCTTGTAACGTCTTTCTACATCCACGAAAAGGCAACGCCCTTGTCGCGAAGGTTTCTCTCTTCCCTTTTCCTCGACAAGTTTCAAACCTTTTCTTCATTTATCACGTGTGAGAAGAGAGAAGCCTTGTTGAGAGAAACCGTTTTCTCGCCAAAGCCTCTTGCTTTCTGTATAAAGACGTCTAAACTTTCACCAGTCGAGTTGATGACTTCCCCCGCGATGGTCTCTTTATAGAGCTTCAGGTCTGTTCGTTAAAAGTGGAGTTCTGTGCTTTTCAACATCCTCCTTGGGGAATATCTCAAAGGGAAGAACATAATTCGCAAAGCGCAATGGGAACAATCTATAAATGTTGAGAAGTGTAGCAGACAGTAGATTGTAGACGCTAAATTTATTAAGATGGATCGTGTACCGATGGCCTCAAAAGAAACGGGTTTTAGGTAAAATGTGTATGTAAACTTGATGAAGAAACATTTTTCGATGTTATGGCGTTTTAATTACCCATCATGAACTCCTCGATGGTTCACCTAAAAATGATAGTTGGTCGTTTAGCATGTTTGGTGGAAATTATTCGGTCGGGTGTCAAGGATCATTGGATTGTAATCCAACATTCGGAATTGTTTTAAAGCTAAAGTTAGCGGCAAATTAAAACCCAATCCCTCAACCTATATCGATTACAGGTGTATTGCCGACAGTGGGAAGAGTGTTGCTGTCTGAAGGTTTCATTCTGAAAACTTGTTATAGACACCATTTGTGACCCCACAACCTTTTGTCTCGCACGTCTCCGTTTCCTATGGTTTCAGTGAACCAATTCATTTCAACCCACGAAGTAATTCGGAACACTTGAGATTATATGCAAGGGGAAAACGTACGGTCGAAATGGGCCTCGTACAAGTTCTAAGCCAACTCGTTGACTGTTATAGGCGCGAACTTCTAATTCCAATTCCCGCACCAGACGCTAGGGGGCGTTGTTTCGTTCTTTCTCGACAGAAAGGCCTCCGCACGATAGAGAAACTAGTCGTATTGTGAAAGTCAGCCAACCGGGAATTTCCACTTCGTCTGCTGCTCCTCCAACTTCCCTTCTGTGGCTGTTTACCGTAGCGTATTGAACCTCAGGGGCTGGGCTCTTCGTGAAGCTTTTCTCCAGTTTAACCTCCTGAGGTGCTCCTGGGGGCACCCAATCTACGTTGATGATGCTCGCGCAAAACAAGTTTGACCCTTTCACCTTTCTACGACACAAACTACGTGACACCAATCGCCTTTTCAACAATTGTTTCCGATGTTGGTCTGTGCGCTTTGAACTTGATCATCAACTCGAATACGTTTGCAACGACGAGTTGGAATGTTGCTAATATTCATAGAATGCGTCTGGCGGGCCTTTGAGGACCGGCAATTCTCTCGCTCGTGAGGGTTATAATCCTCCGGGAAAAATTGATTCGCTCAGTGAGCCGTAATGCCTGCAGGGAGCTTGATTTCTAATACGGCCCCGAAATCCCTCGAACGGCGACGGAAGATAGGTTTTTAATTTTGAGGACAACGTTTTGCGTGGAAAGCCGCGGGAAAAGCCGGAGGGGAACATAACAGGGATGACGGCACGTGGTTCGAGGGAGATTTTTTCTCTCGAAAAACGCGCTATGAGGCAAAATGGGGAAGTTCCACAGGCTCCCACGTGGTACGCGAAAACCCGCTCTTGAAAGCGGATATCCGGAGAATGTCGAATGAGAAACGGGGGGGGGGGGGGGGAGTTTTGTGGGAAAGTCATCGTTGATTAATTGGCAGGTGAAGCACGTAAACTAGAAGGGGACGTCATCCCCCTCTAACCGAACCCATCGCCATCTTCCCTAATTCTACCGAATTATTGATCGATGCATTCTTTAGGTCCTGTTCAAGACCGAGACAGGAAGGAGGCCTACTATCACAGTACATCAATGTTGATTGAATTGTCGTCGGGCCCTGTCAACAGATAGCTGATCCATCATTGCTAATTGTTCTGAGACTGCTCTTCAATCTGCTAACATAAGTGATGAACGAAATTGATATTGACTAGAAATGTTTTTTTGGTTTATTTTCCCTTGAGTAATCAACCTATGTTTTCATGCCAAGTCCAACCTCTCCGATGATGTTACAGTTTGTGTTTCAAGATGTCTAGATCAATGTCGAAAATGTCCGTCTGCCTCTTACGCCTTTTCCTGTAGTCGAAAATTGCAAAATTTGAAATTTTGGTCTGGGACTTCTTTCTGGTCGATTTATCAGCCCAAATATGGGGAGTGTCTGGTTAAAAATGGAGGTTTAAACTTTTTAAATTTTTGTATACTAAGCATGTGAGGTGTCATTCTGCACTGCATTTTGGACACTGTCATGGTTTTTACGTTTGAGATCAAGCACCAGAAGCTTGTGTGTTTATACAATATTGGGTTACAAGTTACGAGGCTGAAAAATAAACCAGTGAAAAATCCCATTGATCATGGCACAATATTTTGATTATAATTATTGTGTTTCAGTGAACTGCCTAGACCCTACGTGTAGCAACCACGGAACCTGCGTCGCCGGTCAATGCTACTGCAAAGCCGGCTGGCAGGGTGCAAATTGCAGCGCAGTGGATCAACAAGTGTACCAATGTTTGCCCGGATGTTCCGAGCACGGTAACTACGATCTGGAAACGGCGTCGTGCGTGTGCGAGTCCTTTTGGACCGGACCGGACTGCTCTCAACGTAAGTTAACAATAATCCTCTTAAAAGCCGAGCGCTGGAATTTCGGAACTGCTCCGTCCAGAATTAGTTACTGCCAAACGAAAACCGCCGCTTTGAGCCCAGAAATCCCATTTCCGAACCGAGAAAATCCTTTGCCTCCCGAAATGCTACAAATCCCCCTTCAGACCACTCAAAAGGGAATAACTGATTTGAGGGAGAATTTTATAATAAATGGTGTCTAATTAAACATTCCCTTTATCACAAACCAGGGTGGAAATTCTGGTCATTACATTATCACGAAAAACTTCCCCTTGCTACGAATCCGCTTCTTAACTCCTTTACTTAGTACGGATTTGGAGTGTATTTGTGGTGGACATGAATTCCGAGAGGTATACCAGCGTTTGGCGAAGGAAACCATTATTACTGTACAACTAGAGCATAAATCAGTAGGTAAGGGTGAATTAATTTACTTCGCCATTCACATCTTTCCTGTTTGCTTCTCCTTTGAACGCAATCGTGGAAGGGGGTTGACTGATTTGTGCTGAACCATCAAGATAAGGGTGTATAATGTGACTAAAAACGCTGTAGTGAGATTATCGTTGACGCTCCAAAGATAAGTCCTGCTAAATGATTTATTCATGCAGTTGCAATTGCCAAAATGTATCCCTCTCGCTCTGGAGCAGATAGTGTATGTCAGAGCTACATTTTTCTTTCCAACCCTGTCTGAGACAAAATATGATCACCCCTTCTCGTATCTATTTTTCGTTAATATTATAATAATATCAACAGATGCTACTCCCCTCCTTGAGTTTTCCCCCCGTTATTTTTAAATCATACGACAAATTTTCGCCGGATTATGTGAAAACACGAAAACTAAGGAATACATGAATTTATTAATTATAATAAAATTATAGGCCAGAACTTCATTAATTTGAAGAGAAATAAATGTTAATTGAAAGAAAAAATGCGGTAACTATTATTTTACGCTGCCGCCTAAATGATATATCTTTAGACCTAACTTTTTTTTATAAACTCTATATTAACCTACTGTGCATTTTCAGCTTGGTGCCGACTGGACTGTGGGCCACATGGGCGATGCGACTCTGGCCGCTGCGTCTGTTCTGACGGTTGGACTGGTGACACGTGCGACACTCTTCCATGCGATGCTCGTTGCTCTCAACATGGACAATGCAAAAACGGAACTTGCGTCTGCTCTCAAGGATGGAACGGCCGTCATTGTACTCTCCGTAAGTGTTTGGTCTTTGCTGTCTTCCTATTCCACCACGTTCATACCTCAGTTTCAAGATGTTTGAAAATGAATTACAGCTGGATGCACGAACGGGTGTAGCAGGCATGGCTCTTGCATACTGGAAGAAGGCGAATACACCTGTCAATGCTCAGACGGATGGGCAGGCATTGACTGCAGCGTTCGGCTGGAGATGGAATGCAGCGACGATATTGATAACGATCAAGGTTAGTGAAGATGCAGGATGAAGTACGCCTCCATCTATAACCCGAATAGAAACCAATGCAGAGAAGGGCGAACAATATTTATTCTTTCTTGAAAACATTCTTCAGGATCCTCTCATTGGATTGTGTTTACGTCCTTTGTCAATAGCATATTATTGCGATATCTACAGCGTGAGGAGAGGTAAACTGAGTCTCTCTTTACGAGGGTATTTTTTCAAGTTTTCAATAATTCAGTGTCACTGGCAAGGAATGACATAAAAGCTTGTCATGCGCCAAACTTCAACAAGAAACAAAATGAATTGAAATTTACCTTTCTAGAATTCATGGGAGTATTTCCCATTCTAGAACAAGAAGAACGGTTGACAGCCACCGTTTGGCAATCCCAGTAAACCCCGAAAAGACCTAAACACAATCAACCCGACTCGCTCTTTGAAGTCACGTCATCAGATGGGGACGAATATGATTACAGTTTCTCCCTTCGCCCGCTTCCTACCTGGAGTTTTCCATTAGCCGCGTTATTAGCTCCGTGAAGGTTTTCGACTTTAAAAGCTGTCACGGGCGGCGAGCACTGTTTTTGTTGATCGCTTCCCTGGAAATTTCAAAGAGAAAACTTCCATTGTGCTTCTCTTGTTTAAAACGAAACCAAGTTCAGTCTTGATAGGATGCGAAATTGGTTTTCCCTTGAACTTCCAGGAGCTTTTCATCTTGGTCGTAAATGCGATACGAAAATTTCTATTTATTTCAAAGTCGACGGAAAAGGTGAGGAAATGACTAACTCTTAAACTACCAACGTTATCTTTCGTTTGGAGCCACAATTTTATGTTGTTTTGGAAACTTAGGTTTTTTTTTTCTTGTAAACGGTATTATTGCTGAAATTTATATATTTTTCTTCTTCATGGGAGAACAGAAGGTTTTCAATTTCAAACAATTGACTGTGTGTGTCTCTTACGTTTTTTGTTTTTTAGGCTGAAATGATGAGAAAGCGTTGTACAAATTTTGTTTCAACACACAATTTTCATTCAACTCATTTCACCTGTACTGTACTTAACCTAGATGGCATGGTCGATTGTTCGGACTCCGAATGTTGTACGCACCCAGCCTGCGCCGAGCACATCATGTGCCTTGCTTCGAACGACCCCGTCGAAGTTCTCTTGAGAAAGCAGCCCCCTTCAGTCACGGCCTCTTTCTACCAAAGAGTTAAATTTCTCGTCGAAGAAAACTCAGTACAAAGCTACGCTCACATGGACGAATACTCCGAAAGGTAAGTCAGTTCAATTTGTTGCCTTTGACAAAAAAAAAGAAGTTATTTTCCACGCTTTATGTCCGTCCCGACGCTTTGTAAATCTAATCCGTCAATTATGTTGACAACGTTAGATCGTTACTAATACGAAATTAGGTACGTCTGAATTTCCTCTACATTACTTTTCATACCTACTACCTAGTTAAGCTGAAAGTAAGCCCTTGTTTGCTTTATCAAATAAGTGTTTACTTTTGTAAAACCTCGTTATCGGTTCGGGATTACCAACATCCCTTCTCTCAATTCACAAATATTATCCCGTTTTTGGAGCTAATTGAGAATTGATTCGTTTTTCATCTTTTCGGATATTATTATTTATTAATTTAATTCTATTTATTTATTTTTTTATTCTTACAAAGTGTGTAGGATATACTACTTAGACGTCGTTATTACAATTTACCCGTGTTTTTTTTTCTGTAAATTTACTTGTTTAATTCACTATTGAAGTTGGAATTATACAATTCAGTTGCAAAGGGAGGAAGTCATGAATTCCTCGTCCTCCCTCCCCTATCAACATGAACACTATCTAAATTCTCGTTCCAAATGCCCAATGTAAGCTAGTATGCTACACAAACCATGAGAACCATTTCCCGTGTGATGAAAGATGTATTTTTCTAGCAATTCTTCAATGGGTATATCGATAAATCCATCACTCCATTCTGAGTTAGTCAATTCAAATTTTGTGTTTGTTTTGCGCCTGGTCAAATGGTCACTTAACCGGTTGAGTAATCACATATTCATAATTACTTTCAATAATACTTAATGTAGAATTCAAAAAGACTCCCTCTCCAGAATCAATAATTCCTGTCCAAAAACTGGAATTCATGACCAACTCCCTGATAACACGTACCACAATAAGACTCATCTCGATCTCAACTGCAAGCTCCAAAAAAGGAATGTAAATAAAGTCACGTATAGCCTCCACTATGTGACACCACCGTGGGATTTAGAAAATGACGACCAAAAACTGAAAATTAAGCATGCATTCGGCTTTGAGATGCGGCCTTTAGATATTTCTCATTTCTCCCTCGTGATTACTCCAAAACCTCGAAAATTATTATCGTTCAAAAAGTATAGTTTTCTCCAAGAAAGCAGGAAATTATTTTGTGTCGGTTTTTCTGTGGAAATATTTCTTCTGTTATTTCCGTGTAGTCCAAATGAAAGAGTTTTGATTTCGATAAAACACGACTAGCAGCACTTTTTTTAGTTTTATTTCAGTATAATAATATTATGAGTAAACTTAATTTTCGATTTTTTATTTTTATTGGGTTTTCAGTTATTTATTTATTTTTTTTGTTTTCGATAATAGTACAAAAAGTACCGTTCCAAAGCTCCCCACGGGAATGGCTTTTCAAAAACCATGGGACCAGTTTGGGAATTTTTTCTTTTTGTTTTTTTTTCTGGTTCTTCTTCAGGCTTGCCCCTAAGGGAGCTTTGGCCGGGGATTGTTATTCCAAAATACCTTATGTGTGTGTTTTGTCTCTTGTCTCTTGTCTAACCCATGCCTATCCTTCAACACCCAGGAGCGAGTGGGGAGATCTGAATCAGTTTGAATTCTGATTATTACTCTTAGTTTATGCATCGCTTAGTACGACCAAATATTCATGACTAAACCTCCTAATCGCCGAACTTAAGTCTTCAGCTAATTGCGGACGATTGATGGGGTGAATGTCACCCCAGAAGGGGGTTATCTGTGAGGATCAATTTCACCACGGTTTTCCAATACCTATTTTGTGTAAAATCACCAGAAAAGACGTAAGGTAGATGTTGTAAACCAATGCAATCGACACCCTTACTCCGGTTAGGAAAAAATCACACAAGAATTGTCGTTAAAAAATCCTAGATTCATCGTCATGCTCTTAACAAGTATTTTAGTTTAATATATTTTCCCCTTTGCCTCAGAAAATGACCATTTCATGTTCGCGGAGTACTCAGGGTTTCAACAAGTCTATTTGAATAGCCACAATTTCCAACGTAATTAAATTTTCTTGATTCATACTATTGTACAGTATCGATCTCCTCGCTTGCCCCTCTACCTTGTGTGTCTGGCTCCTCCAAGATGATCGCCCTGAAAATGTTCCACCCATACAAACGAATTCTTATACGTATCATTTTTATTTCATTTATTTATTTATTCTTTGTAACATTGTGAATTTGTGTGTTTGTCTATCAACAAAGAGGCTGACCATTTATTCTTATGAATATCAAAACTGACCATTTCTTTGAAAAAATGACAACAAAATCAAAATTGAAAGTTTTCCAAAATTACACACGTTTTATTGTTAAAAAATCGCAATTAATTCCAACTATGCGATTAAAAAAAATCCATCCTACGAGAATCTTTCGTCTCATTATTTTGGTTTTTTACTTTTGTCAGCTTTTTAGTAGCTTGATTTTATGTATATCATTTTGTTTACACCTTCTGCTACACATGGGTTTCTCTGCCTTGTTTACATGTTAAATGTACCGTCTTTTTTGTTTTTACGTTATTTAGTATTCTACACAAAAAGTGTTGTTTCACGTCATATTTTGCTTCCGCATAGAATTTGAAACTTTGAGTTCTTTTTTTTCTTATTTTCTTTTTGTTTTTAGGTTTCACGTTCTATAACTGTAGCTTCACGGATTTCCTTTCGTTTAGCTCTTTCTTTCCTTTATTTCCGTTCAGTGGAGGTACTTACTACTTTAATGGGTTTTCGTTTGTACGGGATGAGCTCTGGGTATACCAAGGGAACTCGTCTGTTGCGGGAAAAGTTAAACGTCGGGAAGTTAGTTGGTTTCGTAGCGGAAAATGGCTCGTGAGACCATAACGTAACGTAGTGATGGAAAAAGTAATTTTTGGTCGAATGCGATAGAACTGAACTAACTTGATCAAACTATTGAAGAACCTCAGCCAGTGGTCGTCGCCAATCTTCATTTGGAGCCTTCGTAATATACCCCATAATAATATATACCCCTCACGCCTAGGTACCAGAAATCCTGAAAACACATATTCAAAACTGATGGGTATTTTGTACCTCAGAAAAATAATAAAAAATAATGTACCTGGAATTAATTTAACGTAGAATCATAGGCCTCATGATTGCCAGAAGGTTGAACACTCTCGCTTCTCTCAGGTTTTTTCGGTGTCGCTTTTCGGCTGACTCTCATCTAAATACTATGTTTGACAGAGCACCACCCTCTCAATTTTCCTACCTGAACCTCGCAGATTTAAAAAAGAAACAAAAAAAAAAGCTACGAATTTATTTACAGGGGTTGGTTATTCCTCGGACTAGGAGGATTCCAATCGATTCAGCGTCAACAAATTAGTGGATAACAAAACCCCACAAGCCTGAATCGCCGAAAATATCGAACATGAGGAAAATGGGAAACGGAATTTTCAATCAATTCAGCGACCAAAATTTAGTGGAAAATGATACCCCACACGCGTAGGTACCACAAATCTTGCAAAATCCACCTTCGAAATAGGTAGTTAGATACTAATTTTGACCAATAACTTCTTCTAGCGGGCGCAAATCGTTCCGGGACTCGTCTCATTGGATTCAACGTCCAAAATTTAGTCGAAAATGATACCCTACACGCCTAGATCGTCAAAAATCTCGAAAATCCATTTTTCGAAATACACATTTTTACCCCTAACCACTCCAAATTTGACCCAATTGGACTGAGAAGTTTCGAGGGCCAACTAGACCCGGAAACGGGTCCCTGACCAAAATCTCAGACCCTCATTTTTACTCATATGACAGGGAGTATCTACAGCAGGGTAGCTATCAAGATCATGAGATTTGGCTGTTGAACGATGGATGCCTTTGCCTGACCAGGTGGGTCAGCTGAAAGTGGAGTTAGGAGGGAGTTATCACCTACGAGGACTGAAATAATAAATAATAATATTGAAATCAAAAAATTGAACTCATGGTATAAAATGAAAATTGGAAATCTTAAACTTTCATTTAACGTTTCTTATGGAATCGGTTTTCCGTATGTTTTGTACACTCAAAAGCTCTTAGGATTAATCAAATATTTCAGGCTAATAGAAATATGATTCAGATCCTCAAACCGTCAACTTCAGCGCTAACCCGAAATTATGGCTACAATCAACTCACAACTGTTCAACGACCGAATAGAGTTCATTTGAAGTACTTGTCAGTCGTTAATTTCCATCAATTTCCATAATGGTTAGCTGTCAACCTAATTTGGGGCCACTGAACAACAATGAAGACAATTCAGGATCTACAATGTGAACGCCCAGAGCTCATCCCTCGTTTTTGTTTTTCCTCATCTCCAATTGCCTACCTTGTTTGTCCTCGTGTATGTTTGCATAAGTGGATTTGTGGCTATTAGGTACAGAATCACTCATGTTTTGTAGCCGGTCAATAGAGTTTACTTTTCAATTTTTTTTTTTTTTTAATTTCTTTTACTGGAATACTATTAAGAAACCCGAATCAAAGCGAGTAGCACTTGTTGGTTTAAATGTAATATTCGGAATTAATTAAGGTATCCATGCAATACCCCACTCATGTGTGATTGTTTGCCTTTTCCCATCCCACCCTCTTTGAAACGGCATGGATAATAATTTTTTTTGTCGTTCTAATGTTTCATTTTGAAGGAGAAAAAAGACAACTAAATCCAACCCCTTAATTTTTCATTAGATTTCGTTTAAAGTAAATTTGTTATTATTCTATTTTATTTTTCGTTTTTGTTTGTTTTTTTTTTGTATGTTTTCTATAAGCAATTTGGTCGGGGGTTTCTTTTAACTGTGAGAATGTGTATGTCTAGGGGACTTTGAACATCTGGGTGTTTCAGCTTGGGTTTGACAAAATAATGCTTTAACGTTATCAACTTCTTCGCCCGAGCGGTTGCCGCTCAAATATACCAAAGAAACGAATGGAATAGGAAGGGTTCATTTATGCTGAGGATTCTTCTCGATCTGCTTTCATCTTTTCTTTGCTGGTTCTTTTTGTTCTCAAGCTAACATCCATCCAGGTGTTCATTTCAATGTGTTCCATAACCACGAAGTAATGTGTCCTTGTGTTTTCCCTTTGTCCCTGTGTTGTAGTCAATTCTGGAACTCTTTCGTACCTCGGTAAGTTGTCATCCTCTCCTCAAAAAAAGAAAAAATGAAAAAAAAAAGAAAAAAAAATTGGAAAGAGAAAAAAAAATGAAAAAAATTCAAAACCATCGATTGCCCGAATCACAGTTTCATTTTCCATTCAGCTCGTAACCATATGTGTCTTTTGTGTAGCTTTTTCGTTTCGTTCCACCCCGTTTTCCGTTTAAGTTATTCTCTCAAAGTTCATTCCCCTTTACGACTTCAGTTTCGTCCCTTTCTTTCAATTGTGCCTTCATTTCGCGTTCCAACGTGTTATGGTGTGACAGCGGCAATTAAGTTAAACGATCCACTCCTGAAAGCCTCTCAATACGTCACTAAGTACTTTTAATTAGCATTGGAATGCTAATTTTCTAGTTTAAAAGGTCACTCTTTTCCTTAACACATTTAAGTAACAAAAAATACGAGGAACACTTTTCTAATAACTACCCATTTGCACCATAATTTTTGCCATCCTACATTAAAATCAATCTATAACGATAGCCCTGTACCCAATCACCATAACATAACGGTCCCTTCGCTTTTTTTACGTGTGTGTGCCATTTTTCTTCAGTTCTATAATCTGGTCAACTTGCCCCCACTTTCATTTCTCTTGATTTCCTTCCGTGCACCGTTCACTTTTCTGTTTCCTTATTCATTCATTTCCTTTCTTCCGTTTCGTTGGATTCTGTGTCTCGTCATTGTGAATGTTTTACCACTTGTATGTTTATAGTTTTAGTAATTGTTCGTGCTTTTTTTTATATACTTTTCTCCAAATTAATTCAAAAAATATGATTTTTGCAATATCTACCAAACGAGATCATCTTTTTTTTCAAAATTCAATACATTAAACCAAAAACCAAAGAAAAATACAGAGGCCGAAGTCAAACGAAGATAAAGCGGGAAAACGAAAGTTGAAAGCAATAGGAATGAAGGTTTATACGTACGGCAGCCATCTTTGTCTCACCCCCACCTATGTGTTATCCCCACCACTTGTCTTTTGTCTTTGTCTATTGTCTGTTACCCTACCCCCATCCTTACGAAATGTGTTGTCCGTTTTATTTTTACATTATCGATTTTATTTCCGTTTTTATTTTTATTTTTCAAATTTTATACCTGTAGGTTTATCAGGGGTGTACGAAAATGACGAATCAAGCAGGTTTTCTATTCAATTAGAAATGGATCTTCAAAGCTGGTCCCCAAGAGGATGGGGGACCGCTTTTGCTGTTGTTTTCTTTCAGATTCTTGTTTTTCCACCTGTCAACACCTATCTTAAAAACGTCAATTTTTACGTTCAAGGTAAGTCTTGTTGAATAACATCAACTTTTCGCCTTAGTTTCTGATATTTACGTTTGTATTTATTTACCGTAATCATTCGACGTACCGAAGACCCACTAAGCTGGGAATCATTACCGAATTTAAAGTCATTCAGGAAAGTCCTTCTTAGCTATTCAAGCATGGTTCTATACGATTATTATCTTACGAGACATTGCTTATCAAAAAGGCTACTTATCTTGGCTGGAATTCAATACGACCAGTTGGACTCAAAAAGATCTAAAAACAAAATTTCCGTGGACTTTGTCGAGTTTGATCCCTCTACAGTATTTTATTTTCGCTAAAAATCAATCAGTCATCTAGCAGTTTTCATTCAGAATAACTTGAGTTGCGTCTCTTGAAGCAGGTTGTAAGCACAAAGCATTCGGGTATTCGGATTGACAGAGAATTTATGGGGCTGTCAATTTTTTGAGAATCCGACGGAACTATCTAACGATAGTCCATCTCCACCAAAAGTAATGATTACACTGGTTAAATTGATTTCGACGGTCAGTAACTAACATAACCTGGCCGCCAAAATCAATTTAATCAGTGACATATTACTTTTGGTAAAAATATACTATCGTCAGATACTTCCGTTTTTTATTGCAATGGATATTACAACCTCGTTGCGAATGATTTTATTCGTTTCATTTCTCGTTAATTTGTTTAATCTCGATTTAATTGAATGAAGTAAATTATGAAAATGAATTTTTCTCAAAATAACCGAAGTGCCTACTGTACAGATAAGTACTTGAGCTACATTTTTTTTTTAACTAAATTACACAATATACAATATTATTTGATCATCATGAAAAAAAGTTCCCACCCAGTGTAAAATTAACGGCATTCCAGATGTTCAGGGGTGATTGAGGTTGAAATAATTACAATTTCTATCCAAGTAAAAGTATAAAATAACGCTTCTCCAGTACAGAAGGCAACAGAATTGACTGGAATGATCCATGGTTTAGCTGAAACACACATACTACACATAGACAGTAAAGTAAACAGGCTTTTCAGCCTGGGGTAGGTTACGTCAGCTTATAATCCTCCATTAGGAACTCATTTTGTCCAATTTGCTCATGGCTCCTCATTGGCTCACCGAGGTCTCCGACCCACTCACCAGCGGTCACCCATCCAAGTAGTAACTGCGTCCCCTGGTGCTTTTTGAATCCGATTTACCATTGTACGGCCGTAGGCTGTCAGCCTTGATAATAAAGCTTATCTTCCGAGAGCTCGTACAGTCGGTGTAGAACGGTTTTGTAACGCGATGGGCAAGACTTCCCATTATACTTAGTTCGAACTACTTGGAGAAAATAATTTAAGGGATTCATAATTTCGTTGCCCTGTCAATACTCCTTTTCATATTGTATGGATGAAGCAGCTCAGTCCCCGTAATTGACCACCAAACGCGTGTCTGGCTTTAGGACAATATTGCAGTTGCGCGGATGTCAGCACTGACGCGGAAACCCCTTAAATATTCGGTAAAAAAAGAAGTAATAAACTGGACAGTTTGCAAGCTTCGATTCCTCTCTCGTTTTTGATGAAGGGTCAGAGGAATGAAACTGCCTTTAGAGGTCAAATATGAGTTCGGTTCTCGCCGAATAGAATTGAGCTCACTATTGTGAGCGACTATGTTTCCGCCATTCGAATTCCCTAGCGGTGACAGGATCGAATCAAATGTCAGCTTCATATCGGTAAATAAGCAGACGAGGGACCTGATGCACTTCCATTGTACTTTTTTGCGACGAATTTCGGATTATTGCACTTATCTCCTGTCAGAAACTAAATGTAGGGCTACCCTGTAGGAAAATGAGTTGTTTCGCGTCACTTTTTATTTGCGCCGAACTTGTACGCGAACCGTGTGAAGGTTCATCGCCGAACGCGTTTACCTAATCTCGAAGCTACAACTTCCTATAATTGTTTGAGTTCCGCTCAGTCACAGCGGTACCGTGAATAATATTCATGATCCTCAAGTTGAGAAACACCCTCGCGTGAGGTCGCTCTGTTTGTTGAAAGACGAGAGCTCAAAAGCGCCAAAACTTGACGCTAAGCTACTGGAAGGCCCTCTACAACGAACTAATCAGTTAATGGATCACTGATTTTAACGCGAGCAAAGAGGAATTTCCTTAGAAATTTCAACATCGTAGCTTGCCTACCTTGAACAACTTGAACTTGTAAACCGACGAGGCAAAGTGCAGGAAGCGAAGGTAGTGGAATTTGTCTGATTACCACCGCCTTTTGTTGGAAAATGCTTTGAAGTGAACAGTTCCAACCGGTGAAGTGAACAGTTACGTTCAGCTTTACAAAGTACTTCTATTTTTGATATTATGCTCGAGTTGAAATTCACGCACCGAAAACGTTAGCTAACGGATTGAATAATTTTGTATAAAGTAATCACACTTCCCGTGTTCAATTAATTAGAAATATTAAACTTGAAAGAAAAACTCGTCTTCCTACTCCCAAAATATTGCTATAAAAAGTGGAATTCCGCACTTGATGTCGAAAACAGAGGAAACATCAATTTATTGAGATTTCGGTAACCACATTATAGCCTTTCCGAGTGGAATTTTCTATGAGGATGCTTTGGTTTTTCAATTTCTAAAATTCTTCTAATTTTCGTTCCGTACAATTCTATAAAAACGGTAAAATTTCATCCGCCTGCAATATGCAAGGTGCCTACCTCATTGGGCTCACTTTCTCAATTATTTCCATTTGGTCTGAAGTAGTTTTCACTTGACTTGTTTTCCTTTGTACCTGATGGATCGTTTTATTGATTACTCGTCGATTCTAAAACAATGAGATAACTCAATCCAAACATAATAAAATCGATATGGTAAAACGGAGTTGCTGAAATTAGCGTACCATAATAAAAAGTAATTTTTTATCCCATAAATGATGTCTAAGGCTCCCTAAATACGTTAGTATTATCTTAATTAGTCTTTAGCCTTTAGTTAATATCAAAAATATTATAAATTGGTGATATTGCTAATTTTCTCGAATTAATGCGAGGGCACTATTATAGTATATTTTCTGTTTGAGTTTCAATCACTCCTTCGGAAGTCAGTTTGGCCGCTTGTCTGAGCTGTTGCAAATTTGATACATTTTCCTCAGTTAATTGAAGCCTTTTATCACATAAAAGCTCAGAAGTCAAAATTCTTAAAAAATAATATGTAATTTTTTCGACGTTCAATAAAACTATTCATTTGTTTTCATAGTCGAGAAATTTACTTTTTTTTTCAAACTTCCTAGTGTGAGAATTACCTTTTGTCAGTTTTTCAAGACATTAGGTGGTAGCATGAACCTGAATAAATGATAAAATTACCAACTAAGTGCTAGGCTACTTAGCTGATGATGTGCTAGCTGCTAGTTGCACCTTAGGGAAAATCCTTGAAACCGCTCAGTAAATATGTAGATTACTAAAACAACGACGTCTTTTGGGGAACTGAAAACAAGTTAGCGAGTGAACATGAAGCCTTTTGATCAAGTTCACATGCTAACTTGTTTCCAGTTTCATTTACTGCGTTCTTTTTAGGATTTTTCCAAAGGTGCAATGATTGAAGAAGGTGCCAATCAATCAGACGTTTCATAATTTCTAGAAATTTATAGGAACTTTACGCTTTTTTCTGTTCGCTACTAAAGTTTATCGTGCAGAATTATTCTTTTGAAGGTTTTGATGTAAAATTCTAAAATATCTGAATCCTCATAGTACGGAGACACATGGACAAAAAGATGTGTATTTGCTTGAAATAAAAACTTATTTCAAGATTGGCTTGCATAGAGTAATAATAATGAACAACAAAATATCAATAGGATGAAAAAATAATAATATTGAAAATAAATTATTGTCGTCCATTAAATTCCTCATCATATTTTGAGCGGGAATAGTATTCTCTTCATATCCCCACCTGTAAACTTGTACAAATTAATTTCAAAATGAATAACCAAAGGAGAAAGAATAAGTTATGAGCAGAATAAGAAAAGGATAAATTATGTCGTTTTCAATCGGGTTGCCTTTGAATCATATAGAACCGATGGTTATCACCCTTGAATGTAATCCGGAACCTACCTTCGCTATTTCCTTTAGTTTTGTCACTTTCAGATATCACTGTTTAAACTGGGCGCGTACAAACAGTATAATATACTTCGAAATATTATTTCGAACTGATTTCCTTTTCTAGTTCGAAAATGTCCTTTCATTAAGGTCAAGATTTTACACAAACTTTAAAGCACATTTGACTGGTTAAGATCACCATAACTCATCAATTTTTATATAAAATCTTGTTGATTAAATCGTTGAAAAGAGTAGAGTTCTCTGCGTTTCGTAACAGAATCCATGTTCGATGTTATCCGATAGTCGATATTTTTGAATTCAAAATGTATTGGTCTTATTCTTTTTCAAATGTGAATTTGTCCACGTGGAAGATACTCACCCTCCTTGCAGAGAAGGGACAAGGGAATAGTTAGGGGTTTATTGATCTTTCATCCAGTGGAATAATGCTTACACGTGAGGGAAGAAAACCATGATCTGGGATTAATCAAATAACGTTTTTGTTGCAATTAAAGTTTGAAGTAGTTTTACCATCTCATTCAGCCCAAACTTATCACACTTTTAAACAAAAACGCTGCAAATTCTTTCCAAGGGGGTTGGTTATTCCTCGGGCCAGGAGCATAGAAACTCATTCCAATCGATTCAGCGTCCAAAATTTAGTGGAAAATGATAGCCCGCACGCCTGGGTCGTCGAAAATCTCGAATGTCCATTTTATGGAAAACAAATTTAAAAATAAATTGATTAATCAAGAGTATCCAACCAAAACTGTTAAATAAATAGACTTTTTAGCTATTGACTTGCATGAACTGCTAATGTTCATGTTCAGTTCTGGACTACTTTTGCCCTGCAAACAAAGTGAACTGAGCGCTGTGATGTTTCTTACCCAGATTGATCTTTGGCCAGTTTAAGCAGCTGCAAGTTCAAACCTGTTTTTGTTGAATAAAAATATAATAAATACATTCATTAATTTGACCGACTGAGATCTCAATATCTAGCGGTCCTCAGAATTGGCTCTGGAATAAATCATTTTTGATGTTCAGAGGTCCTAGGTACCCTATGGGTTGGACTGCAGATCATTATTTCTGCTGCGTGAAGACTCGGGTGAAACCAAGAAGGCAACCAGTTCCTGTGGGAAAAAACGAACGTTTTATGAACCCGCTTTCAAGTACATCGTAAATTGTCCCCTCTTGAGTATTGGAATTACCGCTCTCAACGATATAATTCTCAACCCGTTAAATGCTACGATTTAATTTGTTTCGGAAATCGTAACCGGAACAATATTTACATTACAAATGATGTCACCGAAGCTCATCGTAATTACACTGTTTCATCCGAAATCCACGAAAAGCTCGTTCCTCAAACCTCCCGAGTAACAACCGCATTCGAGTTTCGTGGAATTCTCATCAATCTTCTTCGTCTACATTTGCAACCCCGATTTCGTTCAATGAAGGATTTCCGTGGAAATACGTTGAATTCGGTTCCAGTTTGTAGCTTCAGAGAGATATTTTGATAGCTAAGAAGGACTTCCAATTTTGACGTACAAAATGCGAAAATAATCCGAAACCTTGCTGCATATTACCACCATCAAATACATTTCCTTTACCTGCTTTATTCGTTATTTGCACTATACCTCTTTGTATGATTTTCGTTTTCATTTTTTAAATGAATTATTTGTTTGTTGATTTAAATTTTCTTGACTTAAGACAAATTCTACTCTTTATAATGGTTTCTCATCGATTAGGCTCGTGGAGGACATGCGAGTAGGATTCCATACTGAAATGACTCCTGAGTACTAAGAAGGGGTGCTCATCACAACAAAGTGTGCTGCTAACTTTAAATTTCGATTCTGAATTCATCCCACAATACACGTGAATTCCGACGAAATTGATAAGGGATATTATTTTTGTATTATATCACGCGGGATATCGTTCATCTACTTACATAATTTCCCTCCCTAACTAAGCCTACTATTTTATACTGGATGCGAAATAGTTTTTAGATTATCTTTAGAAATAAGTTCTCAGATTTAGTTTGAATTTTCCTAATTACTATCACGCACTTAATTGCATGAAATCTGTAAATACAATCATTATCTACGTGGAAAAAAAGTTTTCCAAATTTTGCTATGGAACTAAAATGTGCAAAACTAGCCATCAGTTACTAAGCATGGATTTATTATTATTTTTTTATTTTTCAACTATTCAGCAGTTTTTTATAACATTGACGACATTAGTAGCTGTTCCGCTTGTAAATAATTTAATTCCGCTTTTGTCTTGAATCGAATGACCGAACAGAATATTTTTTTCTGATTGACATGAAAGAAATTACCTAAATTATTATCGTCCATCTTCCATGTGTCTGCATTTGATTCTGTGTTGTGCTTTTTTTCGTCTTGAATTTTTTAAAATGTCGAATGAATATTAGGTACTTAACGAAACCTCTTTTTTTGTATGTTTATTCTCTGTTACTTGTCTTATTATTCATAATTCCTTCCATCCTTGTAGGAATTTATTTTTCTTAAACCAGTTGAACCTCATTGAATTGATCAACTTCATTTTTGATAGAGTAAAATTTAAATTGCGGCAAAACACATTTATGTAAAGATTTAATCGTTATCTTGAAGCATTTTTTTTTGTTTTTCTCTTGCTTTGAATGCTTCATACCATTTTACGAGGCAAACGTATTTGTCAAACTGTACTGATTACTTTTTCCGAAAAAATCAATTCTTCCTTTGAGAATACACTTTGATGCCACTTTTTCAATCTTCACGAAAATTTGGATTTTCTGGAATCCGCTGCTCACTAATTTAATGAACCTTCTGCAGTCCCAATCCACCAAACAATAACTTGAAAGAAGGCTGAAAAAATGTCCAAGAATGAGGTTCTCCCGATAATTTAAAATCACATTGAATGTGCTGCCAATGTTTTCCTCATAATTTGTCTCCCTTTTTCCAATCAACATCATTTTTGAATGAACAAGTACAATTGTTATTATTTTTATTACTTTTTTTTGTAATTGGTTGTATGGGCTAAATGGAAGAAACGTTTTATGTGCGATGCCGTGTATTTAATTTCAAAATTGTGAAATTTGCCAGGCGCGTATCCGTCATGAGGGGCCAAGTGCTGAGTCCTCAAGGGCTCGGAATCGTCGGGATCCGTGTCTCTGTTGATAGAGACTCACGATTTGGATTCACACTCACGAGAGCTGGAGGATGGTAAGAAGATATAAAAATGATTTGAACGAATTGTCATTTCTCGTAGGTTTCGTGAGGACCTAATGGACTCACCCATGACGAAAAGTTAATGCGAAATTGGAATAGCATACATACCTTATGAGATTCGAACAAATTTAATTCCTCAATTTTTTTGGAAATCTTAAGGACGCACTTATAAAAGAACAATTCAATTCAATTTTACAGAATTACCCTGATTTGTTGTAAGTTAATTTGAGGCTCATTCTCGAGGTCCCTGACTGACTTTTCGATCGATATCAGTGTGGCAATGTGCGTTCTTCAATTTTGTGATCGTGTCGAGGTCGTTGCTGCACGGTAGTGGTGATTATTCAATTTTCATAAATAGTAGTGAAGAATATGGGAGTTCTTGTTCCTTCACAAAAATGACTTCTTATGAATTCATCAGGCAGCGGAGATGTTTATTCAACATTGCACAAGTGTTTGTACACTTTTGTCCATTTCGTTTGAATTAACATCTTTGGAATTGTCACTCATTGATAAATGCATTGAAAATTGCTGCCTACGTTCAAAAGCGAATCGTTCCTAATTATGTTTGGAGGGGGTGTGCTTGAGGAAAAGTAAAATACTTGTCTCTCGGTTTTTCATTCAAGAGAGTAAGGAAACATTTGGTATTATACAATTTTATTTCTACTTTGGTTTAGATTTACAAGCAACAACTTTACACAAAACAACAAATTTAGGATAAATTGGTGGATAGATCAAAGATTAATCCCCGCTCCAGTAGGTACCCGGTGTAATGCAATGCAGCACTGGTCAAGGCAGAGACCAAGATCTTTAGTTCACCCTCAGTAAGGCGCCAATAAAACCTTCTTTTTATCTGAGAATGGAAAAAAAGTATACACACAAATTACGAATAAGATATTTTGAGTGAAAGACTCGGTTTGGCCTGAGCACTAAAAATTAGAGGAACCATTTAATAACAATATCTTTCTAGCATCTAGCTCTAATTTTGAAAGTTGCCGTTGTTGTTTACCTGATAATACGGGTATGATAACAGCAACAGCAATGACAAGGGCTGGTTCACTCTCCATAGACAATACAATCCCTCTGTTTATAGTGTAGTAGACAACCACTGCCAGCAGCACTGCTGGGGTGCACACCAATTTGGACCAATATTGGTCTCCTCTTGAGTCTTCGTTGACCCACCACTATCATGTTTTGACTTGTAATCACAAGTATTTCTGTTGCAAGTGAACTGTTTTATTCAGAAAACTTGATTTTTATAGTTCTTTTAATCACTTCCTTTGCCGATATTGACTTTCACTGCATAGTTTTCAATCTCAACTTTCAAATCGACTTGCACATCAGTGTGTCTGACAGGTAATCTTTAACTAGGTTACACATTGTGTTTTTTCTTGTTTTTTGTCAATAAAGTTTCTTGTCCTTTATTATATATTCTACAAATAACCAGTCCAGTAGAATGGTTCTATTATACATTTACATGGCATCACCCTTCTGATTGCAATTGGGAGCAAGTCAGTGAGTTCAAAAAAATGTGATGCCAACTAAAACTGATGAGTTTACAGAAAACCCGTACATAAGACAACTGAAGAAATACCGTAGGCTCCAGACACATTGGCAATGACATGCGTTCGTTAGGGTGGGCAGCCACTGGGATCGCTACCACCGTGGAGGAAGTTGAGCGAATCTTCTGTCTGAGTGTACAGTGCATTCTGTGTGTATTCTTCATGAGGGACATGAAATAATGGACTGATCACCCTCCTTCTTCCATGATGGGACATGGAGGGGACATTGGGCCAGTCACAAAACCGCTTTCACCTAAAAAAAAAAAAAGTCATCAGGGTTGAATGGGAACTTCTCTAGATTTTTGATCAGGAATTGGTATTGTGCTGAGGACCTGGGTGCAATTACCAATTCCAGTTGGGGATCACCAGACGCCAGGCGCAGAACGTGAACGGCATTATTTCAACTGACAGTCCTTGATAATCAGAAAGAGCTCGTGACAAATCTAGACTTCTCCCAGTTTGTATTGGTGCAAGAAAAGGTAGCTCATTCCCTCAATCTGCTAGTAATGACACTAAGTCCTGAAAACTCAATATTGGGTACGCAAAGATGAACCTCATTCAAATGAAGGCATCTTCCTGATGCGGGGCATTGGAGGAACGATTTCATTGATAAATTTTAATTATTTTTCCACGCAGCTCGGTTTATGCCAGTTGAACCTTATGCTCATGCTTCGGAATTATTTGTAGGTTCGACGTACTTGTCAACGGTGGTGGCGCTGTCACCTTGCAGTTTCAAAGAAGTCCATTTCGTCCAATGACCAAGACTGTTTTTGTCCCGTGGAACCAAATCGTCGTTTTGGGTCCAATCACCATGCAATTGTCCGACGACTCTGACATGTTTCCCGGCCAGGCTCCACCTGCTGCGCTTGCCCTTGGTAAGGATGACAACACTTGAGAAAAGCCTTTTCAAAACATTGAGCAAATAGTATACCACTCGACGTGGCCCATTGTTCTCATCGTGATTGTTTTGTTCTTTTAGGTCTCGGTAGTCCTATGCACAGCGCACCTTGCTTGGATCACGACGAGACACTCCTAATGCCTGTCATTCTCTCGACCTGGATGCCTGAAAAAGTTGGAGGGAAGCCTGGAAAGAGCTTAGTCTTCGCGGAAACACAAGTAAGACCTGTTTGACAATCAGAAGATTCGATCAACACCGTTAGTTTATTATTTTTATGGTCGTCCACCGTCTGAGCTTAGAAGGGTCTGTAAAATTCTCCAACAAATGTTGAAGTTTGCTGGTTAGACCTCGTTTGGGTTCTAGTTGTGCCCAACTCATTATCAGCCAGATTGGCCCGTTCGGAGGTTATGGGTGAAGGTGTATAATTATAAAGATAGTTCCCATCGATTTTACATCGCTTTGGAGAGATACATACCTCTCACACAGAGCGAAAACTACCTAGATTCAACTAAAACATTTCGGCATGATTTGCTGCGTTTTTTTTCTGGTTGATTTTAAATTTTGTACAAAAATGAATTTTATGTTTCAGATGCTTCAGGAAAGTATCAGAATCCCCGGTTCACGCCTTCATCTAATGTACCGAACTAGCCTAGCTCCTGGATATCTGAGCAAAGTTGTCATGCGTCTCACACGCGGAGTCATACCCAAATCGTTGGTAAAAGTTCACGTCCGAGTTGAAATCGAAGGTTCCGTCCATACTAAAGTCTACGAAGCGGATCCCAATCTGACGCACACTTTTGCTTGGAACAAGAGAAATGTTTATAAGCAGAAGGTCTATGGAGTCGCTCAGGCTAAAATTTCCGTCGGGTACGAACATTCGACTTGTCCCAACGTTGTGTGGGAAACTCAAACTGCGACTCTACAAGGTTTTGACGTGGACATTTCGGATGTTGGAGGCTGGAGTTTGGATATCCACCATCACTACAACTTCCACGAAGGTGAAACAAACTGATTAGTATTTGGATTATTTGCGCGTCCAGAGACGTTTTTCTCATTTCCAAAGCCAATCACCAATTACGCTCCATTACTGAAGTCTTTCTTGCCTTCAGGTATTCTGCAAAAGGGAGATGGTTCCACTGTCCACCTCAAACAACTTGCTCGCAGCGTCAAAGTGGTCATGGGAACTGGTCTTCAACGGCCACTAATTTGCAAAGACTGCGACGGCGTTGCTAGAGATGCCAGGCTGTTGACGCCCGTCGCGTTGACGTCAGGGCCCGATGGATCTTTATACATTGGAGATTTTAACCTCGTTCGTCGCCTAGCCCCTGACGGATCGGTTTTCACCGTGCTCCAGCTTAGGTAAGCACTAGTTTATCCATTTTTAATTTGATCAGTTAATGACTTCCGATTGAGGTAGTAAGAGCGCAATTTTTTCGTGATTCAGCACCACTCAAGTGTCGTATCAATACTACCTGGTCCTCTCGCCTGCTGACGGCCGCCTATACGTTTCCGACCCCGAAAGGCATCAAATTCTCAAAGTCATCTCCCTGGAGTCTGTCGCTGAGCCATCTATCAATTGGGAGGTGAGAATCTAAGCCAATACCATAAAATGCTTAATTTTATTGATATTTATGCGTACTTGTTGATGAACCGTTGTAATATCATTTTATTCTTGTTTCTAGGTCGCGGTTGGATCTGGTGACCGATGCATCCCCGGAGATGAGACTAGCTGCGGTGACGAAGGACCAGCCATTCACGCGAAACTTGCGCATCCCAAAGGACTGGCTATTGCGGCGGATAAAACCATGTACATTGCCGACGGTACCAATATTCGGTCTGTAGATCCTAACGGGATCATCCACACGCTTATCGGACACCACAAGCACCACAACATTTGGCAACCAATACCATGTAGAGGAGCAATCCCCGCGTCACAGGTGAGAAGATGTCATGATTTTAGAGTTTTCAAGTCTCGCAGGTGACTTATCATGAAAAACAGAACGCTAGTCACTTGCTGTTTATATGTGTCCTACGATAGGTGTACGATAGAACGGTCTTTCTTTGTTCTTACGCCTTCAGCTCGGGTCACAGTCTCCTCTACAATAAAAATATTTCACAACCTTTGTTTCAGGCACAGCTTCAGTGGCCAACTGGACTAGCTCTCAGTGCTCTTGATGGGTCGCTTCACTTCATAGACGACAGGCTAGTCTTGAAACTAACTTCCGACCTCAAAGTCCGTCTGGTCGCCGGTACTCCTCTTCATTGCCACTCTGAAAACGACCAGAGCAAGGAAGAAGGCAGACAGGTTGGCAAATCATACTTTTGACGCCACTTTGGAACATAAGATTTCAGCCATCTCTGCTGATGTCTCAGGAATTGGACAATAATCGGTGTAATGACGTTGTAGGACGCGGAAGAGGGAACTTTGGCAACGCAAACGGCTCTAGGACCGGTGCTGGCACTTGCGTTCAGTCCTGACGGCCTTCTTTACCTGGCTGATATAGATTCCCAGAAAGTCAACGCTATTCGAGTGGTAGATCCTTCTGGAAAAATGGCCTATTTCGCTGGCAGAGTCGTCCAGAACAACGACAAACCGTGAGTTCCGCCTGTGTTGGTTTTGAAGTAATTTCCCCAAAATATTCAGTTCACTCATTTTTCTGTAACCTGTTGAGCAGGTTGTGCGATTGCTCAGGAAACAATACCACTCCTTGTCCTTGTATAAGTGAAGTGAGCATTTCGAAAGAAACACTGCTGTCCACGACGGCCAGATTCACCTCCATCTCCGCAATAGCAGTCAGTCAAGATGGTATAGTCAACGTCGCCGACCAGGGTAACCTGCACATTCTGGCTCTCGAACACTATTTACCCATACAAGACGAAAACGGGGAATTCAAAATACCCTATCCTGCCACTGAAGAAGTCTACGTGTTCAATCGTTACGGACAGCACATTTCTACGAGAGACATCACCAGTGGCAAGCCAAAATATACCTTCTTGTACAGCAAGAACACCAGCTTTGGAAAGCTGTCCACTGTCACCGACAGCTCGGGCAACAAGATCCTCTTCCTTCGAGATTATAGCAACGTGGTAAGTAGCAGTAAAAGCGATTGTTGGGTGGTTCACTATTTAAAAGGACGAAATTTAATTGTGTGCGCATCCCCCAGGTGAGTGCTATTGAAAACACGCAAGATCACAAGTCAGAGCTCAACATTTCTGGCGTTGGATTTTTGACGAAATTCGTAGAAAAAGGACGTTCTGAAATAGTACTGGATTACGACGCATCGACAGGGCTTCTCACAAGTCGGGCTGACACCTCTGCTTCTGTAAGTTGATGCTTCTCAAGTGACAATTTTATCTTGAAACTGCCACTGTCGTGGGGCTTTCATCAGCTAATTATGATTTCTTTGAAATGTTCAGGGTGGTGCGACTTACCTGTACAACTACGATTCTCTTGGAAGAATCACCAGCAGCGTTCTACCCACTGGGGAATCTGTCACTCTGGTGTCCCAGCTGAGCGAGCAGGACGAGCTGGACGTGTACGTCACGTTACCGGTTCATCCCAACAATGCTGGAATCCATCGAATGGGAATCAGCATGCACGATAACACCATCAGCATCAGGGATGGTTAGTAGCTGATTCATTTGCAACTCCTGATGATCATTGATTGAAGAAAATCATATACTTTTTACATTGCTTGTGGAATTGAACTAGAACTAATATATTCATATTTTTCGTGAATCTCAGATCAGTATTTCCGTACTTTCAAGTGAAATTGGGTTATGTTTCTTTCTACAGGCACTTCAGTTGTGACAGACGCCGGAATGCTGAGGAATCGCACAGTAGTATTGAGCGGCAGCTCCCAAGGGCGCGTCGAACTCCGACCAGGTGCGCGTCATCCCTTGCTCGAACTTGCCATGCCCGTTCAAGCGGAAATGTGGCCCATGTGGAGTCGTCAATCCTCGACTAAACATTCAATAACAAACCACATGGCGACGACATACACTCTCATTGGAGATGCCGCCGCCAATCAGCACACTGTTCATTGTCACTTGTGGGTGAACGGGTCAAAGGTCCTCGGTGTTGAATACGACCAGGGTCGTGGGAAGCAGACGATATATGACAGGGAGCAAACAGCAATCCTCACAGTCACCTACAACGCACATGGACTCCCCACCTCATGGAAACCAGCCAACTCCAAGATTGTCAACATAACATACGACCGGTGAGTCCTTGCCCCATTGAGCAGGTACTAGTTCTTTTTTACTGTTGATCTCTCTTTACAACCGTATGATTTTTACAGGTTCAACCGAGTAGAAAGCTGGAAATGGGGCGTACAGTCTGAGAGCTACACGTATGATAGACATGGACTGCTCTCAGAAGTGAAAACCAAACTAGACGGAACTGTCCGCTACACATACAACGATCTCAATTTGGTATGTCGCGTTCATATTTCATTTCTGATTATAATCCTAAGTTTTCTTTTTGATTAGAATAACGAAATTTTGCAGGTATCACAAATCACTTTGGGGAGCGGGCGAAAAGTTTCGCTGGTCTACGACGCTCATGCAGGTCTTAGACATGTTGTGTTGGCTTCTGGAGCAAAACATTCTTTGTCTTACCAGCCATCGTTGGGATTCATTCGCTTTACCTACACTCCACCAGGTGAATTGAGTGCAGTTACCTGAGACAACTTTTTAAGTATGATTCCACGCTGTGAACTGTTAGATAATCTCAACTTTGATCACAGGCTCAACAAAATCCTACCTTCTTCACTACACGCACGCTGGCAAACTACTGCAGGTTGTGTATCCTGGTGACGGAGCTAGAGTGATTTATAGATACCACCCATCTGGTCAACTAGCTGAGGTGAGGTGTCTTCAATATCCCTACCACTCTGAGATGGTTCCTGAGGACAATTGAACTGACCGATTTCTTGTTGCGACAGGTTGCTCACGGTGATGGTATCACTCAGCTACGGCACTGGGCGGACTCAGGCCTCCCAAGTCGAGTCACTCATCTTGAGAAGGATTTCGAGTACAGATGGGACTACCAATATTCTGGAGGTCTTCTCACGGAAGAGAGGTAGGATCCTACTTACGATAACCAATCAATCTGTACAACATTCATAGTCCTCCAGCAATATTATATACCATTGTGGCTCACTCACATAAGATCTGGAGAAGGACGTGTGTTAAGAAACATCGTCCCAAAGAATGTGTTTCTATGTGTTCTACTATGGTATTCTTTGAGTCTCATCAATCATCTCTTTCCAGGTTGGATTATGGTCCCAAAACTGGCCTCAGCAACGCCAAATTCATGTACCAATATGACGACAACTTCAGGTTGGTCGGCCTTCAAGGGAGAATCGGGGGTCAAACGCTGCCCGAACACACGGTTCAGTATAGTCCAAGAACGGGTGCCAAGAGCGTCATGGGGCAATTCGCCGTCTCGTGGCCATCTCCCAATGAAACTTCTTTGTCTGACTCCACCGCTGTCTTCAGTAGAATAACTAACAAGCAATTCCAAGTGACGCAAATGGCCGTGACCATCCACCGGATGGAAGTTTTCAGAATGGAATATTCTTATGACTCCAGAAAGTGAGCTCATATTTACGTTGATGATTTTCCATGAATAATCAATTCTATAGGCGTTGATTTTTATTTATTTATTTATTTAAATTCTACCTACTTTTTTTGTTCAAATGCGGCTTTTGATGTTTACAGCCGAATCAGCCAAACAAGGACGTACACGAGAAACGTGGGCGTGAACACGTACACGAATGTGAAAAACCTTACGTGGGACTCCGACGGCCAGCTGGTGGCCGTCGAGGCTCAAGAACCTTGGGGATTCAAATACGACACGAACGGGAACCTGTTGACTCTTACTTACCGAGGCAACGGAATCCCGATGGAATACAACGCTATGGATAGGATCGTCAAATTTGGCGAAGGACAGTACAAATACGATAACCGTGGATTGGTTGCGCAGAACGCCCGAGATGAAAAGTTCCACTACAACGCGAAAGGGTTGCTGGTAAGCTATGCCGACGACTTTCGACTTGAAATATTGACATTTTTCTAAAATTTAAGTTATTTTTCTTGGGATTTTTACCCACTAAAAACCTCACCTCCAGCCCAGAATTATTTGGCGCATTACTTCAGGCTGGGTTATAATTTCTGCCTGCCAGCTGATCATGTTTGCCTGCAGTTCCCGTTGCCCATACATATTTTGGATGTGCCCTGCCATGACTCGCTCTCGATCATCATAGTCATCTTTCTCTCCCACCTCTAATCATTTGTATCAATTGAGAATCTGAGGAAGAAATTCGTCAAACGTTTTTCATTTTTCTTCTTCTAAATAAGTAAAGAATGTTGTAGGTAGAGAAAGGAGTTCCCTCTATGATATTTACTCAGTACATAGTTTCTATCATGCACAAAGGAACTGGGGAAAGTTGAGGAACATAGCGGGCCACTGCACCCAGAATTAGGAACAACGGGAGATATAAACTACTCGCTAAGCTTTAATTTACTTCATTCAAAAAATTACATTCCTAAAATTAAATAATTCATTATTTTTATTGGTTGTTTTCAGGTGCGAGCAACAAAGAAAGGGCGGTTTGACGTCAAGTACTATTACGACCATCTAGATAGACTAGCTACGAGGAAGGATAATTATGGCAACGTCACTCAATTTTTCTACACCAATCACAAACGGCCTGATGAAGTGAGTGAATTTGTTTTGTATTTAAATTGCTGTAGTCAGAAGAGCTAGGTTAGCCTAGGCTGTAAAACTCCTCTCACGATCTTCAACTGATTTCTCTCTGAACTACAAACACGTTGTTCGTATTTGCAGGTTACTCACATCTACAGCCCTCGTGACGGGAAGCTCATGTCATTGACATATGACGACCGTGGGCATTTGATATTTGCTCAAGTTTATCGTCACAAGTACTACGTGGCCACTGATCAGTGTGGTACACCTGTGATGGTTTTCAATCAATATGGCGAAGGCATCAGAGAAATTATGCGCTCACCTTACGGCCATATTGTCTACGACTCAAACCCGTACTTGTATCTGCCTGTGGACTTCTGCGGCGGCTTACTAGATATGGTAATTAGCTTTAGCCGCTTCTTTTTTGCGCTTGGTTTTTATTTTATTTTTCCTAATTGTAAGCACCCTTTCTGCTGTAGGTGACATCATTGGTTCACATGCCTGGAGGCCGTGTCTACGATCCGCTCATCGGGCAGTGGATGACTCCCATGTGGCAAGACGTGGTGCAGAAAATGTCCAACCCTGTCAACCTTCACCTGTACAGGTTCAACGGCAACGATCCCATCAACGTCCATCAAACGCCTTATAAACTGGGAGGTGAGTGCTCATGCTGGAGTGGCAATAGGGGTTGTAGAGAGGATATTTTACGATAGCTTACTGGTTCAATTTTGGACATGAGGTCGACATATCAATTAGCTTAACCAGCTGTCGGATTGTTGAAGACATAATATTGGGAGAGGCCAGTGGAACTGAGCTTCTTACGTTGATGTTTTATGAAACGCACCTAAATACACTATTTTGTACTTGTTTGTTTCTTGTAGACGAGCAAGGGTGGTTCAAGCGCCTAGGCTACGACATCCCTAACCTCGCTCCTCAACTGAGTCAGGACTTCATCAAGTTCACCGGTCTCCACGACTCTCAGTTCAACGCTCCCTTCACAGTCACTTCGGGCTTCCTCTCTCACCTGTCCGAAAAGTTCATGACCAACAAATTGGCGCCGTTGCCTCAGTCGCAGATCCGAGTGAATCCCATTGATTCCGACGACGACCCCGTGATCGAGGATTTCTCTCCTATGAGATCTGCCTTCGAGTTTTCCCGTCCTCCCAAAGGTGGTGTCCGAGTGAGGCCAGGCGCCGACGCCGAACCGCCCTTCGGCCACGGCATCCTGGTATCCAGGACTCACGAGGGGCGAGCTATCATACACAGTGTTCCTACAGCCAATTCCATCTACAGGTAATCCACTCGTTTATTGTATTCATAATTGAAAACTAAATGAAGAAATTCCATCATGAAGTGCAAATGCAAATGTCCGTCTGCCGTCCACGCCAATTTTTGCAGTAGAAAATTTCCTCAAAATCTGAAACCCGTTTCCGGCTTTAGCTGGTTTCTAAACATTTCAGCCCGATCGGTCAAAATGTGTATTTTCAAAAATGGATTTTAAGATTATCGGCGATATTGGCGTGTGGGGTATCATTTTCCACAAAAATTTTGGACACTGAATCGATTGGAATGAGTCTCCATGTTCCTGGTCCGAGGAATAACCAACCCCTGTGATTTCACTAGATTATCTTTGAAACCAAAAACAAATTTTCAATAGGCAGGTATTGTTTTTAGGTATTTATACTTGGAAGGGTGCTGAAAAACAGTAAAATATCTCGTATTGACTTATTCTTGCCCAATTTCCTTATTCGCTCCAAGGCCCTTGTAAGGGCACAGCGATCTAGCATATTGCTCCGCAATGCGTTTGTAGGAATATACATAAAATTTCCATATTATAATAAAATGTGAGCCTTGAATAAATAAGATTGACGCAATTAGACTCTCTGGAAAGTGCCCGATTTCTTACAACTTTTCAATTTTCCAGGGATGTTTTAACGTCCGTGTTCAACAACACGTACATGCTCCCGTTTACTATGGTTCTCCACGGTTCGCTCCAAGACGCGTTTTTCTTCGTCAAAGAAGACGCCTGGAGAGCGTCCGAAGACCGTGGTCAACTCAAAAGATTTGGCACACAGTTCAATACGACTTTTCATGAGAAAGACGGCGAGACTGGCTCTGGAAAAGTAAGTTGAGGCGTGCTGTATATTTTAATTACCGGTTTTGTGGAATTTATTTTATTGTATATTATTGTTTCGTATTCTCAGGTTCTAGACGTCCGAATACACCGTCCAAATGCAATAATTAACCTCCGCTACGGAACGACAACCGAGCGGGAAAAAGAGCGTTTGCTGCATCACGCCAAAACTGCAGGGATGAAAAAGCTTTGGCACAAAGTGAGGAAACTTATTTATTTACTTAATGTAATTTTAAATACTATGTTTTACAAAACGTGCTCATATTATAAAGAACAATTCACTCGTAACATCCACAAATACTACTGCCGGTGTTAGTAGTGAAGAAGATGGCAGGTCGCCTTTAGTCTTTTCAGTATGTCAGGACAGGGAAACTATGTCCGAGTGGGCTTGGGTCTCTGCAATGATGAGCAGGAGTAAAAGTAAACGCTGTAAAAGCACTGTGGGCAGGTTGTTTGGTGGTTATTACGTACTTTTCTACCATCACTGTTGATGAGGCCTTCCCATGACAATTGCCACGCTAGGCTGTTGACGTTAGTGGTGGCTGCTGTTTTTGTTCTTGCCATTTTCAGCAGTCATTTTACCCAAAAATGAGATGACGCTGCATGACTTATCTCGCCACAGCTGAAAAATTCTCCCGCGTTTCATTTCTTTAATTTAACAAACTGATCAGGAGAGTTGCCATTGTTGTTGAGGCTGTTCTTCTGCAGACATGCTGTCGACGCCAGTATTGGCCAGCTGTAATCTTCCTTTCCAGATGATGGCACTGTAGGTGTACATGTTATTGTGATAACACCGTGAAGGAATATTTGAACAGGTGTTATGGGTATTTTGACGCGCATTATTCAGAATATTTTCCAGCATTGCCATTGACATGCTGTGGACGTCAGTATTGACCGCTAAGGCTATTTTACTTGTCCTTGACGACAGTTTCAGTGTACTTCCTAAGATATTGCTTTTGTGGTTGTTTCGTATTTCTTTTCCATCCATTATTAATCTAACGAATTATCCTTCCAGGAGCGCGAAGCTGTCCGCAACGGGCTGCCAGGGTCAAAAGAGTGGACGCAACAGGAGGAGCAGGAACTGTTGAAACAAGGTTACGTCTCGGGCTTTGACGGCGAGTACGTCCGAGACGTCAAACTTTTTCCCGAATTGGCCGAAGACCCGTTCAACCTTCGGTTTGTCAAAAAGAACCGATAGTTCCGACGGAACGGTTCGACGAAGTGAAAAGTCCCTAGTGATTCGACGCCCCACCATAATTGTGATCATCAGTTTTACATTAATTTGTAAGTAGACGGTGTTGGTTTTATACAGTTGTAAGAGTAATGTTATATTTGCCAAATGAAAAAAAAACCAACACCTCGATGTCCTCTTTTAAGACCAAACTCTCACTAAACGTTAGACGTTTTCATAAAATAACATCCCTATCAAACAAGACTTGAAAGGTTTGCTTGAAAAAGAAAAAAAATTGTAAATAAAATATTTATAAGATCGTAAAAATACTAAAAAATCTCATGTGAACTTGAAAAAAAAAATCGAAAAAAGCAAACCTTATTTTGTAGAGTAGGATTGACGACTACTGTAGTTATTTTTTAAAGAAAAAAAAAATCACCTGGCAGTGTTCGTGTAATAAAAGGTTATTAGAACAAAACGCTCATTGCGCCCTGCTCCATCTCCACCGTCTCTGGAGGATATTTCTTTTCGTTACAAGCTAAAGCCGTTTTAGATCTACTCTGATCAAACACACGTTCCTGGGCGTAGGATAGTGGTTTTTCATTGTGAAAAAGGAAAAAAAATGTTCAAAATTTTGTGCGCAAAGTCACCGTGACAGTATTATAGTAGTTTTGGCGTTATAATTTTTATTTTCCCTTTTTTTAATAAATTATAAGTTTGAGTCTGATGACTTTTCCTCCATGCACTGTTCTACTCCGTAACGCCCTAACTATTCTTCATGCGCACAAAATTTCTTTCTTTTTCAGCGTCAAGACGAAACTTTTGTACTAATGACTTTTTAGAGCTTATGTACATAATTATATATTTATATTTAAAAAAGAGGAAAAAAAGAGACTATTATTGGTAAGAATTATTAACTATAGTGATCCGAAATTTGTCCTATTTGAGAAAAAAGCTGTTTTGGTCGAAGACGTTGCACTGATAAACTCGATCTGGAAGTTCTCATTGGCCTAGTATGTAAACGTGTAAGATGTAAATTTAAATTGTGACAAGTTCGTGTATTGATGAGAATATTTCCCCCGAGAAATGAAATGTTTTCGAAGAAAAGAAACGTTTCCGGTGCTATAAAAGGTAGAAGACAGTTGAAAATTCGTTTGAATTTTTCTTAGACGTTTTCTTCGTGCGGTTCATTCTCTTTTCTCGTCACATCGCGACGGCGTATTTCATGTTTCCTGTTGAAATGTCAAACAGTCAGTGTCAACGTAAAGGTAATTGAGTAGGCTCGCACCTATATGTGTTCACTCTTGTGTATTCTTTGCGTCCGACATCGGATTGAGTGGAAAGTAAGTAGGTTTATCTCTCATTTCTCGTCTGTAGAGGATATGTTCCCCCCTTCGTTTGTACACCAAAAATGTCCATTCGCAAAAAAATGCTAATCGTCCTGCGCCTGAATCCTACAAGAAAAAACGACAATAAAGTCTTTTAAATAGGTCCATGCTGAATGAGCTGTTTCCAGGTTCGGGCGTGAAACTTTTCTGAGGGAAATAATGCACATCCTGAAGAGTGAGCTCTCGTTTAAGGGTGGATAGGATAGGTCCGGTTGGTTTGCGTCACACGATAACTAGAAAAGGGTGGAAACAGTTGGTAGTTAACCCTGTAGACTAGCGCAAATAGATTGTTTGTGAATTACATTATTTGTAGGTCCCACACCTGAAGGCGACTCACACATTCGGTGTTATTCGTATAAGTTTTACAGCCACCTGTACCTGTAGTGCAGTAACTGCTGGAATTAATGATATTTTTTCAATGGATGTGGATTGTCCATAAATGATTTTTACTCAAAGGCGATTGTGAGGGATTTCTTTTGTATGATTCATGGGTAACCAGACTCAAAACTGTAAACTTGAGACTCAGTTATCAATTTTCCCTTCTTGTCAGCGCGCATATCCTTCACATTTTCAAGTATGTATCACTTTGTTTCGCATCAGACAGGCTATGAACGCCAGGGTGGCAGAGATATTACGTTCTGGGTTCCCTCGACTTCTCTCATCGGGCTACACCTAAAAAATCAGACACCAACACCTTCCCGAGCTCACTTAGGGGATGTTGAACAACGTTTAGTCCCTGTTTTGTTTATCAATTCTATCTGCCCGACACATTCTCCGCCATGATCTCTTTGTTACACTGTCAACATTATTCACCAATTTATTTACATCGTCGTTAACCGAAAATGCTGTCCAATTTAAAGATAACTAACAAATCCCTCATTCCACTTATCTCAATCACGGCGTCGTTCTTGTGTGCTGTTACGTTTGTGAGGCAAACTGAGAGTGAATGAACGTTATTTAGCAATTTTTCTTTCTCAGTAAAAACTCGAAAAAAATTGGAAAAGAAAAAAAAATTTGACAAAGACTGTTTAGTAGTTCATAATTTTATTTAATTTCATTTTTTAGTATTTTCAGTACGTATATAAACAAGGTGTACCCACATTAACGTTTTTTATTCTTAAGTGTGATATTACGCAGGAGAATCCAACCCTCCCCTCCCCGACACTTTTGACTACACTTCCTGTATTATAAATAAAATATATAATAAGAAAAGTATATTTGAGTGTTATTTTCGTAAAATGAAAAAAATGATAAATAAATGTGAAAAAAAAAAAAAGATTCGCTATGAATCTTTGAATCGAGAAAAAAAAACAAGCTATAGAATTTGTTTAGCGGGTCATTTTTCGTCCCCATGCATGTTTTTAGAGGAACGTTTCTATGTATGTTTTTATATTATAATTGTTATGAGTTGGACCATTTCCGAGGAAAAGGAGAAAGTTGAATTGATTTCTAACTGCTGTAAAAACAAAGGGCTCGTTTCGTTGAGAAGGGGGCGTGTACATTTACTCTGATCTGTTTGTGCTCTGTAGAACCTCGTTTCAGTTCCAGCGCTCTTTTCAATCATGTGTTTTAAAGTAGGACAGGGTAGGGGGTTTTAATCCTAGTCGGCATTGCGCCACGTCCGATTTCCTGATGACACTCAATTTTCCTTTTTCGCCTAAATTGCCACCCACTTCTCTACATTACGAGCCCTCAGAGAGAAATGTATTTATTCTGTACCTAACCCCATTATTTGTATATAATATATCCGTGTCGAATATCAATGTAAAGAATACACCCGCTTTAAGATTAGGGATAGATGAAGTTACCTACGTAAGTATTATTTATTTTGCTTTAAATGCTGCGTATACATTCGTCTAAGAGCATTTATTTCGATTGTTTATAATTTCCCAATTACGATAGAATTGATTTACGTCGTGATTTATATTTTCCACGTTACCTATTGTACAGAATATATTTTATAAACGGTTTTTGAGTGAGTGTATAAAATAGTCTTTAAATGTGTATGAGGGGAAAAAAGGTGTAATATTATTTGTTTACTGTACGGATTAAAAAGAAAGCATCTTCGGAAATAAAAAATTCAAAAGTTGTCATGTATCTATATCCTGCCTTTTTATGCAGCAGTTACGGAAATATCGTGCCCAACTAATGAGTGATGGGTACACAGCACCACCTAAATTAGCCAGAGGTACCTGGTTGATGCGTAAGTAAGAGCATGCATGAAATGCTGTGATGATTGCTCGATACATGATACAATGAGACGATTTGGGTGACCCCCATGACCTTGGACAAGAAAACATAGGTTGATTAAAATACACATTAACGCGCAGACGGAGCGGAAAGAGCATTGATGGAAGTGTTGTTGGTTTTTTGGAGCTGTATAGGAGAGTTGGAAAGATAATTGAATGAATGCATGCCCCCCTTGACGCCTGTTAGACACCTATTTTACTAAAATGGACTCATTATCAGTATTTTACGTTCCCTTATTTCGAAAATCACCACCATTAGTTCTTAGCTCATGCAATGATTCATAGGGAACGCCCACAACAGTTGGAAGAGAGATAATGATCCAAGGTGTCTGCTCTACCTTGGTTAGGTACAAAAAAATGCGTTAGACTCATGCATATTAGGGACTCAGACATAATCAACTTGGTGGACAACCATAGCAGTCAACTTGCATGTTGGAGTGAATGTTGACCATCTGTGGGGCAGTTGATGGGCGGAGCTTCAAATTGATAACAAGGTTGAAAAATATCAAAACATCTTTACTATTTGTTGTGCAGAGCCTCATTTCAGCAACCAATTTGTAGTGTATGTGAAAAGGTAGGTGACAACATCAAATTACTATGTTTTCCTTATTTTTGTTTTGTTTTGCAATCAGAAAATTTTAGTGTGTGTTGGGTGGAGACAAGCTAGGTGAATATATGTTCTAAAATTGTTCTAGTTCAGTGCCCAAGTCTGTTCAAGTGAAAACTGATCATCAGTTCTGGTTGATGGTTGAGGAAGATTGCCTTCCCTAGTAAGATGGTTATTTTGTAATTTTCAAGGAGGTACACTTCTATAGGAAGTTATAACAGAAGGGCTTGTATTTTTATCAACCGATATTTTAACTTACCCAGGGAAAGCTGTGTGGAATGCTTTGCATTTTCACCAAGTAGATCACTTTTTTAGCTGAAGTTCCTTTGAAATAAATAATGGTGTATGGTCCCAGACCAATTGGAGCCCACTTTGAGTGGGTATGGATCAATTTTGAAAGTGGGTTTACAAGAATTTTCGGTCCCTGGGTATTTTGGCGCATCAGGTATCCACTAAGTGATTCCTGGACACTCAACACTCATGGTTTTCTTCATACTGTTGCCCAAGGAATGATCAACCATTGCGGAAGAATTCAAAGTGTTTTTTTCTCATATTTAACCTAATTGAATATATTTGAATAGGAACCTTTTGAAATTCAACTTCACAATTCAATTAATTCACAAATTCAGTTAAATGATACCCCAAATTCTCGAAACAACTTTTTTGAACAATTTGGCTGAAAAGTATGGAGGACCAACTAGTGCCAACCAAGCATCGGATTTTTGGAAATATTTCCGTGCCGAACTTTTTGTGGAGGTTCGACGGCGATTGTTCTTAAAATTCAGTCACTTTTAAACCAAAAATGTCACAATTTTTGTCAAAAATTAGAGATCAAATTTATGCGTGTAAAACTCACGGTTCCTTTTTAGAGAATAATGCAGCAATTCATTTCTTTTACACAATTATCCAATATTACAAAAATGCCAATATAATTGTTGAAAAACGAAATAATTATACAGGGGTGTAAATCGCTTTGTGTTTCGAGGATTCCGTAAAAATAATACACAAAAAAAAAACGCATTAAGGAGTATCTAAGATATATAAACTGCATTGTGGCTGACGTTAAATACGGGTTCTTCCTAAAATTTAAATTTTGTTGACGTATCAACTCATCTGATTACGTAAAACCTAATCCGAAAGTTGTCAGTCAGCAATCAGGCCGCTTCTCACTACTTCTTAAATTCTGTCTACTCGGGAAAAGGGGAAATTCGTCCAGTTGTCACTTTACACTCCCCACCCCTAGTCGTATGGATGAAGGGTAGGAAGGGGGAGGGCGATTCATTTAGCTGACACTATAAAGCTTCCGACCCTTCCTCTAGATTTCGCCCAAAGCGGTTGAAAGGAGGCTTGGAGCGAGGATGTGAAACCACATCTTCGGGTTATCACGCTTCCCTACTTTATATTAACTGTCTTCCTTCCCCCTCCACCACTTTCTCTTTACCGTTTCTACCCACCTCGGGAACCACATAACAGTCCACGTTTCACAGAGAGTAACTGCTATAACTTCCCCCTCTTCCACTTCCCTTTGAAAGCAATTTCCGTTTACATCTCCCAAGGTGAACTCTCCACCATCCCCTGGCTCGCTTACCGAGGAGATATTTCGCCAACCGCGATTTGTCAATTTCATTCCTATTCAAAGGACACCTTGAACCATCATCTACCCCGTAGATGAGTATAAACGAGCTGGGATGAATAACACCGCTCGAGACTATAGCTCTTACTTTTGGATGCAGTGATGAGACCCACCGTTTTTATAATTCAAGGATTCAAAACATTCATTCCTTGGACGTCGCAATAAATAATATATTGCTGAGTTCTTGGAGCGCCAATATCTTATATTCAATTTAAATTCGACGAATAAATCAACTTTAGGGTGGTTTACTATCCAGACTTTTTTTAGATCGACAAAAGGATCTATGAAGGGTTGCTTATGATTACCGGATTCGCATAGGTAGCTGATATTTGTCTTGGAGAGAATTTCCTAAGGATTCTTCAAGTATAAGCACTAAGTGTAGGAGCTTGAGAATTATTGAACGGGATACAAACTTCGATCTACTTGGTCTCCTGGTGGTTAGGTGGAGGATTTAGGGTGGAAGATGAAAGAGCATAGCCGGGCTTCTTACAGTATGATCGTGGGAGCCCCTCCTTTCACCATTTTCTGGCACGACAGATTTACGTGAAATTGGGCCTCTCGACCTCCAAATGCCCGCGCGATGGCTTCAGGCAACGAGAATGTTCTATCTCAAATTTTAATATTAATTTCATTAATCAATAATCAATTAATAATCAAATTTAATTAATTAATTTCCCCGGATGCGGGTTGGAGTAGCTCTGCCCTTGTTTGCGTCCAAAGTCTCCCCGATGAACTGTGTGCGGTTTACTAATACCTTCTCCGTGGTCTCGCTGATAAGGAACGGAAGTCACAGCATACGCAGATTATCAACTTGTTCATTAGTTACGACGGAAGAGCCAGCCAATCTCATCGAGCTCCCTACTTCCTATATACACGGTAATAGTCAAGATAATTTCTTATCAATCGTAATTGAGTACATATTTTGAAAATAGGGTTCAGAAATTTTTCAGGGACTAGGCATGTTGAAGGCACACTTAATGGAAAAAGTTGTCCATCTGTCTCCTTCTTTTAATTTGGTGATATCTATAATACATTTCCAATCCGAGTTACTTTCAAAATAATAAAACACCGTGAAATAATCTGTAGCGTTTTATTACTGTTTTATCGATTTTGAATTGATTTTTATTCATAATTAGAAAAGTACGTGTGTGGTATCATCGATGTCACACATCTTTCAGAGTCGAAGGCCTTCGTAAAGCTTCGGAATCTTTCGTGTACTATAAGCGGGGGGTGGTGGTGGTGGTGGTTACTGCCTCCCTTCGAGAGTTCCCCGGCTCATCAGTTACCTTCTCGCCCATTCGCGCTGCAGGTTGTTCCGCGCTCGCGTTCACTTCTCTTATCGTCGGCCGGCATCCACGTCGTGTTCATGGGATTCGTCGTGGACCTCAAATCATCGAATAATTGTTAGTCCGATTATGTATAGCTTGAATATCCTCATAAGTTGCTGACATCGGTCCTAACCTTGCATGTGTTATGATTATATTAATACGTAAATATAGAACATTGAAAAAGTACGAGCTCGGTCACAGAATTTGTTTTTCTTTCGTCTTGCTTGATCATTTTCGATATAATTTGACGTGTTATTGGAGCACTGGTGGCGGTTTTCCTAGTTTAGATGAGGAAAATAATAGTAGCCTCCAGAGTTTGCACTCAGCACTCTACCAAGCAAACGAAAGCGACAAGAAAATGGCCCTCTAGACATCAACGGCCAAGAGACATTGACGGTACAAATTGAATAAAATGTTTCTTCAAAACGTATGATAGGTAGAGGGGAGTTAGATACACGCCAAGGTGGGTGAGTACGTTGAAAATGCCGGGGAATTTCACATCAATGTCCCCGTGAAATAAAGTATAATAACGAAATCATTGGCAATTTCCAGTACTTCAGGTGTCACTGATAACATGTTCCTAGCTAAAATTTCAAATTCATTGAGTCCGTACCATTAAATTTCAGGAGACATTTTTCATTTTCGAGACGAGTCTAGAAAACTTAAATAGGCTTTTGTATAATTTTCCTTGAGGTTCTCACCCGGAAGTATTTTTCCCGATGATATCCGGATCATAACAACTGTAAGATCCGATTACTTACTCTTTTTGGCTGGCTGTTTGATGGCTATAGTTGTACACTAGTATTTCTCAGGATACTTCCGTTCAGTTCCGTTTTTTAAATTTATTTATTCATGATTCTAAAGAATCTAATCAAGATCAAGCTCCTTGGATAAGTTCTATTTGAAGCAGAAGAATCCGTTAGATCCGTTTATTTGATATTCTGATGGGCAAGAAGCCAGTGTTCTGTTTGATTGGATTTGAGTTATACTTTTGTTTGTCACGTGATAAATTCCCAAGAACGAGATAACGTAAATATGATTTCACTCGCAATGACGAGTTAGTAATTTGAGATAAATAGGTCCATACATAACATAGCTTACCCTATTGATTCGGTTCAATAGTCCATGCCATACAGACGATCCCAAGTTCTCATGAATGTTCAATGCTTGAGGTACCTGGATTAGAGTAGCCGACAATAGACCACTTCCAGCAAGTGAATGGTTCTGTATTGGTTACGTTATCCCCATACACACCGAGAAGCCTTTCAGGTGGATCCTATAGTGTTGTCAGTATCTAAAGCATACCTACAAGATAGGTTATTGATATAAGTACGGTTGAACATTGTCCTTATTCATTTCTTGGGCCATCGGACGAACATACCAGAGTTTTTTTGAGATAAGGCCTATACATGACTTCTTATTCAGTTCAATTCACCCGAAGTTCATATTATATAAATTGTATGCTCCTAACACTGATATTACCAGGTATTTCGTCCCTTTCTTCATTCTAGCATAATGAGGCGAAAAATAAATTTAAAAAAATGGCTTCGCAAGTCGGACTCCTTTACCATCAAGTGCCTGCTTTCGAGAGAGTTTCATAAATCAGCCATTACCTCGAAGGGGATTCCCATAGCAGGAGGAAGCCTGCTCGCAAAAGAGGGTTGAATAGTTGAATCGTGTGTCAATATTTGAAGAAAAATGATGTGTTGGTTGAGGCCTCTTTTTTCCCCGTGTCAAGAAGGTTATTTAGGTACGAGCCTAAGTGTTCGTACACTTATTCGAAAGCACGAGGAAGTGATCAAATCACTTCGACACGCTTGACATGTTGAATTCATTCAATGACAATAATGGTATTTCAATGAACACCCAATAGCCTATAATCAGTTTCACGTTTTTGTTTTTGGTTCATCTTCCCTTGTTTTCATGATAGAGGTCGATCATTCCGGTTCGCTCAAAAAATGTGACAAATTTGCGTTTCCTTTCAACTTGTCTAGGTTACACAACCCACTTTGACCTATACCCACCTCCGGGGGAAGCCAATCGGTACATGATCCCATCTCGATGGATTCAGCGTCCAAAATTTAGTGGGAAAATGATGCCTCACACGCCTAATTCCAAAAAATAAGAAGGTTTTATAATTAAAAAAAAAAATGTTAAGACATTTTTTCCCAAACGTCACCAAATTTTTGCAATTCGGGCAGGTTTTGAGGCCCAATTAATGCCGGAATAGGTCTATAGCTAAAATTTCTAGAAAATCTTCTACTATTATGAAAACGGCGGGATGCGAGTTCTCACGTTTTGATTCCCTAATGTCAACCGACCGGTCAGTCGGCAGGTCTCAAAAATTCATTTCTGGCCCCTGAGTTTACTTTGTTGACGATAAACGCTTATTTTTACAGCTTGAAAAACTCGCATAAAAATAGCATTGAGAGGTACAGGCTGAATTTTGCACGTTATATTTCTGCATTTGTTCTAAAACTTGTCTCTGTTCAAACGAGAACGGTTTGAGGACCAACCGCTGATATTCCCTTGCTTCCCTCTCCCGACGGTTTCCATTCTTGGGGAGCGTTTAGAAGCGGGATTTGGGTCAAGCAAAGGGGGATGACAAAGTGGGGTGGATCATAAATGAGGTCCAGGGTTTGAATCGTCAGAGGTGGAGGGGAAGGGTTTGTTTGAGAAACTGCGTTCCCCATGGACTCGAAAGAACGTGCCAATTAACTTGATTGCTTAGGCTTGTCAACGAGAACGTTTTTGTTATTCTCGAGAGTTCTCCAATTCTCACGTCCGTTCGGTGAAGAGCGCGAGTCGTCCATTTTCCACAAGTCTGCTAAATTTTACTGGTGTTCACGTCATGCGGGTTTATAAGCACCAAATACAGCCGATTGGTTGAAAAGTGTTACAGAAATTACGTACTTGAATAAATCATTTTGTCTCATGTCATTCAAATTATTTGTTTTGCGAGTGCGCAAATTCAAAATCCGAAGTGTCCGTCCGCCGCCTCGGTTAAACAAGGCCTTGATGCAGTAATCGTCAAGATATTACAGTTCGTATGGGGTGACTTATTTTTTGGGAAATTTTTTATCGCATTGAGGGCAGAATCCATTGGAAAATATACATCGAAATAAAACCTGATTTAATTTCACTATTTGCATCTGAAAAGTAAAAGCTGTTCCAGGAGATCCATGGATTTACCAACAGGTTATTGGGGTCAGAGACTCAGTCCCCCTTCTCACCTTACTACAAGGTATAACTCCTAAGCTCGTAAATTTCCCACCGAACCGAAAGTGGGTGGGTTTTGTACAGTTTATGGAGAACACGGTTAGGCAAAACGCCTCCCCCGTGGAGTTTGTTGGTGAGAAGGGGGTGGTGGTACAATGGAACGGGATGTTATGAAAGATGTGAACATCGAAGGTAGTCGTGAGGGGGGGGGGGGGGGCTCTCACCAGGGTAGGGAGGTAGTATTATTCAGGAAGCGCCTTTCCTCCGTCCACTCCCCACAGTCGTTCCAAAACGTTTTGCTCGAATACACTCCCGTTTTTCTCTCGCCAGCACTTTAGTTCTCTCAATTTGAATACTGCACTGTTCACGACCTTACATTGCACGCGTACCTGTTTCTTAGCTTCTCTGACGTGTAACGGAGATCATTAGACGATCACATTTCGCTGTTTCCTGTTTAAAACTAGCTTCTCTTCTTCTGTTGTGCCCGCCACACAAGCAAGACTGCAATACTAATTGTAACCGTTCAACGCTTGTAGCCTTAAGCAAATAATATTCTAGGTATACTGTTACTTCAAGTGAATATAGGTTCCCCATTCTCCTGCCAATCGATTCCCATTATCATCCCAGCTCATCTTCGAAAAACAAGGAAACGCAAAGCCTTCCATCACTATATTTATTCATCCGTCACCTGAATGCATCAGAACATTCATTTTGCTACTACTATTCTGAAACCGCATCCTTTGTAAAAATGACTGTAAAATTTCCAACAGCCTCAGTAGTCCGGTTGGGATAGATTCTTCTGGATTATACATTAAGCAAGTAGACGAAGAAAGACAAAAAAATAATCTACCTATTTCAATCGAACTCTAGTATTAAGTTGGGAAAACTTATTTTTGTCGTTGGGGTGAAACGCGTTTTGATTGGACAATTTTCAATTTGACTTGGAATGTCTTGGACGAAATATCACGTTGAGTAATTGAAAGGATTTGCAAGTAGCACAATGTTTTCAGTGGAATGATCACAATATTCTCAATTTGAAGAACCTATTTATACGCTACCCGGCTTTTCTCAGGAACTCGTCCTCATTATTCCTACTTACTTCCTTTCTTCAAATGGCAGCAAGATAACATTTTGAGGGGAAAACAAACAGCCGAAGATGGAAAATATTGTAACGATTTATATTCTTTGTTGATAATTTATTACAATTGTTCACTTGAATACACTGTTCACATTTGCGCACTTACACAATGACACAATCACAATACACGGTTGTAACGCGGTTGTCGCACTATTTATAACACGGCACGGCACAATTTATAACCCGAAGCATCTATATTCGGACTCTGAATTGAACTGCACCGCGCGGCGTTCCTGGGTCCCTTTTATACTCGCTGCCTCTTTGTCGAGTACCTTCTAGAACGTTCCCTGGTTCTGGGAACTCGATGTGTTGTCTCAAGCAAACGGGAAGGTTCCAGCCAATTCGATACTAGGACGCGCGAATGTTCGAGAACGGCCCTTAGCCCTCCACAGGTCGTTGACCTTGCGACGCCGGCAGCCCATTTGACCGGCACAGGTGCTAGCTCGCAACAATATTTTTTTCGAGGGTTTGGAAATTCTTTATTTGACTTGGAAAAGCTGTATTAGACGACACATTCAAGCTACTGGGTCGGCTGTGCTATATGCTGAATAGAAAATACAACATTTTCCATTTGGGTTTTACCAAAAGGATACTTACTTCAACTTTTCTTGAAGTACAATGTATCAACATTCTTAATAATATTCTTCAACATTTTTCTCTCTTACTTAACGGCCTTGCTCCGGTAAAGTTTTGCGAGGGATGTATGATTAGTGGGTTCAGCTGAGACAACTTTTCATTGACTATGAATATTGTGTGAGTGATCCCTTTTGCAATATTCCGGACCGGATGTAGGTAGAAACCAGGTAGGTAGCGCAGGTTGGCCAGTACCTTGACGTTGAGTAGAACATGACTAGGATGGAGAATGAAATATCCTTAAGTTGAAATATTAACTGAATTACTAAATGAAAAATTACTAAAGCAGTAATTCTTATACAGTATCATGGAACAAAATAAATTTGATTACTTTAAATAGAGGTTGCAACCTGGAAGATAGTTGAAATTAAAATTTTACTCATTAGGGAGGACAGATCTCCAATGCGAAGGCATTTTGGGATGAAGAACCATGGACCTCTTCGAGATAATTCGAAGAGATAATCCATTCTTCATCAATCAGATGTTAGATATTTTTCTCGAGGGGTTGAAAAGTTATTGTGCACCTACCTACTTACATTTGCAAGTAATAGTGTTCTATCTCCTGATTTTCACTAATCTGTGCCTTCATGGCTCGCTCATTCGGCTCACAATCATTGTCAAACACATAAAAATGTAAACCACTTCAAGGGTACGCATGACAGTAGTTACATTGAAGAAAGTACTGTTCTCAAATGTAGTTTAGCGAAACTGATGCCATCTACCTCGAAAATACGGCCAACTCTTTTTCTTTTCTAAAAACTTCTACTCTGCCTCTTTTTTCCTCCTATATTTGTATTTCCCTCCTCTCTAACGACTTGTAACTCAACCCAAGTTTTGGCTAAAGGGTGAAGTAGGTGGGGCTACATAACTCGCCTTATTTTCTTCAGGTTCCTATCGGCTTTGTGTGAAAGGACTTTTCTCTGTGGCTCGTAAAGTAGGGGCGGACAAAAGAAAACCCTGGAAATATCTTCGGTTGAAGGGAGGGAAACGTTTGAAACCAAACTGTTGTCGGGGGATATTGTCGACCCAGGAGTATCAGAGCTTAGGGAGGATTGCAAAGGAAATATATGGTATTTCAAGTCGCTAAGATCCGTCTGATAGTGTCCTGCGGCGATTCGGATGTGAGTACTCAAGAAAATGTTTACAATCGTACTTCACGGCCCACTGTGATGCCTACTGACTTGTAATAACGATAATTAGGTTGCTCTTTGTAGTTCTACTCGGACTGTTTGGGTTTTAAGTATATTTTAATAGCGTAGGTTTGTTTCTAGGATTATTTTCATTGAAATTATACACCCTTGTATTTAGACCGACCATAAATCGCCTTGCGGAACTTTCACCTTTTCACATAAGTCTGATCTGTCAGAATTGGACGAAATGTGCGTCCGCCAGACATTGTGTTGTCTTTCTAGGCCGAAAAAAGGTCCTTGAAATGCTCTGAAAACCCCAAAACCTTTTCACAAAGACCCCATTTGGACCTCGTGGTGCCTAAATTAAGAACGGAGGTTGGTTATTTTATTTTATTTTATTTTATTTTTTTTTTTTTTTTACTGGATCTTGATTTAAATGGTGCTAGAACGGCTACTAGCAGATAGACCACTGTGGAATAATTGGCACAGTTCATTTTGATGTTCAAACAAACTACGGAGGAGAAGATGAAAGCCCTTTATCACCTGCTCATCATGATTATTTGTTTTGCTCCTGACGTTGATAAGGGTGGAATAGATTCCACAAAGAAGAGTAAAAAGCGCGTAACAGGAAGCAGCCCGCAGGATTTTTCGAACTGCCCGTACCGCTTGATCCTTCCTCCAGGGGAATCAGGTGGTATGGGATACGACCCAGTTCGTGAATTAGTCAGGAAATCGGTACGGAGGCCCTTCCATTAGCTCGTTGTTTAACATCACGTTGTTAAAGGCCTCTGCCGCACATCAACCCTGCAAACCCTCCCATTCTTCCCTCTCCCCCTTTTCACCTACCTAGTTTCGGAGGTTTCTCTTGTGCCTCTGTTTTCAGGCAAACAATCAGCTAATTACCTACCACCTAAACTGGTGAGGAATCAGCAATGCTGGCACGGTATGTTCGGCGTCTGCCGCTCTTGTGTGCCTCCCACCGACGGTTACTCCTTGATGAGGGCTCGTCCCTGTGTGTAAGACGTGTTGTTGTGTCGTGTCGGTGTCGTGAGTTTCAAACGTAACGTTGTAACTCGTCAACCCTCGTGTTTCGAATGTTGAGTAGTTGGCTTGACGGCCTATCTTGGCAATTTGAATATCTAACGCAGTCATTTGTCAGGCAGGATGAACGACCCCGAAACGTTCGAGCTCTATTGGAGAAGAGGGTTGTTTCCATTCAACCCTAAAAAGTCCAAATTCCAGATTTCCTCTTGCTCCTTTCTTGCTAAATGATGATATTCTGAAAACTGCGATAATCATGTCGAACATTGTTACGATTTGTGAATTGAAGCTAATCCCAACGGAAAGTACATAACCCCAAACGCTTGAAACGTACAGGGCAACCGACTGGCGTGGGCACGGAGCCTTAGGGGGTTGTTTTTACCCTCCAGAGAAGTAACCTCCATTAGGACGCTTGCAGAGTGGTGAGGATTCCCACCTTACTCCAAAATCTTGAACAGAAGCAAAGCAAGTGGGCATGTCAGAATACAATTATATGCAGTTGATATATAACATAATTCTCATCATAAGACTGCCGAAATTGTTACCTAAATACAGATTTATTCATGAGTTGATCTCTTATGAACTGAATTCACAGTTCATTCCCAACAAGTGAGGCTTAGCATTTTTTGATGTTTACATCCGAGTTACTAAAATTTTAAGATTTATTTATTTATTTTTTTTTTTTACCTCCCCTTCTAATTGGTTATAACTCCTCAATCAGGAAAAGAAGTCCCGGAAATAATTGAATTCAAATGGCAGCAAGAGTCGGTTCTATGGAAAGCCGGAAGGGGTTGTAGGATAACAGCGAAGGAAAAGAGGAATGAAAATCAATCAGTCATGCAGAGCTCTTTCTGAGAGTCGCGTCGTCAAAGGAGGTGTCACCTTCATCTTCCTTCAACATGTGAGATTGAATGTTGAGCTGATCCCTATGAAGGCGAGAACGAGATAGGTGGGTCGGATGTGAGTCCCTTTCAGACTGTCTTGAGCCTGCCACAGATGAGATTTGCTATTAATCCGTTATTTCTGCGAAGCCATTGCGGGTCCTCAGATGTCATCTTCATAAAGCTCCAATGAATCTTTATATATCAATAATGGTTCTCCAAGGTTGACATTGTCTAATTTCAAATCGAAGATGGTAGCTGACGGAGTCAATAAACGCAATGCTGACAATACGATGCTGAGGCTGTCCCACCCGTTTGACATTGCTCTTTAGACAGTACACGGGACGAACTTGATCTTTCCAATTAAACAAGGATCCGTTTGGCTCTGACCGAAGTTGTGTACCAATACGAGGTTTTCAGTTTTGGAATGAGTCCAGTTTTCCTCGGCTAGTTCCTTGAACTACTCCCAGACTTCTGGTGGATATCTGCCAAAGGGTTGATTTCAAAGGATCCTCGGGGAAAAGGGGATAGGTTCAATTCATACGCTCGACGTATGACGTATGATCCCCCCGTAGACTTGTGTGGTCACCCTTTTTTCCCGCTATAATTGAACTCAAAAGTCGGGGTTGTGACAGTGGATGGCTTTCCTCGAACAACGGGTTATTACCTTTTAGGGCTAGGTGTGGAAATAGGGAACCCATAATTGTTCGACGCTGAAAAGCAAAATATTAGGACAATTTGCTTTTCTTGCTTTGGGATTCGTACTAATACTGGCCCTTATTGAAATGGAATATTACAAGGACAGACTGAACCCAACGTGAATGAATTCCACGAGAGTGGTGGGTAATCAGTAGGCGGCTAATCCTCACTTCAAGCTCCAATTGAAATCATCCTTTGAGCTGTTTAATTTGGCGCTGCAGTTTTGTGAGGGGCATTGCCTTCGTCTATTCATCCCTTGAATACAATCGGACTCTATTCATTTTATAGGTCTTATCGAGGATGGACAAATCAGTGAACCGTGCAGCGAGCCCTTCTGAAAATGAAATTCCGTTGGACGTGATTATCAAATGGGAATCGCGCGGGTTGATGGTCAATAAGCTCGTTGTGCTCAGTTAGCTGAATAACGTAGGTAAATCCGTTTATTCGGAGAAATTGAATCGAGTACTGAGGAAACGTCCGGTCGTAACGATAATCAAAACCTCCGAGGTGGTCCAGCGGATAATGCGGACGGCGTTCACATTCGCACGATAGAAATCCAAAAAACTGATTACCGTGGGAATAGCAGTACCTCCCGGGTAAAGTACGCAGTTCCGTCGTCCCGTGTATACTCCCCATACGTGTTTGTGGCAAAATACAGGGCTGCCCGGGAGAACGCCACACGGACCGATCCCGGTACCGTGGCCAATTTGGCACATGTCTTCACGATTGTAAAAATCGAATTCGCAGTGAGATTCGTTCGGACAGCTGTGCTTGCATTCTTCGTGAGGCGTGGCAAAGTTAGTAACCAGAACTCTGAAAAAGACAAGTCGTCTAAAACCGAATGCCACCGTTCTACGAACACTTCATTATGTTTTTGGGACATTCTTATAGATTAGGCAGTTTTTAGTTGTACACATTTATAACTCTGTCACTATCCGATCATTACCTGCTTCATCTATAATGATTAAAATGTGATATATAATTATTTTACAATAGTTCAGGCTTGACCATTGACCTAATGACACCACAATCGAGGCCTAGTACCTTCAACGTCCAAACGTCAACCCCACTGACCATGCATAATTCCCGCATCAATCGAAACTTCTTTACTACTTTTATCAATCTAGATTTCATACAATGAATCATCAATATACCTGATTTAGACCTACCATAAAGAATCGATGAAGCTGGTTTTTAATCGAATCCACTCATAAGAACGAATGAAATAAGGTGTATATACCTATAACGGCTTGATGATTGCCAATGATTGAGTGCTTCTGAGTGATTTGCTTCTTGATTGTTTTTTAATTTTACCTTTTTATTTTAGCTATTGAAATTAATAATATGAAAACGGATGATATTAATAATTGTAATTATTAGAAGAGAGGGAGAAAATTGAAAAATCTTTCAGCGAATCACTCAGTAGTACTCATTCAGTAGCAAATCAACTCTGAAGGCATTTTATCAGTGAATTCGAGAACTGGGCCTTGGCAGCAAAGCAATGATGAATAACCATCCTAATTCCTAGTTTTGATTAGAATTTCGGTTGAACAAAATACCTTCGAGTTAAGCTTACAGTTCGTTCGCAGTCGACAGTACAGGGTCATGAAAATTGAGGCTTTTTATTACCCGTCATTAGTCCTGCCATAAGTACAGTTATAAACATTCAAAGAACTCTGTCGCTCGATTGTGTGCACGCTGAGACTTGCCCTTGAACTCGGTGTATATCTTAGAAAATGGAGCTGGAAATCACTGCTCAGTTTTTGTTTACTATTCATAACGGTAAGATGGAGAGCGAACGCTAAGAAAACCGTCACGCTGCTTCACATGGCAGGTTAATCAAATACCGATAATTTCCAAACCCTGAGTACAATATGTATCGATACAATGTTTGCGTGGCGGGCATTGTTCTTTTCATATCCATTTAGCCTGTTCAGGAGAGGCCGCGAGGAGGTCGCCCTTATTTTGTAAAGATGAAGGAAGCAATCATAGTGGTACAAAACTCAAAGATCTGTTCCGAGAGCAGAAAATCATGGCTAGGGAAACGAACATTTCTCTGCGATTCATGTTCCGGCTCATCAAACATGACCTCAACATGGGCGCTTATCGTTGAATGACTGAGCAGGTCAAAAAATTGGGCTGAAAGAACCAAAGCACTGCTGAGCAGGTACGCTAACGGCGGATGGAAAGATTTTCATTGAACAAAATTCAACCGCCAAAGCCGCAGGGTTACCCGTTGCTCTCGAGGGGCTACAACATTGCAAGGATCGAACGAGGCCACCGTTGCGCCTCAGTGATGGAGTGGTGAGGAGTCTGCCTGGATGGCACCACAGAGCTGCATCATCGTGAAAATTGGGCCAGATACTACCAGGAAAATATCCTTGAGCGAGTATTGAGGCCCCTGAGTGATGCACTATTTGGGTAAAAACATTGGGTGTTCCAGCAGGACTCTTCTCCAGCCAACAAGGATTTAACGACTCAGAAATGGTTGGAGCTGAACAATTATGAATTTATCACCGCATCTCAGGAAGGCTCTCAGGAAGCATGAACCATTTTGACTACCAGCATTGGTCCTCAGCTTCACAATTTCTTTCAAGAAGTGCTGCGTGCTGTCATCGATGATAGACCCTGGAGGTTACAAGCTTGTATGAAGGCCAATGGCGGAGAGTTTAGGCGACACAAAATAACAAAACTTATTGTCCCCAAGCATTTTTCCTTGTAACATAACTCATGACAGAACTGGGTGTAGATTCTCCAAATTTGTTTGAGTACAGCTACTTGTCTATGTACGGCTAAGGCTCACCTCAGGCTATGAGTAGGTTCAAAGGTGATGGCTTCGGACTCGTTGAAGGGTTTCTTGTAGTAGCCAAAAGTGAGTACGCGGCATTGAGAAATCCCAAAGCTGAATGAAATAAGCTGCTGCCTCAATGACTCTACATTATGGCTTTGATAAAATGGCATCTTAGATACGAACTTATAATAGCGTGTTTTGAAACTTTTGTTTACTTTCAAAATTGCCAAATCAACTCGAGTCCCCACCCACTCCCTTTCGCAATTTTCATGCACCACGATGTCTAAAACGGTTCTTGACTCGTGAAAAGGACTGTTGGCTTGAGGATTTCCACCGATAACGGCCAGAGCTTTTTCTGTCGAGGGAAAAGCAGCCATGTGTTCTTCATCGGCAGTGACGCAAGTGCAGGACGTCAGTACGGAAAAATCGTCGACGATGGATCCAGTGCAAATAGGGAATTCATGCGACGCGTGGTAAATGGCCACCACCCACGTGTACGTACCCGGTTGTACAGTTTCTTCGGTGGAAGGGCGCTCCAAAAAGGCTGTTCCGTATTGGGGGTATCCAAGCAGCCAAGTAGACACATAAAAACATATTCTCGGATACATTTTTTTAAGCTGTTAATTGACCACATCAGTCCTAGTTGTTCTTCTCCATTAATTTGTCAGCAATATTTCGACGCCATGATGGCCACCCTCGTCAGGCGCACAAAGTCACAGGTGTTGGTAAATCACATTGCTAATGATTATTGTAGTGAGCAGACTACATACTGTACGGGTAGTTTGGTATCGACATTACCCAGGCCACAATAAGAACTCTAGTGAATACACAGATTTATTTCAGACAAAAACGGATGATATTCCACACGTGCGATCTCCAAACGCGGTTCAGTTTTCTGAAACAACTTATTTTTTTATTTTTTTCCCCTAAAACAAACATGTTTTCAAAATTTCTCTCTGGGCGCATCTAGGTGCCTAAATCAAAATAAGCAAGTGACGGACAATTCTGGTCCGTCCACGCCAATTTCGGTAGCAGAAAATTTTCTAAAAATCTGAAATTTTGGTCAGGAACCCGTTTTTTGGCTCTAGTTGGTCCTGTAAACTTTTCAGCCCGCTCGGACCTCATTTGGGAGGGGGGATGGGTTATGGTAGGGGTCAAAATGTGTATTTCGAAAAATAGATTTTCGAGATTTTCGGTGATCTAGGCGTGAGGGGACTAAACTTTGAACTAAATCGATTGAAATGACTCTCCATGCTTCTGGTCCGAGGAATAACCAACCCCTGTAAATGAATTTGCAGCGTTTTCCATTACTTTATACCTATCTTTTGCCTTCCATAATAGTAGATGACTCTTCCTTCATTCAGTACTGAGTTTAGTTGATGTCATTTACAAGTAGAGAGTGCAAGTTTTATATTAATGTATTTAGCAAAATTCTAAACTTCAGTTTGTGTCTGCTTTGTTCAAACTATGCCTTTTTCCCCAACGTGGCCTACAGACAGATTTAGTTGGTTTGGACAGATTATTTTAAAAGTTCGAATAATGATAACAAGCTAATTATGGTACTTATTAAAGGTTGACTTGAACAATTAGGCAACGATCCTGCGAACCTGAGCGTACTCATGGTGGATCAGGCGGTAATTTCTTCCGCGTGGGTGTAGACGTTTCCTTAATATGGTCGATAACTAGTTCGATTTCCCCCCACTTTTCGTGAGTATTTCGTAGTCAGATAGAATCGCAAGACAGAAAAGAGTTTTCTAATTCAGAGTCTGTAAGAAGTTGAGGGCTCTCAGGCTTCGAACTTCTTTGATCAACAACTACCTACTTTCTTTTTGTGGTCATTAACGTGGGAGAAGGGCTCCGGAAGGAAATTAAATGAGGAGTTTCAGAACAAATCAGACCCACCTTTGCTACTCTCGAAACTTAATTGCCAACTCTTGTATAGAACTTGGTTGGTAACATCTTCCCTTGTGTAAATACTCTTATCAGCGAGATTTTGGTCCGTTTCAGCTACTAAATGTTCAAACAAGTAAAAATGTTAATTAAATGACGAACGTGATCAAATGAGAAGTACGCAATAAGGCTGCAGATTCTCGGGTTTATTGCGCTTACGTAAGCACATTGAGTTAATATCAATAACCCACTCAGGTTTCCAGAGGCAGGATCGCAATAATTTGGATGTTTCTATACGCTTTCACGGCGTTCGTTAGGCTTCCTAACTCTTCAACTGTAAGTTCTATTCTCTAGTTATCCGTTGGCTGACACCAAGGGAATGATATTTTGTAAATATCGCCGAAAAAACAAGGAAATCAACACGATTAGCGGTGTTGTTTTGCAATTTGAAACCCCTTGTGGATGATATCCAGGGGTTGTTTGTTTGTTTTTGAGGGAAAGTGCGGATGGTGGAATCGATAGTTTTGATGGGGATCTCTACCATTATCGAAGTTGGTGAAGGGGAACGTGTTGATTGAAGTTAACTTTCCCTTAAAACTGGTGACCCCATCGACCAATTGATTAGTCCCTCAAGGGCTGGAGTTGGAATAGACGGAATAGCGGTCGTCATTCCCACCCACGCCCTTCGCAAGCTTCGGGGTGAAATGGTGTTTTTCCGCGAGGTTGGATGAGGGTGTATGGGGTCTACAAAAGACAACAAGACGGGAGAAGCCGAGGGGACCGAATTGGATTATATCCCAACTCTACTACCGCCCGACGAACCACAGTTAGAGAAACAACCCCCTCCTCACACTAAAAGCCTAAGGCAAAACGAATGAGACATCTCCCATCTCTATTATAGGTACACAATTCCCAATGTCGGTCTTTCTGTTTTACTGTTGGTAATTTCCCCTATTCTATTGTCTGAAGAGTAAACAGGACCTAACCACCTCCTTGGTCAACCCGGATGTGATTAAAAAATAATTTTTATACTAATCTAATTTTGTAACATCGTACCCTCATTAAAATCGCAATTATAAGTAATAGTATTTCTTGTTGTTCTTGTAAAAATAATGATATTTTGAGTTTGAAAAATTAATAAGTAAGAAGAAGATGAATTAATAGTTTTTCCACTTACGATTCCATAATTCAATCGTTTCACAAAAGTTATGAACGTTATCCTTACTGCTGTAAGCGGCTAATACTCCGTCTGTTAGAGAGTTTTTTAGTTGTTCTTTTCTCCACAATAACTTATATATTTCACAATTTGAGGCTGGAAGGCTTAGGGTTATTGCTAGTCAAAAGCCGAGCCTTCAAACGCCAATCTTTTTCGATATCAGCCAGGGAAAATGCACTAAATTGTGAAGATGGAAATGGTACTATTCCTTAGGAAAAGCTAGACTTCGGTATAATCTTGACTGGTTACAGCACTGTCTGGTAAGAATGGGACGAAGTAACGGAGCTTTACCGTTCAATATTGACTAGATTACCATTGAATCTAGTTTCTACTGTACTGTATCCTCCATGGAGGTCCTGAGTAACGAGTCCTTGAGTTTCTGACGCACTCATAAGTCTTGCTTCTGATTAGAGCCTGAAAGGCGAGAAATTTTGCATTTATTTCTATTTTTGTCATCTTGAAAGGTGCTCTTATCCAATCAATAATACATTCGGTTAAAATAACAAAATTGTTTCAGCTATTCAGATGTTAATTGCCAGCCAAAAGTAGACGATTTTGATCAAAATGGCTAAGATTGGTATTATTCTGTCTGAATATGGACTTCTTGAGCAGTACTACGAAAAATTAAGACGAAATATCGCATATTAAAGCCGTTTCCGGTGCTCTAATGGGTATTTTAGCAGGAAAAACTATGATTTTCTACTACGATAATATTTTCGTCGGCAAGTATCATGATGATTTGTTTTCTTTTAATTTCAGGTATGCGCTGAAATGTGCATGCGCGGAGTTTGCAGCTCCGGTCTGGCGGTCGGTGTCGGTCTTGTGTCGTTGACAGCTTTGGTGACTGGTTTCGTGTCGAACGTTTGGCTGTACACGAGAGAACCCGTGTCACTTCCGAACAACCAACCTCCGACGACCATCACGTTTCGAATCGGCTTCTGGAGAGTGTGTCCCGCTCTGAACAAAACCAACTACACAGTCCGTGAGTACGATTGTATTGCTACATTATGAATATCTTTACAGCTCGAAGATTGCCTTTTTCCTTTTTCGGATGTTGCGCGACGTCCGATTAATGCTCGTTCCATTAGTACTACCTCCAAAAGCCATTTTCGTTCCACTCTTTGTGGTGTTTTTTCTTGCAGTTTCCCTGTATATTCAGCTAGAGGGCCGCCATCATTTGACCCATCTGAGTTATTAAACCATGCTTGAACGATTCTAAGCCACTCAATTCGTCCGCTTTTCAGTTGCACATCATTGTCATTGTCGTTGTCATCGCAGGAGTCTCCATTTTTCCCCCTCCGCCTGCTCAAGAATCTTCCTGATTGGTTGTTGTTGCTTCCTAATGAAGTGTCTCGCCCAAGTAGTTCGTGGAACAAGTAGTAGTCAAACGCGTTGAAAATGGGAGTAAAAAATGTTTGTCTGAGTTAAGGCTACTGAAAAAGGTTGTCTGACGTTTTCCCAGTTTTGGCGTGGATGTAGGACCTGATGGTAACTACTTGGTCAATCGCCAATAAGAGTAACTTGCTTTGAATTGTGAGCTTTGAATGAAATTTCAAACTTTCCAGGAATCGCAAATGATTTTAAAATATCATGTTGGAACCAGCAAAAAGCCACCATAGCATTTTTCCATTTGTCGGAATTTCAATCTTCCACAATGATCTTAAGGTCGCTTCGCACTGCCAGTAGTACCTATGTCTGCCGCTGCATTGACACCGCTGGCAGCCTGATCCTTTTCTCATCTGTTTCTCCTCAGTACGAATATGGAGTCTGTGTTGTTGTTCGCGCGTAGTGTTCGACGCCCAGTGCAAATCGATATAAAGCTATTCTGTTTCGTTCGAGATCTGACTTCATTGGAAGGTATGTAAATATATTGTGTCATCCGATCTTTTGGTTTCACTCATAAAAGCCCGGATTCCGATACCATTTCATGTGATCAAAAATGCGCAATGACAAGAATGCCAACTGATAAATATCATCACTTATTCGCCTCTGATGTTTACAGTTTATTTCCCAATATTTTAGTATCTTTACCTGACCAGGTAGGTCGTGATCAGTCTTGGAGAACGGCGGTGGCATGAAGTTGAGTTGCTGGTGCCAAGTCAGACGTTGGAAAGGAGTAGGTTTGCACTTGAACTGAATCGCTCTTTGTTTCCTTGGAGGTGGAAACATTTTTCAACTTGCCTGAAGTGTGTTTTTATATGGCTAAATATCGAGAATCTATTTATGTTTCATCAATTTCCCCGATTTCCATTCTAAAAAAATCTTAAGCTGAGCCTCTAACCTTTCCTTTTTACACGAGTGAATTCTCGAACCCCTCACCCGAATCGGGTTATAAATTATTTTACAGCTGAAATTATTGCAAACACCCCAACTTCAACTTTGTTGGCTCCGGTTCGCCAGACCTCTCGCGGCTTCCTCCGCACGAAACCGAGAGAAAAGTTGGATATCCCAAGCCCCGGTCAATATAATATCTCGGCAGGACCGCGAGCCTTACATTTCTCCGTTAATGTCCCATGCACTTTAATGCTCCCTTACCCTCCGCAAGAACCATTCTTCGGGTTTAATCGCCCGGAAAAAGTCATTTGCTGTAAAATTACTTTTTAAACTTTCGATTAGTACGCCCCATGCAATCCTTGTACCGATCTCGGTTCGTGTTTTCGTCTGGTTTAGTGGTTGGTGATCGAAATGGAATGTTCGTTGGCCCGTTAAGCGACATGCTACGTCGTCTATTTCAGAGGGGAAGAAATATCGGTTATCAAGGTTATGTTACTACACGTGTTACGATCACAATTTATTTGGCTTATTTTCGGATGTGTTACAAAAACTCCACACGAATCCAAGATATTATCATCGATATTATCCCCGAATATCGATAGTACTAACTGATAATATTATAGTTTCATCTGAATAACAAGTGACTGAAATGAACGAGTAACCTTATTTACCTGAACAGAGAATACATAAATTTACATAAAATCCCACGAAAAAATCCCACAAAAAAATAATAAAATGAAATAAAATAAAATAAAAAATAAATAAATAAATAAATAATAATAAAATAAAATAATTGAAAAACCGGGGAAATGAAGTTTATTTCCACTCATGAAACCAATAATTCTCGTTAAACGCGGGTTAATGTAACTAATCCTTTATGTAAATATTCCGCTTCACTAGTTCTTTCACAGAGGTAATTCCCTATTGACCACTAAAATAACAACATCGGGAGATGAGCTTGAATTAATCCTTTGCTGATTATTATAATATGTACTCTGTATTATGCGACCAACGCGATGGAAATTTTCGTTCAGTGGTTCGTTAATAAACCTGCCCTGCGAGTTTTCCTTTCCATAATGTTCCTAATGTTTTATAAACTCAGCGATTCGAAAGCCGTTGAAATATTGTGTCATTGCTCTCAAGAGCAGTGTTGAGTTCGGCTGTAATTACAAAAGGTTATTCAGATATGTTGTAAAATGCAACAGATGTCATTCATTCGGTAGTAGAACTAATGTGTCATTCATCGGCAGAATCCACTGATCGGTTCTTGTTCCGTAAATCTCACCATTCTGACTGTTGGGTCATTCCAGTCGTCGGTACTATCGCAAACCTACCCTCTCAAGGCTTCCAACATCGCTCCGGTGTAAATTACAGCTATTATCTCGTATGTACGTACGATGAACAATGATAAAGGTTCTGCCGTTCCCCCCTCCCTTTCCCACCCGTTTTGATAAGATTATGATATTATTTATGCGAGAAGAGCTGTTTCTGTTTTATAGGGTAATTTTAGGTGAAGCATGGGCCCTTTTGGCTCCCTATTGCACGTACGGTACCGTTCTGCCCTTCGGGGCCTATTTGGCTTCAACTATTCATGTAAATTGTCAGGCGGAGAGGGTCCTTCGAGTTTTCTTCTCGAGCTTTATATCCAGGCACGACTTTGAATCTGCCAATTTATTATTTCTGTTGCATTTGAATGAATTTTTAGACGGTTCGGTTTATTGCGGGGAAGGTGAATGAGACTAGTTTGGAGTGCATTATCGCCTTCCATTTGGTGGATAATCCTCAGGAATGCTCCGTTTCTCTTCCCGTATTATACTTGTTTCTTTGGGATATTCCCAGTTGAGATCTACAAAAATGCTTCCTGAGTCAAAAGACACAACAATTTTCCCCTACTCTGACTGTTTTGGTTGGTTATTCCTTTAATAAACAACCTATGTTTTCATGCAAAAATTCAATCTCTGCAATTCGGCCCAAAATTTTTTCTGAACGTTTTGAGGTGTCTTGATCCATATTAGCAAATGTCCGTCCGCCGTCCATGACGACTTTGGTAGTAGACAAATTTCTAAAGTGCTGACATTTGGGTCAGGGACTTGATCCTGTCTCTAGTTGGTCCTCGAAACATTTCAACCCGATCGGACCCAATTTGGGTGGGGTAGGGGCCCAAATGTGTATTTCGGAGAATGGTTTTTTGAGATTTTTTTGCAATGTAGGAGTGTGGGATATTATTTTCCACTAAATTTTGGACCCTGAATCGCTTGGAACGAGTCCGGGACCCGCCACACCCACTGTTTCCCCCATTGTCCCCATGTTGAAGAAATGAGTCTCCAAGCGCCTGGTCCGAGGAATAACCAACCCGTGTGTAAGAATTTGCAGCGTTTTTTGAAATATACACGAATATTTATCACTATATACACTTTAGCGCACTACTTTTTTATTCAATTTTTCTGAATGTTGTTGGTGACATTGTACCGTTTTTCAACGCTAACTTGCGGGTGTACTGTAATTTTATTCAGCCATACACCATACTAAGGTCATTTAGCGTATTGTGGTGACCGTTTTTCTTCAAGTCTTCCGTAGATTTCGAATCTGCAATAAAAACAGGACCCTGTTTTGGGTCATTTGTCGTGTATCCTTTAGATTTTTTTTTTTTCAAGACATTAGAAAAAAGTTGAATTACTTTAAAGAAAAAAGGATAGAGGAGGGTTTTCTGCACATTTTTTCATATTTTAAAATATCTCTAATTAAAAAAAAAAATTAATTGAGTTTCGTTCGGTTCCTAAACCGTCCTGTATTTACGATAATTCAAGTCAGTCAAATACATAGGTCTTATAATTGCATTAGATCGTGACTGGGTCAGTTGGCCATAGTTTTCCAAGTGACCATATTTCTGACCACCACTTCATACGAGGCTTCCACAATGGGAAAAGGAAAGTATCACCCGTATCAGTGCATGAGGTCCCCCTCAAAAGCACTCTGACGCAGACACGCACTCTCGACCATGATCGGAAGAAATAATTGCCCTTTGCCGGGGGTTTTTCCGCGTGACATAAATCAATGGGTAAACATAGACCTCCTCCCCCTTCTTCCCTTCACCAGGTTTCATTCCCATTTCAACTTGACCTGCCTCTTGATAAATCACCTGGAACAGTTGAGGAGTGGGAGGGACAACGGGGATTCAAAACTGTCAGCAGCCTTGTGTGGGCGAGTAGCGCAAACAGGAAATCAATATCACGGCATGGAATTACTTCTTTATCCACTTTGACGAGCTTACCATCGACTCATTATTCAGTTGTATTGAACATAATTGTATTTATATATATAATATACCGTTCCTGTGTCTGTGCGGTGGTCGACTTTGGGGTTGGTTTTGGGCCGTTACCGAATTTCCCAGTTATTGTATTTTTTCCATTCTTGCATCCACTTAAAATGGATTTTTCTTCCCCAATATTCAACAAATTTCATGTAGTCAACTCAACGAAATATCTGCTTTATTCATCTACGTTTCCGTGAATCAGTCCTTAGCATACACTTCCAATCGATACGCATTCGTACTTCAAGCGACGTAATCAATTATTCACCAAACAGGGATTCTCTTTTCTTCTTTTCTCTCTTTTCGAACGAAATAAGACGGCAAGGTGAAACTCTGGCAAGACCCTCACTCTGTTCGTTCTTGAATAAACTAGGAACCCCGTTTGGTGAAAATATCCCTAGAGGTTAGTGCCGAACATTCGCTCTTTCCGTAACTATAGCTGAGGAGGTCACGACTGAAGCAATGCAATGTTTTGTAGTTTATCTGAATTCCACTTGTTCAGAATACGTGTATAATACGATTCTGTAGAGTCAGTGATGCTAATAAAATCAGGAGAAGTCGGGGTACATTCTTTGTGAAACACTTTCTTGTCAAAATCTCTTGGAGTTAGTAAGGCGACATGTAATTCACTCCAAGGAGGCCGAAAAATAGAGAAGCGATAAGACTTTGGTTTGAACTCGAAGAGTGGCAAAGAAGTGAAGTAATTTGTCATACTTTTCACAATGCTCGCGAAGAGCGAACACCGTTCTTATTGCGGAGTGGTTACCAAAGAAGAAAATCTCCTTGGGCGGAAAAGGAGACCATTTCCGGGCACTAAATCGCAATTCGATTCGAACCCGAGTGGCAAAAAAGAGCTGATTGTGGGAGCGTGAGGGGTGAAAATCGTAAAGACATTAGGAGATGATAAACTGAGGCAACTAAACGCGTTAGGCATGTTCCAGCCTGTGGATGCTTCCCTTCCCTTATCTATAGGAAAGTCCGAGTTGTAGGGGAGAGTGGGCAAAGGAAACGAACGTATAAAGGTATATCCTCCACGGTGAGAGAACGGATGGGTTTTGGCACAGCTTGCCAAGACCTGCAGAACTGGTGGCCAACGAACGGACCTCGAAAGGTTTATATTCCTCCATTCATATCACCTGCCGCATCTAACCACCATGGGGGATGGTCGAGTTTCATTTCTACGGTTAGCCCGGCAATGTTTGGTCAACCGGCTGTGTTGGTGATGGCAAGATGCTTGCTTAGTCATGACTTCCCCCAAACTCTACCTGTGTTACATCAAACATACTTACCGTTCTATATTTTCATACCTACGGAACTTGTTCAGAAGTGAATACGAGTCGAAAATATTAACATTCAGGGCCCATACAGGGTTGTTCCTTGACCACAATTCAAAATAGTCAGTTGTTCTGGAGTGTAGGTCAAATGATGTATTCCTTCTTGCGAGGCCGACGTTTCGACTAATTTATTAGACATCTTCTGAGCACTACAGAAAATTAGGTTATGGCAATTGTACATTAATCCTACAGCTGTTTGGGGCATACATGGCCGAAGGGTTTCAATGTACATGTAGCATTATTCTGTGAAGCTAGTGGAATGCCACATGGAGATGCCCAAGCTAGAGAGTCAGGAAATAGGTTAGAATTAAATCAAAACCTAGCAGCCTGCGAACTAGCAAATCATACTGTATCGCATAATACATTTGGTCTAGATGATGATGCAATTCTGGACATTGAACCCCATTGTGATAAGAAAAAAAATCAAAGAATAACGCATGCAACTGATGCAGCGATGGTGAAAACTTGAGTAGGGCATACACCAACCTCCTCACAAATATGGTAGTTCTTCTCACAGATCTCAGTGTTGGCCTATCAATCTCTATTATGATAACCATCCATGTAATTTAGGCTTACCGCAGTAAATCAAAGTTGTTACCGTTGTAAATACGTCGATATGTAGAACATTGAATTATCAATCTACGTTGTGTTATGTTGAAAAATAGGTCCTCGTTTTCCAGTATCAAGAATCAGGGTCCCAAAGAGAATCATATTTCCCGCGCATACAGAGATTCCATTTCTGACCGCAAGATAGCAAAAGTGGTGTACTAAGTGACGCGATTCACTTCAAGTACACTTTTTTTTATATATGTTCAAAGTAAATATAACTAAATTCAAGAATGAGCTTCTATGTCTGGGAGTAAAGTTATTATTACCAGAATGGGAGCTCATGCTGTCGATATACATACTTAGGTTGCATACTTTGGCTCAAGCTGGTTTTACTTTAAAATTGTTGTCTTGTTTTCGTCTTGTTCACTGCTCATTTCCTTCCCGATTTTCACATAAATAATATTTTAATTAATTATTTCAATTAATAATAATATACTGGGTTGAACTGAAGTGCTCGAGAGTTGACATTTCACACATCGCATGTAAGTGAAAAAATAACTCGTCGTTACCCTTTGAAACAGATTATCTAAGTAGTTACCTACCTTCATGTCACCTACGTCCTGTGTCAGCCATGTCACTAGGATTGATAACTGATAAACTTACGATCCATAAGAAAGTTGAGGACAATTCCCAAACTACAGTTAGGCTTCTCAAGGCTGTTCTACTGGAAGTTTACTGTCTCAACAGTGGCTTTACCTTGTCTCTTCATAGTTACTGTCAAATATTAGGACTACGAATTGCGGTGTGTTTGTGTGAGTTACCACCAATTCATAATATGCACCTAAAAAAAGTGATCCAGTTCACTATGGGAGAGAGGTCACACACGTCGGGGAGTTTTCTCGATAGAGCGTGTTGATATCAGTCATCTAAAAAATTAATAATGGTCGTAAACGACAATATAAATCATTTTGATGCTCAAATAATGTTTTATTTTGGGGATTTTGACTCCGTCAGATGTTCGCGTTGTTTAACAAGACTCCTTCAGACTGGATTTACATGAGCTAAATAATTATAATGAGAAATTGCTCTCAACCTGCTCTATCGAGTACGTCAGTGGGGAAGGTGTCGTAAATCACTGCTGGATGGTCACGGTGGTCCCCAGAAGCTATTCTCCATTACAATTCATCGGAGCTACAACAATATTATCCCAATCCGTCGTGTCAACATAATTGACGAACCACGGGTTAGTCGGAAATCGGCATAATATTATCTCGGCGTATTAATATTGCAAACGGCAGAACGTCCCTAGATTGAATGTCCTTGTTAGCCAGGGGTGAAGACCAAAATTGATTTGAAAAGCCCCGCCCGCCCGTCTCACCGGATTAACCCAACAGGAGCTAAAACTCTTTCGATAAATATTGACATTCAGGTTTAAAGGCTTGAGCTCCAACTTCATTAGTACGAAATGAAATGAGGAAAGTCCCCGGTAAAAACGTTGTGGTCTTTGGAATTACTCAGATAACAGGCACTAATTATCAGTCGGTTCAACTTTTTACCTCCATTAATTGAATCAGATTTTAATCGGTTGGTGGTTCAACGATTTTTTAAAAATACTCCGAGAGATGACCAATCCGCTCAAGGTGGAATTCTACCACACCGAATAATGCAACAGACGAGGGGGGGGGGGGGCTTATGATTGCATAATTTACAAGCACGGATCTGCAACTTATTCATGCACTCTTTTATCAACTTATTCAACTTTTCATTGGAACTCGGTTCTTAACGGAAAAGCTGTCAGGTCGACGTAGTTTTTTTTTCAGCTGGAAAAATCCTCCGCGCAGATTTCCCTTCATGATTTAATTGATTCGTCAACGGTGTCAACCTGTGTAACGGTTTAATTTCGCACACCATCGACGACATTTATGGGAAGGCGTAGAATAGGCACCTGAGCGAACCGGTTGACTGGGAGTCAAGCGGCCAGTAACAAACGTGGCAATCAACCCACAGTTTAATAATTGAAGAGTGAAGCGGTCCATTGAAAGCCACCTCGCTTCCCATTTGTGTGTAGTGGCAGTGGCTGTGTCCTTTGAGTCTCAGAATTGTCATTTTATTGAATGGTTAGGTACATTCGACCTTGCGTCGGTCCGTTTACCTCGTTACAGTTCAGTAGTTCTCTGTCGTCAATTTCTTTGCTGGTGATTTCGATATTTCCAGCCTCATTCTGGTCGGATGTGAGGAAAACCTTCACCGCAAGACGAAGTGGCGTCGACTGAATCACTTGTTCCTCAATCCATTCAAAAACGTTACCCCACAATTTATGAGCCCGTTTCTGAATGATAAGACTTATCCATTGATAATTTCTTCTTCAGCACGTGTTTAGGCCTGTTGGCTCGCTTCCGAGGAAGGCGTTTGTCCTTGACGGCCGCCTGAGCGGGGAAAAGCTGTTGAACTGGTCTAATTTTCGTCTACTTTTTCTGAACTCCCATATTATGATCTAAATTCCAATCTAGGATCCAAGTTCAGAACTGAAAGTAAATTAAGTTCTCGGTAAATAAAGCCTTCGTGTTTGTTGACAACGTTGACATGGTTTGTTTGGTTGTCGGCTCTTAAATTCTAAATATAATTATGAGTGAAAAGCAAAATATTAATATGGCTGTCAATATGAATATTAGTCACAAATATCAATATCAGTATCACATTGTCCCTATAATATACGTACAATATAGGTACCTAAATATCGCTAGTAATTATGTTGCTGACCATTTTTTTTTTAATGACCCTCTAACATTCAAACATACGGACCCTACAGGTCCACATTGCTAAATCGATTCGCTCAGAATTTTTACAACTAATCAAATGGAATTACGGATGCTACTGATACTACAGATAGAATAGATGGATAGATAGAAACTAACAGTTGTACTCTGCAGCTTCTATTGAATCCATCCTTTTCCTTTATTCTGAAGTGAAATCGTGTGTGTACTTGAGGCACAAATCTCGAATAGATTGTATTCGAGGAAAATAAAAATAAAAAACCCTGCGAATTTTCATACATAGGTTGGTAATTCCTCGGACCAGGAACGGAGATTCATTCCTAGAGATTCTTGTCCAAAATCTAGTGGAAAATGATACCCCTCACGTTAATGTGCCAGAAATCTCGGAACCCACTTTCAAATTACGTAAGCAGATACCCATTTTGACCCATAACCTCTTCCGGTGGGTGCCAATCATTCCGGGACCCGTCTCATTGGACTCAGCGTCCAAAATTTAATCGGAAAAGGTACCACTCACGCCTTTATCGCCAACTATCTCGAAAATTAATTTTTCAAAATACACATTTTGACGCCCCCCCCCCCCCCCCCCGCGTTCCCGCAGATGATCGGGAGTGAGTTGATCGGTGTGAAACGTTTTGGGGATCAATTAAAGCCGGAAACCGATCCATGACCAGATTTTCAGATTTTTAGAAAATTGTCTTTTGTGTAACCAAAACGGTGCGGACGACGGACGGCAAACGGAAATTTGGATACTTAGATCTAGACACCTTGCAACGCCCAGAAATCCATTTTGGAGTAAATCGGAGTGGTTGAATTTGAATAAACTGCATGAAAACTTGGATATGAATAGTATCTGGTATTGGTCTGAACATATCGCAATTTGATGTTATCGATTCAGATATCCCACCCTACGAGTACAATATCGATAGCATATTGACGGATTATTCTTCAGTTATGTTGTCCTGCTTCTACAGATTCCAAGGGTTGGAGAGAATTCAGGATTGAACATTCCACACACGACACGTCATGTAATATGTAAACAAAAAAAGTGTGGTGTTATTACCCCTGAACCTTAACGATCAATCTCCTATGCCGTGTTTTTCCATCGCTTTCTCGTTGGGGGTAAATATTGCTGACCTATTTTATCGGAACTATACGCTGTACATCCCGTTCCAATGCATCTCTACAAGTTATTTATAACAATAACTCACATTAAATTACCTTGCCATTTAGATTAATTTTATTGAATATTTATTTTTAACACATATATTTTTTGACATTTACTACCTTTGTCCGTTGTTCTATCGAGTTCATTCCGTATCATTCAATTGTTTTTAAACGTACTCGTATCTGTTCAAATCCTAAGTCTACCCTTCAGAATTACGAATAAATGGACAAACTATTGTTTTGCTCTATCGTCAAAACCCCCTTATTACCGAATTTTGACTCTTCTTTTTTTTCTCATTGATCATAACATTCAGCTAGAACCACTTAGGTATTCTAGTTAGAGGACAGGTTCGCCTGAAAGTTGAATTTCTATTCCTTTTGTTTATGAGGACTCGCTCTAGAAAGTTTGAGTGAAAGAAACCTAGGTACCTAAACTTCTTCTGTCGGGAGAGAGAAGATAAGAGGTCAAGAAAAATATATCTTCCACGGTTCCTTTTGATAGAAGGGCGTCTTCTCCAGTTCCCCTCGATGCCTCAAGCTATAATCCTCTTTACTATTCCGCGATCATCATCAAACGTGACTCAAATAGGAAAATCCCGTTATGATACCGTTCCGGGTTTTTCTTCAACTCCAACTCAAACTTGTCGGAACGTAATAAAGTGGGATCCACTTTGATGACAGTTCTGAAAGGGGTTCGGTTTGAGATGAATCCCACGTTGTGACATTGAGACTTTTTCGACCAAGGTACAGTTAAAAAGTGGAAAATAGATAGCTGAGTGATTTTGGGCTCCTGCAAGAGTAGCGAGGAATTTGGCGCAGTATCCACATTTTTGGTGCAACTCATGATTGATTTGTATGCCGCTAAACCAGTTGGTCACCTCATGCCTGCTCCATCTCTTTTCTTCTGCCATGGATAATCTAACTTTGGATTAGCGCTGGAGCTGCTGCTTTCGTCACGTTCAAGCCTTATTTGGGGAGAAAAAGTAATTTCAAGTTTCGATTTCCACCTTGACCATCCGAAGGGCCACGTGGAACAATAAACTCCACGCGTAACGTCGACGGGATGTGAGACCCCGAGAAACGGAATCGTATCTCGAGAGCGACAAAGATTTACCAAGATTGGATTCCTCGGATGCCTCTTAGAGTTGGGGCGCTGGAAGAGCAATCGGTTTCCGCTCACGAAATTCCGCTCTCGTGACTCTTGTTGAGTTGAGCTCAAGACGACTGTCTCTCCTCGGCCTTGCTCAGATTCTCATCAGAAGCGCACTAATGATTCCGCCGTCCTCTTAGGGTACTGAGTGTGGGTTAGGTTTTCTTCTCAGCTTTCTTTGTTGAGGGAATCCGACTTGAAGCAAATAGCTGTAAAAAGCCTAAATGTTGCATCTATTACCAACCACATTGTTTCACCCATAGACCATGGGCTAGTTCTCAATCATGAAAACTGCGTCTTGTATCTATTTGTCACAAAATTGTGTGATCATAGATTAAATAATTAGTCCTGCCTTATACATTTTTTTTTTTTTTAAATGATGTTAAGTAAGGTTTTTTATGCCCCCTCTAGTTAGTCCTCAAAACATGTTAGCCCTTTGGGCCAAAAATTCCGTGGGGAACTGAGGAAAAATGTGTTTTTTTTATACTCGATTTGTGGGTTTTTTCGAGAGCTAGGCCTGTGGGGTATCATACACTACACTTTTTCACACTTATTTCGTACGCTGAATCCATTGGTAAAATACCGATTGGCGACCTCCACAGGTAGGTAGGGGTCAAAACGTTATTGTGCTGCACCACAACGTTCGGTTTTCCTCAAGAATTGGCTCAGATGTAAAATTAGAACCTGGACTATGACGCCAATGAGAGTTAATTCTCGGGAATGTACCGGCTTATTTTCAATTCGAATATTGATTTGAATCGTACATAGTTGAACTGGCGATCGTATTTGATTCAAAAGTTACAAACGACCAACCAGCAACATATTCAGCCACCTGTGGCCCCAACTTCGTCACGAAGCACTATTTTAAGTCACGCGATTGTTTTCCTTATTCAGCTTAGTCTCACGAAAACCTCTTTTGCCGTCAAAACGCCAATTCTTTACGAAAATAACTTTTCTTCATTCGTGCTCGCTTTCGGGAAATTTCTAACATAGAGCTACTTACCCCAAATCGGAGATGATTGACGTTTGGAAGGAAGCGGATTTTCTTACAGCAAAAAACGGAATTATTTATACTTAGGAGAAATTCTTGCTAACGAGGGGAAAAATATAGTTCTGCATTCAATTTAAACAACGTGAGTAACAGTAACACCTTTATTATTCACCGTTAGAGCCTTTGAGCGGCATCAGAGCTTTTCATGCTTTTACCAGGCACCACAACAGTTCAAAGGGGATGCTTCACTCAAGCCCCTGTCGTTATCCGGTAAATATCGAAGCGGAATTTATTTTGCATTCCTCGTGGGGTTACATTTTTGATAAGGTTGTGGTATGAAATTAACCTATAATCGTCTCCAAGGGATGGTATGTGTTTGACATCGGCTATGCTTGCGTGCCAAGGTGGGCAAGGGAATTTTTATTGATTTAAATTCAGCTTTCCAGAATTTTAGAACGATGTTTCATCGCAAGATTAGAATTTATTGTCTAGAATTTATTATCGTAGGTACACTGAAAGCAAGTAAGTTGGTATCGTTGTTATAAATCGACCAATTTTATGTTGTGCACGCATCAATTTCTCCCATAAAAGTAGGAAAAAAAAAAAAAAAAAACTCAAATAACGTCTCATGTGAGAGAAAATTGATATGCTCTCGATAACGACAATCGACTCGACAATGTCAATGTTTGAATCAAGAATGTACTCTCCCGAATGACTGTGCAAAAGGCTAATGAAGTTTGCGGAAGGAGGCCTTGCGAGTATGGGATTTTACTTATAAAAGTCATGGCTGATTGTGAAAGTGTGGCTAATGGAAAGATAAAGTGAAAAATAAAGTCGCCAAAGAGGGTATTCCTCATAATCACAGTTATAAAGCGGTGCCATCTTCATTTGGACCCGAGTTATCAAATATAAAGAGCCATCACGAGATCAATAAATCTCAAAATACACGGTCTATTTCCCTGCGGTGTTCATTGGTGGCTGGGTTGAGGAGGCTTTAAGGGCGGAAACCGAGGGAGAGATCAGTCTCTGGAAACCGTCGAGATTAGAAGGACCGAACGAGGAAGGTGGGGGTAGGTTTGTGGTGCCAAAGGCCTAGAAAGGAGTCTCCGGTCAATGGTCAAAAGCTGCGGGCTCCTTTATTGCGACAGTCGGTAACCGCAGTTCGGATGAGCGCTAATGAAAAAGAGTGCCTACCCGTAACTGCTGTCAGAGAACCTCTTGGGATCAACGGTTCCCATTCAACCTAACCTTAACGGGCGTCAAGCCCAAAACCATTCCTCAGAAGGTGAAAAATGATTTGAAAAAAGATTTTAAACATTCGTTACGCAGTAAATGATCGCACTAGCAAGTCAATTCTTTTTGCCCAGTATGAACTTGATACACTGTGAATTGTGAAGGTATACCTATAAGACCTTCCAGGTAGAATGCAGAAAAGGAAGCTAACAACTGAAATTTGAAGATTGATTTTAATAAACGGGAACATTATTTAATATCTACCTACTGTGATGCAACATCAGGTGTAAAATTAACTGTTTCAAAAGCCCTGTCAGAGATTTTGCCCTGATTTGTGTTTTAGCGTTTGTGCCAATCATTATTCGACTCGTGATTTCGGTACCTAGTTGATGAGAGCTCTCAACAGATGTTTGGTTCCCTACAATTAACTTCAGATGTTCGGAAATGATGAAATCCGAATATAATTCACAAACCTTTTCTTGAGAAAGGAAACGTGTGTTCAATCTGTTCAAAACAAACTTTTTTTGGTCAGAACAATATCAATACAGGCTGCCTACATTAAGATCAACACAAGGGCAAATGAGTAAATAGTAAATTATCTCGTCAATACTTTTCAAATTACTGAAGGTCTGTCTGTTTACTCTAGCGTCTTCCTAGGTACTCGTACTTATTGGAATATTGTAATCGAATGGGAATAACTTTGTCCGATCGTAGCCCGTGATTGTATCAAGTGTTGGGAGAGGTGAGAAGTTCAAGCTTTGTGACGTCTATTACGTGGCTGCGTCAGACGCGTTTTCCAATTCTATCCGATAAGTTGCACGATTTATATATTTTCCCTCCGTCGCATCCTGTAGCAGAGCAGGCCTAAGAACCTGTCTGATGTATGAATAAGAACTGAGGGAAAGGATTCATGCTTCCTTCGCCTGTTAGAAGGAAAACCGCTCGTTCTTTGCTTCTTCATGCATAGCCAGGGTCCGTCATCGGGCTGACGTGGCTGTGATTGATGCACTGAGTGCTTTCTCTCTTTTTCCGACGGTATTCCTTACAAATTACTCGTTTCTCGTTTTCCCTTGGAGGCGCCCCGTTTCTACCGGCATTAATCAGTGTCGCCGACGGGCTGGAAACAAATTTTTCAATTCAGGTGGACTAACGGTGGGTAAGTCTCTGATTGCCAATAATAAAGCGGAGATTGCCAAACAGTACTTCGAATTGTGTTCAAGATATATAAAATGAATATAACCGAGGGAAACGAATCGGTATCTTATTGACATCACCTTTTTTGATACATATATCAATGAACGAAGTATTTATATTCATCCACATCTGTTGTTCATTATAGATCCAAAGATTATTCCAAGTAGGACTAATACCTATTCTTTTGTTGTCAATCAAATCGAGTAAACATTTGCGAGATACCGGATTCCTTTGGTTCGCAAAATAAAATTCTTTTCATAACTAGAGAAATGCACTTGTTTATTAAGGGAACAGAAACCTTTCTACTACGTAGATCTCCTAATAATACTCGTATCCTATGAAATTGACGCTATATAGTAGAATTTCGTTGCGGCTCGAATCCGTTCTCATTTTCCCCAATAACACCCTCGTCGTTGGAAAGTGTTGTAATCCACATGTTTATGTAAAGGATTACCTTGTGAGACCTCGTTTCCTGAATTGGAGGGACCGGCTGAGCAGACCCCTTGGGCCTTCCGATAACAAATCCTGGAAAAAAAAGAAATATAACTCTTGTATGTATAAATTCTCAATCGATACAAAGTAACAGCAACTCGCTACTCGCTATACTTGGTAATTTTAATGGTTCGCTTAAACATAGTTCAATATTCCCTAAGAAACCTGCGAGTGATGGAAGAGGAATTGATTGTCAGCGATTATTGTTGTAATTGCATCGATCCAATCCTTTTTATTTTGAGAAATCAGCGGAAAATGTTCGAGGTTGCTAAAAATGAATTGGGGACGTTAACAGCTCATAAGTGTCCTTGGCGAGAAGAATAAGCCAAAGGGAGCGGTTTTATTCTTCACTCAAAAACTGCCAGTATTTTTCTGTCTTTATCAGAAAAGACGAAAACAAGTCGTTTACATAAACAAAAGAGGGCAAACATTTTTAATACCAATTTTCATGAATACCAAAATTAGAAAAGTTCATTTGATAGAACATGATTGTCTGAACTTGTAGCTCATAAAAATAAATTGTTAAAAAAATTTACCTTTGAAATTGCTTGTATTAGAATGAATATTTCTATATATTATATTACGATAATAAAAACTTCGATTGTTGGTGAAGGGGTTCTAGATAGGTCATTTGTCGTTCCATGCCTCACCGGGGTCAGCTGAGGTTTGAGTATTGGGTCGACCTATGCATATTTTTAGAGATAAACGCTTTTCAATGTTTTACTGATTCCGTTGGCCGGTAGCATAATCTAATTCGAGGATGAGTAGTAAAATTTCTTTTGTAATAGTTTGTTCCAAGCTATTAAATTAATATTTTTATTTGTAACTTAATATGATGATTATGTGATTTTCGTGAAGAAAATGGGTGGTCGGTTACTTCTTGTACCTTTTCCATTTTACTTCCCAGTCCTGCATCCATGTTTTCTTACAAGAATACAAAAAATTAACTTAACAATTCCCCGATTGGAAGCAGAACTATTAGTTTACATATCCCCTCCGTCTATAGCAGTTAAGATACTTGATAGCCAAGAAGACACGCCGTCCAATCGGATAGTCCTAATGGCCCTGATGTCTGCGCAAGCGTCTCAGTGGCCATGGTAAAGCAGTTGAGGGGCCCCATTCAGTCAGACAGTATAAATTTACGAATGGTACCAAATTCAGGAAGTCAAAAAAGTAGAAGAAGGGCGAGTGGCTTTTCAAGTAGAACTACCCCATCACTCATCCCCTCGCTCAGGACCCACTCACTCCCCTACAAGGCTAATGTAATCAGCCTAGCTAGATAGGTAATCCTTCAGGTTTTGGTAAATAGCATCCAAAACATCAGGAGTCAGTTCACATATAGCTGGTTCGGAGACTCTGAAGCTAGCTGATAAAAAGTGATAACTGTCTCTATATGCAAAGAAGCATAAAGAGACTATTGGTGAGATGGCATCTCGCAAAACGGCATTTGTTTATGTAATTTGGGGAGAAAATGGTTAAAGTAGAATATCAAACTGCCGCTTTCCATTATCATGAAGGATTGGAACTCTTTGAGGTCTCTTATTGCAGCTATATTAGTTTTTGAAAACTTCTTTCATCATTCTTTTTCAATGAGAACGGGGCGGAGCTATACCAACGGAACAGCTTTCTGTTACAAAAGAAAAGAATCACTACATTTCACTTAACCGCCAGTTCCTTCAGCTCAACGACGCTATTAGGAAATCCGAACGAGCTTGAAGTCACGAAAACAAGTTCATAATTCTCTTCTGTTAATTGACTGTCTAGTGCAAAGCAAAACCCCGGCAAATCACTCCCCCTCCGTCGGCTTCCAATTAGCGGGAAAACGCCTGTCGTCCGTATATGAAACCTCTGGCGTTGTCGGTGGTTAGAAGTTAAAACCTTATCCTCCTGAGCGCTTATAAAATGGGAGAGGCTCCATACAGTGGAAATAGGATATCTTGCTAATTGGATGGGGATACGATTAGCGGTAGTTGTGGTTTTTGGACGGTTATGGGACTACGAGGAATCTGAGCGTTTTAGCGGTCACGTATGTTGGCGCATCAGTTAATCCCATCTAAATGACGGCGGCGGTGCTCTCGAGGATTCGCGGAGGATCACCTATCGCCAAAATAGATGAGGTTGAAGCAGATCTAGTGCCATGCGCGCTGCTGATATTTGTCATCCAAGTTATATCAAGGCCGAACTCCTCAAATCTCCATGCGAAAGGAAAAGTTTATATTCTTCGTTCATTCAATTACCATTGGGTGCAGGTGATCTTCCCGCTCGTAAGCGGATTATACTGAGCTGGTGTTCGAGAGCTAATGAGGCTACCCTCGCTAGGAGAAGGGAGGCCGGTGTCAACTCCTCGCAAGTGGTGAGTTGACCGCATGGGTCGGGGACCATCCTCCATTCCGTGAACACACGTACGAAAAAGCTTTCCAATTACTAGTTGACAAGTGCCCAAACGCTCCTTTGAGTACACTTGTCGCGGACGTTGAAGTATCCATCCACCAGGCTGCTAGGGCGGTACTTCCCCATCTTTCAATTAGCGGCTGCAAATTTCACTTGACCCAAAGCTGGTGGAGGAAAATCCAAACCCTGGGTCTCGCTACAAACTATACAAATAATAAAGATATTGGGAAATTTTTGCGACAAGTGTTCGGCCAACCTTATCTGTCATTTTTCGAAGAAGCAGCGTGCTTTGAGGAAGACTTCACTATTCCGCTACACCCTAAGTGCAACCTTTGCCGATTATTTGAAACACACGTACCTACCAACACGCAACTATCCCTCCGATGATGTGGGCCAGAAGGAGTACAGCTTCGGGTCGGACGACGAACGCATGTGAGTCATTCCACGCAAAATTCATTAAGAACTTTAACAGACACCACCCGAATATTTTTGCTTTTGTTGGCGTCCTTCATTTTATCAAGGGTCATATATATTTTATCAACACACTACTGCTGCAAAGGAATTCCCTTTCACTTGGGTTAATGTCTACTTAGGCCAAGCTAGAACGATTTGAGCCCGAGATATCAGATATTATGACCAAAGATGATCCTGGATCATCTTCCGGGCACGTTGGGCTACAGTATCGTAATTCTGATGTTCACTCATAGTGCTGCGCTACGTGATTGGTAATTGAAACTCGCAGTTCCGACGATTTGTAGTTTTAACAGAAATGAATGAATAAGAGGGGAAGCAGTAATTACCAACAATTCGTTAGTGACTCGTTAAGGGCGAACTAGTGGCCTTGACGGGATTTCAGCCTAAACCAGAGGCCGTCTGAAGTCATAAAATGTGTGCAGTTGAGAATATTAGGGGAAAAACTGAAACATATTGCATTTTATACCTACTGTTCAAATTCTATTGAGGGACATTGCTCTAGAGACGTGCATGGTCGGCAACAAGCCAGGAGAGAGTGCAACTTAACTCACGTTCCTCAGTGACCTCACACGAGCAACGTTCTTTATTCTTCCGCTCATCCGAAGAAGAAGTAGGCGTAAATCAATTTACTCGCGCATTGCAGGAGGTAGATGGAGCTACCCTTTCCTATCCCCACAAACTTGACATTATTAGATAAGAGCTTACAGCGCCTGGCTCCGAAGTTTTGGATGAGATTAGAGGTTGCATTAGAAGGCCATGTAAAAGGCGATGCCAAAGTTCGTAAAATCACATTGCATCGTTCTTCTATATCTCACCTAGCCTTAATTGGGAAACTTGTGTGCTCCTGTTGGAAATTTCCAACCCTTCCTTCCCCTTCATCTGAAGGCGAAACTTTTCACAAGTCTGAAGGTTATCCCTCCTTTATACATAAATGTATGTCTGATTCAAGGCGAGATGACTGGCATGGTAATGATAAGAACGACGTACGATAACTTTCTTGAACGAATTATCAAAAAGTAGCTAATCTAATTTCTTATTTAATTTCAGGTAATTCAGTGAAAGGTATGTATTGTATATTCTACTTCTCTCTTTCTTTATCCCTACCTGTCATCTCGCCATTCGCATTTTAAAAACGCTCATGGCATCTTCAAATCAGTAGTAAGCATGAAAGACTGCATTGAATCCATCGCAGTTCAATTTAGTTGTTCATAAAAACATATTCACACCTCATTTTTGCGAATAGACTGAGCTTAGTTTCCACTATTAACCTATATTGCTCTTGATCAGTTGCCCTATTGAATGTCATTCGTGGAAAAAAAAATGAATAAAGTAGCCAAAGTTAACTCGAAATCCCACCGTTCAGGATCAACGCCACACATAACATAGAATAACCCGCGGGAATTCCTCTCATACCACCGTAATTTGCCCCACTTATCATACAGCTTAGGACGATTATTTGCTCTTTTCCTCCATAACTTGGTCGAGGGCTCTCGGGAAATCATCGTGAAGATGGTGAGAGTAGGTATCAACTACTCGCAATTCTCTAACGTTCCCCCTTTCCAAAGAGAATTGCGTTCTATTCCAGGATTTATGTCCCTCCATTTCCTCAACATAATGGTAAAACATAGAGAATTGGATGAGGTGATTCATGTCGTGAGTTCTCTTGCCATAGTTGTTCTGCACCGACCAAGTCCTGTATTCTCTGACGTTATTATTCGGAGTTGTAATACTCCTTGTTACACATCTAGAGTTCTCGCCTGTTCTACAAACTAATTTCATTGCACTTCCCAAACATTAGAAGAGGATACACTAAGAACATTGACAGCTCAATGACAAAAATCCATTAAAAGAGGCAAATTTTCAACAAAAACATTAAATTTTACAAGTGCTGAGAATGATTACAGAATACGAGAGGTTGTCCACCATACGTTATGACATCACCAGAGCATCACCAATCTCCCATTCATTCAGACAATTATTCTTCAGCAGATTGCTATGTGGATAGAATACGTTCCAGGGCGGAAAATATCTACAATAGAACGGGGTGTCAGTAGGGCTTCTTGTTTATGAGAACCATAAAATATGACTAGGTTCCTCTGCGCCTATTACGAACTGAGAGTAAATTAGTTAATTCTTAATCAGATATTTCGTCGTATTGCGGAAAACCATGTTCATATCAAGATTTATACACTGTTCAGATAAGGTTTGCTAAGTATCTGAAACCGAATATATTATTGTCAGGGGAAGTGAAAAGTCTCCCTATCGCTCCTATAGAAAACGAATTCTGCTGGGACTGCTCAACGGTCTCTTTACCATGACCTGTTCTGATTTCAAACTCATCTCTTGTAACAAGACATCGAATATCGAAGATAGACAATAATTGTCACCTTTCGAGAGCTCTTCCCGTGTTCTTCACTTGGGACTTCGGGAGTGACAGACTTCAGGGGGGGCCTATAATTGCGAGATAACCATAATCATTCCGAGCTGCCATCCACAGTCACATCCGCGCGCTTAATTGATGAGGTTGACTTAGCTTCTTGACGTCTGTCAGTGGGATTGACAATCTTGATACCAATTGAAATTTAGTAGGTGAGGAACGAGAACGGATCAAACGCGTTCCTGATCTTCAATTTGAAGGGATTTAGCACTTCGGTTGGTTAATGTAGCTACAAAGTGAGTTCAAAATGATGAGCAGCAATAACAATTGCGCATTCATGAGACGACTCCCACGAGTCCTCGGAAAGGAAAATGTATCGAATCTCGTCTTTAATCGCCTTTTCAGTCACTATGACAGGGAAAGGACCGCAAAGCAATTTTTGTCAGCAACACGTCTTGGGGTGTTAACCGAAGAAACATCGTTCGAGGAATGAACCTCTACGTGGGGAGCATGATGGATGGACGGTTATTAAAGGTAGGCTGCTTCGTGACACCGTATCCTCCCTTCCAGTAGTTTATCATGTTGTGAGCCCCCATCGTCGGCGTCGAAAATTTCCGCTCAAACTTCTTATAGGGGGGAAACTGACCCGAACCTTCTCATCAGTCAGTAGTGTGAGAACGAATGGATTCCTCATGGAAGACCCCCATTATCATCTTTTCATCACCATTCTGCCAGCCCATTTACTAACTATCCAAAATAGTATTTCGATATTTTGAGCATGGTAATTTGGGCTCATTTACACCTTAGAGGATGTTTGCTCTGCGTTCAAACATTTCATCTTGTCATTAATTGTTGGAGTTCACGCAATGAGGAAAATGTTGATAAGCCAACTAATTTTTCTATCCACATTCTACACAGAAGGCCATTTTAGGGTGCGATATTCCAGACTTTCGAAGTGTTTGAAGGCATTTTTCTCTCAGGACGGTTTGGATTTTGAAAGTTGAGCACTTTGAAATACCCAAGGTAGCAAACAAGGTGTGGTATTCTACCACAAAACAAACAACTCCATAAACAGTTTTACCGATTCCTTCCAATACAGTGGCATGAATACACAATCCTAATTTAGCTGAGTAGTTACCTGAAATAACGTGTTCCTTTAATAAGTAACTTGTCTTCAAACTGTGTAATATTACGAACTCTTTACGAACGAAATACCATTACGCGGTTGAGACGAAATTGTGGTCTTTAGGCACCTCTTGAAAGATATGGAAAAAACCAGATAGAGACATCAAGAAGGGCACCTTTCGAAGAGGCTCGTGATTTTCATCCAGTTCCCCCTTCTGCGCCCTCCTTCATTCGAGATTGCCAACAATATTGAACCTCAATATAGAGCAATATCACAGATGGTTTTGATGGCTCTCGAACTTCCAGCTGGATGGAAACAAGAACCTTCGACAGAAATAGGACTGTCATAAAGAACAAGCCGCCGCTTTTTTAAACCATTTTCCTCCTTCTGTTCCATCTCAGTTCGTCTCTTTTCCTCTGATCTCTTTCATTGCACGTTATTGATCTTCTTTTATTATCTTTAATATTTTTTCATTTTATCATTTGACGGTCCTAAGATTGAGAAGGTTCCAAAGTCATTTATCAGGGAGGACTTCCAGACTTAGATCCATTGAACTGAGAAATGGGATGGGAACGAAACGCCGCAATCTTGTCGATAGGGAACGACTTTGGCCGAGATCAGAACTCCACCATTAGCGGATGAGCCCTTTTTATTGGGTTCAAATCATTTTACCTCAGGTTTTTGGACGACGAGTATTCAGAAAATCTTTAGATTTCTGTTAAGCCCCGGATTACTCGACTTGATGTTGGAGTCTAATAGTTATTCAACGTTCTTCATTTTACCTGAGCATGACATTCAATGACCTAAGTCGGGTGCTATTTCAGGAACGCTACAACAGCCAACGAAAAAATTCAATTTGTAAATGTTTCATTATGCCCTCAACTTGTATGATCTTGATCGATTTTCTTCCAACAAAACGTTTTAAAGAATCAAACGAGTTGGTCCGTGGGGAATCGTAAACCCCTTCGACGATAGACTTTGAGATAAAAATGGGGAAAGTGAATTGGATTTCGGTGTAGAGAGCGAGCGCAAGATGATCCATCTTGTCCTACGCTAAATAAATTATCATCTTCCATCTTTCGACTCAGAGGATTCGACGGGGCAATAAATCCAACTTTATTTCGATATAGCTGGCGGAATATGCATCCTAGAGTAGTGGAAAAGGGCTTAGAGATCAGTTCTACGGTTGGTTGTAAATTTGGGTTCCACAGTTTGAGAGGACATCTTCAAAGAATGTTAAAAGGGTACTCACTATTGGTACTTGATTAAAATTTCGCCTTGAATAGAATTATACTAAGAAACTCAAATCTGGAGAGATTGAGCTGTTATGAATGTGACTTTGGATGCTTGTGATATCTTCGGAAAATGGTTTTAACTGGTCAACAACAAAATGATCTGTTCAAAGTGTGTTTTTATGCAGACCTTGTTGAAAACATATCTCCCTGGAAATAGTGGAAGGGATTTCCTCATTCGTAATAAACCATTCTTTTTGCGGAATCTTTCGTCCTAGAACTCGAGATATAAATTGAGTTTGCATAAATATTCCCGACGTAACGTCGTGAAATACTACGCCAGACAATATTTTGCGGGAAGCAGGGACTAGGATCAAATGAAACCAAGTTAACAAAAGCGATCTTAGAAGTCAACGTTGGTTTAGCATTTGCATTAAACTGCGCTAACTTCCCATTGAAAGTGTTCGATTCATTTGAATAACTGAATAATAATCAGGATTCATAATCTTAATTTGAATGGAAGATGTTGAATTGATGGGAAGGCTTTTGATATTTCACAGGGAAGGATAGATCTACGTAATTAATCAGCTTCGAGCAACATTGACTATTATGAAAAGGGTTGTTGGGCGAATTGAACCATTAATCGTTTCTTATTCACTCCGCACAGGTTCTATTTATTCCGAAAGGTTTCTTGAAATGAGTGGAAAAGCACCAACTTCCCGTCTGCATATTGAAACATTGTTGAAATATTTCACTTTTCAACGTGAGCAAGTGATTCTTTATAAACAGTTGCACCATGGTGGAATGAAATTTTATTATTCATGGAAATCCAGTGAAAGATCTTTTTGTTAGGAGGGAGATGAATACTCCAGTTCATAACAAAGGGAATAAGGAGTTAGAGAGTGATAAGATACTTCTGAAAGATTGGGGAAAAACGGTTCAGCTATCTTCTTCAGTGAAATTCACCAGTGAAAGGCGAGCATTGGTTAATCCATTGGGATAAGCCAAGTAGGATTCATAACTCTCATTTTAATCACTCACCTCACAGAGCTCTCAAATGGAAGTAGTCTCCACTATGAGCAGAAGGTCTCTAACCCCATTGAGATGGGTTAGGCTTTTCATATTCAGTGGGAAAAGATACCCCCATGATCACCCCCAAGACCTGTCATAGGTATAAAAACCGTTTTTAAAATGCTCATAGTATTCCCTGCTATGCCTTTTTGGATAAAAGGGCTTGAAAGTTTTACTAAAGCCGAAGAAGAGCTGAAAAAATTTCAATTTTTTAGAGAAATTTCTTGTGCTTTCATGCGGTAGATGGACATCATACGAGTATAATACTTTATCATACAGTATCATACGAGTATAATCCGAAGTACAAACTGTTATAAATTTCGCTGGTTTTTTGCCCGAAAAAAGGATTGGGTTTGACGACAACACTAAACAATCATAATCAACTTGTCGAAAAGATAGGTGAAATTCTACATGAATCTGCAGATCCCATGTCTTCTAAAATAGAATAAGTGATACAATCAAAGTGATAAGGTGTTCCCATCCTCCGCTGACCCATGTGGGAAATGATAAACTCACTTATCTTCTCCTACGCACAGAAGTTATTACACATCGATGACCGTCAACTAACTTTTGCACAAAATTAACTAATCGCATGCCATCATCGCATTTGCTTCGTCCGTGAGATGATGCCACGATTTTGCTTACATGTATAGGTAAACTTGATCCATCATAAATCACGCCAACGGACCTGCGTCCAATCTTGTCGTAGCGCTTACAAACTAGTTCATTTATCTCTAAATTGTGGATTTGACCTTTCCGTGATTACGCTTATATCAGTAGTTTGGAAGGACTTGGACAAAAAGAACTCACGAAATTACACTGGCATATAAATTAGCTTTCTGCAGAAAAAGTTATTTCGAAGTAGTTTTCCTTTAGAATTCAGTTGCGTTAGCTAGATTCAAATACGAAAAGTTTGGGACATCTTAATTCAGTTTTTACAAAGGAGTTGGTGGGTTATCGGAGCCGGAAATAGTTTCGAAGGGAATATTGCTCGAGTTTTTTTCCACGTCGAGGTTTTTCTGTCGGTGCTGTTCTTTCGAATCTGCCGGTGACAGGTTATGAACACCGCCGAAAACTCCGTTTTCGAGTTGACCCCCCTTTCTGATTGCTTTCTTCCTAAGCGTGTGTGGGAGTGAATCCGGACTTTTCGAGCATCCAACCATCTCCATGACATCGAGTCAGACCTATTCAATAGACATTTTTTAGACCGAACTTTTCAAACGCAGAGAGATATTGAGCTCTCGATGAACCTGTCTATTTTGGTGAATTGAAAGTCGTTGACAGCATACCTTCAGGGGGATTCCTTCTATACACGCATTCTCGTGGTTTTCAAAGTCGTCTTGACTTGTTCACACAATAGAACAACCGCAAAAACAGCAACTGGGTCACCAAAGCCCTAGAGGATGACCTGAACAACTCATGATGATGTCCCCAACATTTGTAAATCTACTAGATACTCACCCGCTCCTATATATTCCATTTACCTGTGATTTATGTCGCTGATGCTGTTGACCAGGACCTGACAAAAGGTCGTAATAAAATGAGTGATAGTCGACCTAAGAGAAAACCCTTCCTACCTCAGAAGTAAAGTTCAGGTAGATTTGAGCTATTTTTTGTTTGGTTAGTAAAAGTCAATCTCTCCGATTCGGCCCAAAAACCTTTTCTGGGTGTTACAAGATGTCAAGATCAAAATAAGCAAATGTCCGTCCACCATCCACGCTCATTAGTCACTGGAGATTCGAGCCATCCTGAATTGTTTGCTCTTTTATAATGATGAAAGGTGATAGTCCGGGTTTTCTGTATTTAACCAAATAAGTAAAAGTGAGAGGTTGGTCAACCATTGAGCAGACATAGAGGGTCCTGCTGTAACCCATTGCAAAGTCCCACAACAGACCTGTGTCGATGCTTTTCATTGTATTTCCCTCAGTACCACCACTTCACTATTTTCACTCATTAAATTTTATAACATTAGCTCCTTTCAAAAGCATTCCTTGTCAACTTATTAGTTCATTGGAGCTAATTTATTAAAAGTAAGCTAATTTATTATTTATTGAAAAATGTAAACGTTTTTAAACTCGTAATTTAAATTTACTCAGATTTTTTTCAAACAACAACTTCCATTTTTAAGAAATGATGTCAACTCTTACAAAAGTGGAGGGTTTCTTCAACTGTCGGCAACTTAACCGAACATTGTTTCCAGCTTTTTCACCTCACTCTGAGATTTTCCTTTAGTGACCGACTAATGGAATGCTATCTCGATCCATTTAAAATGAAACGACTTCAAATTTAATGGCCTTGATTCATTCAAAAAAGTGGGGAGCAAAAGTTAAATGGATCAGAAAGGGATAGCCCGTTTAATGCATAATTGAAAATATAAAAAGGATTCAAGAAAGTGGTTTGAGGTCGGATTATACTGTTTCCTTTTAAATCCCTCAAAAGTGATGGTGGGAGAAAGGAGCAGATTTCATTATCCTGGTCTTTTTATCCCTCCTAATTCGGTCTTTACATTATAGTCTTCTTACCCTCTCCGGCGTTTCTTAATGATGTTGTATTTTTTATGACGGCTCTGAACCGTGGTCGATACGTCGCTCACACAGTCTCCTTCGTTTTCATCAGAGAGAATATGACATATTCTGTGAACTGACTTGTTAGAAGTATATTGTAAGATGCGGTACTGAATACCCGTACTAGGCCCTGCCTAATTTAAGAGAATGAAAATAATATTTGAAGACTAGCTGTGTTTATACATTATTATATTTCTAATTGAAATCCTACTGTAGTCTCATTCGCGTTCCCTCACCCGCCAATTTTTAGTTTCATATAATTGTAGGACTATTGTTGATGCGGGGATCCAAGTCGGTGCTATTTGATCAATCATTCAGTGTCATCTTACACGGAAATATATTCAAGCATGGTAACACTAAAATCACCTATTCGGAGACTCCATTAGGGCCGAACAGCATTATTTCAAAAGTGGTCATTTTCGGACGGTTTTTCTTCTAGGTACGATTGTTCTTGGAATATCACACCAGGGAGGGTGTTTAAATCCGAAGTTATTCGCAAACTCGTCTCATCAGATTAGTGTTTGAGTGTTCATTGTACAAGAACATCCAAATTCTTGTACACCCTTGTGTCATACGTCCACCTTCGTCTTCGGAAGATCGATCATGGGAGTTAGAGAAGAGCAGATAGTGACATCAGTATCAGCGGCAGGCAATATATGAAGAGTGTCGAGCAGGTGTTGATAAAATATTGAACCAAGCCCTTCGTCACCATCCATAACGCCCTGGAAAACTCCTCATAACAAAGCTGAGCGAAGGTAGGAGGAGGGGTGTAAGCCGGCGGGAAACTTTCCGTCCCAGAGGGAAATCAATTAGCGAACTAACTAAACCTGTTAGAACGCTGATGCGGCTCATTGGGGGTGTTATAACTTACGGCTTGGTTGTTCTCCGCCCGAAAGTACAGAACTAACTTGAAACCCATAAAAGGGATTTCCCGTTTGTTCCCTTAGGCTGAGGGCTTTTCTGCACTTTGTTCCAACTTCCTGACGCCTGTCCAGTTGTATTATTTATCGCCGCCTGATTGATTGAAAAATAATATTACCGCTCTGAGGGCTTCGGTTGGAAAATTTCATTGCAATAATGTGTCGAACTCGAGTTGTTCATCCATCTCGAGTCTACTTTTTGGATGGCCATAATAATTACACCCTCTTTGCATGCTCGTCTAGCAAAATAGTGTAAAAATGCTCTATCATGAGAACAAATATTGTTCTATTATTCTTTATCGAAAACTAGCTGCTTGAAAACGCCACATAAGAAGCCGAATGTAGCAAATTCTCTCAGCGTCTCATTACAAACCATTGTTTTGTGGAGCTGAGGATTGGGGTCAGCAGCTGGAGATATCTTCTGTAAACCGTAGTTTGGTCCCTCGCTATTATGGTTCGTTAAAAAATGCTTTGATTACCCTCAAATGAGCGGGCCAGAAGGTTGGAGATTTAACAAGCCATTCTCCAGAAAATTCCAGTGTATTCATTCTGCCAGGCCGTCGGGATTTAATTTAAATTCGGGCAAAGGAGGACCGTTCCAGGATGAAGAATGGAGAACAATTTACGAAAATTGAAAATGTAGGCTGAAAAAGGAATAGCCAAGTGATCGTTGACAGCGAAAAATGTAAGGAGGACTGTGTTTAAAATTATTTATCTTCATCTATTCTTTTTCTCTTCCGGCCATCCATCGCTTGAGTACCTTCTTTTAAAAAGGTAACCCCTTCTTCTACTCCACCATTCCATACTTGTCTCCAGTAGAGCTTCTAAAATAAATGAAATCATTAGCGCCTAGGGGTTTCAATTTCGGTAAGAGATATCCCACCACGTCCTGCCTCCTGTGGCTCCTCCAACTTAGTTCATTACGCCCGTCGTCGGAAAGCCACCCTGAACCCCAATTAGCGGTCGTAATTAGCATTAGGTTGTAGCTCCGGCTTGGCACTGATAACGATGATAATTTCGATCAACCTCAAAACGTGGTTGGTTGCCGTATTCGAGTAGTCTGAGCGTGAAGTCTGAAAAACCGAACTCACTAGGGTGACTACGGTTATGTTCGTCAACATTGTGGGTGCCGTACATTTACGCTTCCTATTCACTTCCCTTGTTTGATCCCAGGAAAAAAACATCAATTGTTTTCATGGTGGCAGTGGCATAAAAAGGCTGTGCCATCACCTCTCCAGCACTTTCTTACACCGTTTTATCATGTTATTTTCAATTGTTTATTGAAACTTTACATTTTCACAAGAGGGTTGGATGTATCCGATCTGAACAAGTATTACTCAGTTTCAACAGTTTCTGATTTGAAAATCCAAATAACTTCCCGCTTTTTTTTTATTGAATGGATAAACATCTGTAATTTTGAACAGTTTTAATGATATCGCCAGCTTCTATTACCCCAAGCTCGATAAACTAAGTGACATGGCTCTCTTACAACACAGAGAGAATCATACAAACCAACCATGCAGTTCATCTTGAATCACCTATTGAAGACGCCGGAGTCCTTATCGTTTCACCATTACTTACGTTGGCTACCAATCCACAAAGTGTGTGTCGGTCGCAGCAATTTCAGTTTGAATTAACGTTGGGGGATTAGCATATTCAATCGCACATTCTACTTGAAAGTGAGGCGGGGACAGCCCGATTTTTTCAGTGTTATAACGGAACAAGTTATAGATTTTTACTGAACGGAGACCATAAACTGAAGGGTGTTGGGAATGTACATCCACACTACGTAGTCACACGCTTGCATGTGGTTTTTATTCAATCCCGAACGTGGTCGGGGAAATGGGAGGTAAAGAACCTATTAGAAGCCGTTTCCTGCGAGAACACTTACCTTTGAAAAGCACCCTCCTCTTACAGGAAGGAAGGGAGGCCTTTCGCCTTTACGAAGGAATTGTTGTTGAGCGTGCAGAAATCGCCAATGAAAGCACTTGAATCTCATGGATTCGGTTTCGAGAGTATTCTAGGTGACGTGATACCATATTGATCGTTATCTCATCAAACTAAGAAATCATCGACCTTAGTCGTGAATAAGCTCATGAAGTCATTTGACTGACATATAAATCTAAAAATCTGCAAATTCTTACACACGGGTTGGTTATTCCTCGAATGGGGAAACAGTGGGTGTGGCGGGTCCCAGACCCATTCCAATCGATTCAGGGTCCTAAATTTATTGGAATATGATACCCCACACGCCTAGGCACCAGAAATCCTGACACATACAAAATGGGTGGATACATACCCATTTTGACCCATAACTTCTTCCGGTGGGTGCCAATCGTTCTGGGACACACATCATTGAATTCAGCGTCCAAAATGTAGTGGAAAATGATACCCCACACGCCTAGGTAGCAGAAATCCCGAAAAAACATATTCAAAATGGGTAACAAATACCCAATTTGACCCATTACTTCTCTTCAACTTTCTTGGTGAGAAAATGGGAATTATAACTCGCGGATCACAATTTGAACAATATATTTTTGTACTCACTTTCTTACAACTCTAGAAGAAGGAGTGACTTGAGACTTAAATGAACAGAGCTGCAAACCCTCATGACCACTAACAGTCTAAGGAGAGCAATATGTAGTTCTTATGTTACATGGAATGTATAAGATATTCCATCAACTTTCTCCAGTGGGTGCCAATCGTTCTGGGACCCGTTTCATTGAATTTAGCGTCCAAAATTTAGTGGAAAATGACACCCTACTCGCCTAGATCGCCCAAAACCTCGAAAATCTATTTTTCAAAAAACACATTTTGACCCCTACCCCCCCCCCAAATTTGGTCCGATCGGGCTGAAAAGTTTCGAGGACCCATCTCGACTGGGAACAGACCCCTGACCCAAATTTCAGATTTTTAGAAAATTTTCTACTACCAAAAACGGCGCGGAACATGGACGGCGTACAACGTACGGCGTACGGCGTACGGCGTACGGCGTACGGCGGACGGACATTGACCTTTTTTGATCAGGACATCATGAAACGTCCAGAAAAAAATTTTGAGCCAAATCGGAGAGGTTGACCATTATCATGAAAACATAGGTTGATTATTCGAGGAATAACCAACCAAAATCTGCAAATTCTTACACACGGGTTGGTTATTCCTCGAATGGGGGAAACAGTGGGTGTGGCGGGTCTCAGACCCATTCCAATCGATTCAGGGTCCAAAATTTAGTGGAATATGATACCCCACACGCCCAGGTACCAGAAATCCTGACACATACCAAATGGGTGGATACATACCCAATTTGACCCATTACTTCTTCCAGTGGGTGCCAATTGTTCTGGGACCCATTTTATTGGATTCAGCGTTCAAAATTTAGTGGAAAATGACACCCTACTCGCCTAGGTAGCAGAAATCCCGAAAACACATATTCAAGATGGGTGTATCTATGGGGCGCTACGACACTAATTTACTAATATAATATTGAGAAAACGTAGGTAATTTAGAAGGCTATAATAATTGTATTAAATTGAATTGAATGGTACGAATAAAAAGCTCGGACAGTAAAAAGAATTGTAGGCAACTGCTCAAAATTGGTTGCTAAGTTTAACAGCTGGTTATAAACAACAGGATATGACGATGTGTTTTGTTTGTCTATTCGGCTGAAGTCACCCACATGGGTAATAAATACCCAATTTGACCCATTACTTCTTCCAGTGGGTGCCAATTGTTCTGGGACCCATTTTATTGGATTCAGCGTCCAAAATTTAGTGGAAAATGACACCCCACTCGCCTAAATCACCCAAAATCTCGAAAATCCATTTTTCAAAAAACACATTTTGACCCCTACCCCCTCCAAATTTGGTCCGATCGGGCTGAAAAGTTTCGAGGACCCATCTCGGCTGGGAACAGACCCCTGACTCAAATTTCAGATTTTTAGAACATTTTCTAATACCAAAAACGGCGTGGACAATGGACGGCGTACGGCGTACGGCGGACGGACATTGACCTTTTTTGATCAGGACATCATGAAACGTCCAGAAAAAAATTTTGAGCCGAATCGGAGAGGTTGACCATTATCATAAAAACATAGGCAAATATCTTACACACGGGTTGGTTATTCCTCGAATGGGGGAAACAGTGGGTGTGGCGGGTCCCAGACCCATTCCAATCGATTCAGGGTCCAAAATTTAGTGGAATATGATACCCCGCACGCCTAGGCACCAGAAACACACACATTTGACACATTTTGAGAGGAATTACCAAATTGGAGAGGTTGACCATTATCATGAAAACATAGGTTGATTATTCGAGGAATAACCAACCAAAATGATGCAAATTCATTCAACGGAGTTGGTTATTCTTTGGACCAGGAGCATGGAGACTCATTCCAATCGATTCAGCGTCCAAAATTCAGTGGAAAATGATGCCCCACACGCCTAGGTATTAGAAATCTTGAAAAACCCACATTTGAAGTATCAAAAAATACCCATTCTGACCCATAACCTCTTCCGGTGGGAACCAACCGTTCCGGGACCCTTCTAATTCCGCGTCCACAATTTACCTAGTCGGAAGTGATAACCCACACGCCAAGATCTCGAAAATAGTTTTTTTTAAATACAAAAATACGATTTAAAAGGCTCTCTCGAATGATTTGCCTCATTTGATGATTTCAAAAAAAAAAAAAAAAATTTCAGCCTATGGGTCGTCATTATGGTCGATATTTCAACATCCCTGGGGTGATTATGTACCTCCAGGAGAGCCTATGATTGCTGGCCACAGATATTACTTATCATTATCGGACGCTAAAGGAAGGAATCCCATCAGAAAATACTACTCATCGCGTCTGATTGTCTTAGCTTTATTCATTGATATAATTAATATTTAATGAAAATAGTTGATACCTCAAACTCCCTTTTTTCTAAATTAAACAATATGATATGCACATGGCGAGAGCTGGCATAGATAGCTGCTTAAAGGGTTGTTACCATCTCAATCCGTCAAAAGTTTAATGAATCATGCGTCTCGAGGTTATAAATGGAAAATTGTCTGATCCCACTACATCAGAGCTCCCCATCTCTTAATGAAAACTGAAGCGCAACCACTCATCAATCATTTGGTTCTGTAAATCACTGATAAACAATTGTAAATTATTGTTGTGAGTTCTTGTTGAAAAAATAATTTAAAAAAAATTGGTCTCAACTTTGTAGATTTTTATGAAACCGAGGAATGTACAATAATCTCTAATGAGCCATACCTAGATCTCGTCCTATCAAAAAATGACAGAGCAACATTACCTATCTTTTCTGCTCAACTTCAAACAATATAAACGGAAGAGCAACAAAATCTAAGAGAACCTTTATAAGGAAAAAATTTAGTATGAAGAAATCGTTGAATTATTTTCTGCTTATTTGCTCTGAGTGGCGCAGGCATTCAATTAAGATACCCAAAATTATTTATCTAGGAGGAAATTCAACTCCATGAGAACGATACCATGACTCAAGTGGTAGGAAGTGGAAGCTTTGAGTATAAAGCTGCGGCTTTCCTTGGTACTTCTGGCAAAGTCGATAATCCTTTTCCGCGTGAGCCATTCGATTCAACGGTCGAGAGGATTGGCTCGATTAGATTCGAAATTGGTTGCTTGAATCCACCTCACGTTCAAAAGGTTACGACCCAGTGGACGGTTGGCCCTAGTAGTAATTTCATATCCCCTATAGGATAGCTGGTATTTAGGAAGTTTGAAGAGCTCATCTATTCTCAAAAAGTGCTTCAATTCAGTTGATTCTCGCCTGAAGTCGTTATTTTCACACTTGGAGCGTTCATAAAGTAATTTGAATTCCTCTTGAAACTGAAAAAAGTCGACCCAATTAAGCTCGAGTTGGTAGAAGAAGATTAAATGTAAATATAAGCGCTTGCATTTCCCCTTTCCTAGGCTTATCGAAAAACTATATTTTTCTCCGAAGGATTTTTTCCTTGAGTTATGTATAGAATGAAAGGATAAAGGGATGTAAAGTCTAAAGGGGCTAGTGGGCGGAAAAAATAGATAAAGCTGAAAGCGGGCGTTGCACAATACGAGAGCTTAAAATGAAGCCGAAGGTAATGACGTTATTTCTTCAGAAAAATCTCGTCTGCGTCCTTTGTTCTTCTCATAATGTTTGTATTAAATTTCATTTTGGTAAATATGCTAGAGCTGGTGAGCTATATTCAAGCTTAGGGTTCAGGCCTGAGATTACGTATAAATTTGTAGTAGCCAAACACTTCATACGGTGACATGTCTTCAAGATAATATTCTTAATGACTAATGATAAAAATCTTGATAAATAATCAAATTATTTAGAATTTTTTTTTAAATACATAGTTAAACATGTACTCTTCAACCAAATAAGTATTTATCAATGTCCACATTCCTCCACAACGGTTTACAACCCTGCAACTATACGTGGTCGATTACATTGGGAAACCCCGACAGAGGGCCAAAATAAACTAATTTGATCGCATCCGTTCAGGACCGAGACCCACTTAGCAAGGGATCGCCTTCAGGCTCCCAACCGGCCAGTCCTGGAATCCTCTGACTAGTGTTGAGCTGTTATCCCCTTTCCGGACTGTGAAACCGTAGAGAGAAAATCGATTTTCAACCCGGGAAAGCCGTAAAGAAATTACGTTCAATTTCCATGATAATGGGCGGCCGTCTCCCGTTTTACTCGACTTCAAGTGGAAGTTCGACTGTTGTAACTCTAACGAGTAATTCGAGTAGTGAAGGCGTTGAGAATTAATCGTCTTTTCCCCTTCGAGCTTTCGACGTAATGAGCCTTCGCAGGGGCGCTGACAGAGAAAGCAAAACTCGTTTTATATCGAGTTAGCCCGCTTTGGAGTTCATAACGTCTTATTAATCATCATCTTTTATTGACACGCTCTCAACTGGAGCGGAGAGGGTGACGTGGAAGGAACATTAGACGAAGGACTCTCCGTAATCCATGTTGCCTTGATTAGAAGCACGATCGCTCACAGTGCGTGGGTGAAATATTGTAGATAAGTTGGAACAAGAAGGTGAAATAATTCATACATGGATAAAAATGTGTGATCACGTTGAAAGAAGACGTGGCATGGATTCCCAATAAATTTATTTCCTATGAAAAGAGGGCAAGGGAGGCTAGTCACTCCAAGGCACCGCAACCTCCGTGAGTCTATTGTACCAAAAGCAGCCCTTACTATCAATAAATACGGCTAATAAAGCGCCTGACAGGTCCTTGCCTCCCTAAAATAGGACAAGATCTCATCAAGAGCCTGGATGCCTGTCACCATGGTGCCCTGCTGCTAATGTGGCTGCTGGGCATCTGCAGAGCACAAGTTGGGCTGTCTCCACCACTTCAAAGCATTATCTGATTTGCCCTTATTGTGAAGGTAGTACCTGGGAGGGAAGTGCCCCGTGCATGTATTTCAATATTCATTTGAAAGGACAGATGCGAGCTGAATATGGCAAAATACAGGCTACCCACAACAGGACATGGGATCCCACCCACAGGATCTAGATCACACGACTGCTAATAAAATATAATCATCAAAGAGATTCGTGTGTTTACAGGTTGTCGCGTTACAGTTTGGTTTAATATTCATATTGAAATAAAAATAATTTGGCACGAGAAATTCCGGTTGGAATGGGCTGCTGTTTTGTTGGGAAAAACCACATGGATTCAAATTTGTTGACTTATCGCTTAGGTACCTTCAAGGCATCTTACTTTTAGCTGAGTGACATACTGGAATTACACGTTGAATATAATATACAATTTTGAAATATAGGCTCGAGCGCTTTTTCACAGTCTTCAGTTGATTTTGGCTCATGCGAAAGGCCAATAGAACCATGTAAAGAAGCGGGAAGGATGGTTGATATTTCCGTCATTTTCGGCAGCTCGGATCCGTTGTTTCAACATCCCGATTCCGTCACAAAGCCTCGAGATTAGTGAGAGCCCATCTATCACGGTTTTCGGTTCAGCGAGCCTCTGGGGTCCGTAGGTTCTGGAAAAACCGCAAACTCACTCTTTCCCCTCTTGGTTTGCGCCTACAATTCTACTGGGCACCGCAGGCTCCCAACGCATTTTCGGCAAGTAAATTATTGGTGACTTAGGGCTCCTGCGTGCTGGTGGTGAAGAGCGAGGAGGGGGATGAGAAACGGCACCACTGGGAAGGGAATTGCGTTGACAATGACTTGTGGAGTTCGCTGTTTAGGGCGTCAGAGTTCCGTTGTGTATGGGATGAGTATTATCGAGCTGACCCTCCAGGAAGGAAAGGAAGTCGTCCACGGAGGAGCTCGGTTCTTCAGCAGCTCTCCATATGAGGCATTGGCCGTTAAAATGTACATTTGAGGCATACGGTCACCGAAATAGCATGATCGTGTCTAGTAGTGTGAAATCCAATCTCACACTAGAAACAAAAAATAATTTTTCTGGTCAAATCCTTCCGACGAAAAATTTGGAAAGATCAAAAACCAAAAATTGATCATTTTTTCATGTTTCGTCCGGGCAACTTTCTTGAAGATTGATGGCTCCATTTGATTCTAAATTCATCACTTCCTCTCCCGGTCAAACCTTATTTCACGAAGACCAAAAAGAACCTTTTTTTAAAGGGGTTTTTGGTTTTTCCGTCCGCCGAACCATCCACGTCGTTTTTAGGTAGACAATTTTCTATAAATCTGAAATTTCGGTCAGGGACCCGTTTCTAGCATTACTTTGTTCTCGAAACATTTCAGCCCAATCGGACCAAATTTGGTGGTGGGAGTGGAGGGGGTGAGGGATCAAAATGTGTATTTTGAACAACGAATTTCGAGGTTTTTTGCGATCTAGGCGTGTGGGGTATCATTTTCTACTACATTTTGTACGTTGAATCGATTGAAATGAGTCTCCATGCTCCTGATTCGAGGAATAGCCGACCCCTATGAATGAATTTTCAGCGTTTTGCCACTTTGCTGAGACCATTTTGGAAAAATCTGAACTTCTGTACTACGCAATTATGAAGTTTATCTTTTAGCTCGAGCTGTTAATCCATCAATATCCTACTTATGTGATTTAAAATTAGAGCCACCTTATTAACAATCCTCCATGCACTGTCGAACGAAATTCTGCCGCCTGAAATATCCCATTAAAACCTTTTTTCCGTCGTTCGATTTTGCTGATTTTGTCTATACATCAGTTGTGATCACAACTCATCGAGAGATAATTAGAGAAAGGGTCATAGTGGTAGCAGCCCAACTTACGCATCTACATTCAATTTCTTATTCCACAGTAATGACCCGGACCTATACTAAAGTCACTGACGACTGTTTCTCAAACGTTTCATCTTTGGCACTAGAGCAATCTCACGTGTGCCAATGAGGTTAACTTAGCGAATATCATTGTTTAATGCATGGAACGTTGAACTGTGACATGGCTTACTTCATAGCCCTTCATAACTGCATGGTATGTGTGAACAGCTCAATTTATTGTCGAACCAATTTTGAGGAGGTAACGTGACCAGCAAGTTTTGACGCAATTCATGATAACCCAAATGATTCATCAATCGTGTTGCTGACTAAATAACATGTCATTATGTCGAAAATTTATCATCGGTACCTGAAATTACTGATAATACCTTCGGATGCCGGAAGATTTTCATTCAGTGTTTCAAAAGAAGCATTTTCTACCTCGGCTAAAAAATAGTATTGAAAAATATCGACGTTAATCTGGTCCTCCCTAATTGTAGTCTGCTAGAATGCCTGCCTTTTTCACGTTTGCTCATTGATGTGTTGGTTCACGGCGCTTCAGTTATCAAAAGGGCATTCGTTCAATAAATTCATAATCGACCTCGTTGGGTCACGGAGGTAAAACGGTATACGTTTCACCGAAATTCCAATATTTTACGAGACTCTGCCGTTTGAATAGCCACGATAATAATTATGAATGGTTATTCAGTCTGCTGGATATTCAAACGCTGAGGTCGGATTTAATACAAATTGCTCCTCATCATTGCATACACATTAATCAGTTCGTGAAGTGGCTTTTGGAGAGGTCAACTTCAAGCGGTGAAGGTCGTTTGTTTGAAGATCTATCCAAGTAATCGGGGCAGAATTGACAAACCCAAAAAATAAAACTTGCCCCTTGTTGTTCGATCCTTTTTCCACCTCGCTTCTCGTCTCAAGATCACAGATCGGTGTATACACACATGAATGGTCGTACTCAGTATTAATATTTTAAACGACCACTTTCATTTTCAGTGTACCATTATGCCCTTCAGTGTAATTAATTGTGTGCGTTACCGGAGGCATTAATTACCCTGAGACACACCATTCTGATTAACCGGACAGGTATAATGGTAATTATTATTTTAGCCTGCACGCTGGCGGACTCGATTACGAAGGCGGCCAATTATATTTTAATCTTCTCCCACATGGTCCCCCCTACTCGAGGTAATTGTCCAGCTGTGGGGATTCTTTTGAAATATAGATGGAACGTGAGGTCCTGATTAACGTTTATTTGTCAACTCTGAAGTCAAATCGAGTCGACAATATCATCCATAGTTGGTAGTTCCCTGATAAAGGCAAAGTTTTATTATATTATTAATTACTCAATTCATTCGCAATTTTATTCGCCATGACAAAGATTTTTATACAGGAATGGATTTTCGAGATTTTCGGCGATTCAGGCGTGTGGGGTGTCATTTTCGACTAAATTTTGGACGCTGAAGCCAATGAGACGGATCCTGGAACGATAGGCAGTAAGAGGTTATGGGTCAAAATGAGTATCCATTTTTCTATTTCAAATGTCTATTCATTGAGATTACTGGTAATTAGGCGTGTGGCGTATCATTTTTCAATCAATTTTGGACGTTTTATCGATTGGGATGAGTCTCCATGCTCCTGGTCCAAGAAATAATCAACCTCTGTGAATGAATTTGCAGCGTTTTCGGGTTATCACACATGTTCACCCTTCAATTCTTCTTCCAGTTTTCGTCGACGATGCCCACATTTCGTTCATAACTCCTTGATGGCGAGCATAATCTTGATTGCGAGTGTCGATTGGCATTAGTTTTTAATTATATGCGGCCTTGGCATCATTCCGATAATCTGATGGCGGTGTTTTGGAGAGAATGACGAGAGTTTGTCCACCAAAATCACCCGATCTGAAACCATACACACAAATGTATTCATACGTTTTTATACGAAATACATATGCATAATGAACCTAACCTTGTTTGAGTGAAGAATATCCTAATTTTCTCCTCATTTCACTAATCCTAGGAACTAATGTCTGCTATGAGGCTTATGAGAGGTTTCGCTATTTGCTCGATTTAGTGTTTACCGCTACGGTGTAATAAATTATATTAATATTTTCCCGTCTACATCGCGACGGATGTTGAGCCTGCTCTTTTTACACAGTTCTGCTTCAAATAGGTTCATTTGAGTTGCTTGCTACCTTGCTGGGATCTATCATTGGACATGCATGTGGCGGAGTAGACAGGATATTTGCTGGAACCAACATTCTGCAACAGAAAGTCCTTTTGAGGCAACTAAACGCTTTTGGTGGTGATTTTCTTGTATATATAGGTACCTATTCTTTTATAGGGCGGTCGTTTTTGCGTATCAATAGCGCGATTGACCTAAGGGCGTCGCGCGCTAAAAATAATAACTACGGTCATAGCTGGGTGGCTATTGTGAAGGGGCGGGTTATGAACTTCATCGAACCCCTTCGCCATGCGGGTTCGCAGAAGATTATTAAAACCGCTTAATCACTCGGGAAGGATTAACCTGCCGTTCGGTGGTTCATACCGTCAAGTCTTACTTGGTTCATAGTAAGCTTCATAAAAAAACTTTAGAAGACCGCCTCCTTTTGAGAAACAAGTCGGGCTACGTATTTTTCATGCTGCTCAAGTTCCAAAAAATGTATTTGTTTATGGGTCAGCAATCGAAAATGTAGATTCTTAAGGAATTAATGTTATATAACCGCGTCCTCAAACCAGTTCGGATTTATAGACCGCAGTTGTAGGGATGTGTTCAAAAAAAAAATTGTATTAAATTTATAATTTTTTTATTCCTATTTATTATTATTATTATTATTATTTATTTATTTTTTTGCAGTCTGAGAGTGTGGGTTATATTTATATTATATATATTTATATTATATTTTCCACTATATTTTGGACACTGAATCGATTAGAATGAGTCTCCATGCTCCTGGTCCGAGGTGTAACCAATACCTGTAATTTTATTTTTATTTGATGCCATGATTCGTCACTATGTCAAACATTTACATGTATTGTCAGATAAATAGGTGTCATCTGTTGTCAAATGACTTCTGTTAACAGTATTTTGGATAGAAACTTGTGAATCAATTTGTATGTATAGTTGATTAATTCATATCCATTCAACTCCGATAGCGATCAACTGCTGAATCTACTTAGAAAGAAAAGTACCTACCTATTCAAAACAATTACTATTATTTTATATTTCATACACTGTCAATGCAACATTCAGGGTTGAGACGGTTGTTGAAATAAATCTACGTCAATGAAGCCTCTCTGGTCCATATTGTAGAATGCGTGACCTAAAACCCCACGGGTGAGGCAAAAAAATTCATCGAGGCACCGCCGAGATTCGAACTCGGGATCTCCTGTTTACTAGACAGGCGCTTTAACCAACTAAGCCACGGCGCCGGTCGGGCGGGATGTAGCCAGAATTCACACGAGGGTTGGTTCCAATTAAACAGCTCCCTAAATTGATCCGTTGGTAGGGTTGGGGGTTGGTACTTGAGAAATAAGTGTAATTTCTTTGCAAGTACAATTAAGTTTAAATACAATACAATACAATTAAGGTTTGTTCATAACACAAACGCTGGAGGAGATTGTAAGCAGAGACGGTCAATAACAGCCTTGCATTTTGTCAATATTCAGCCCGATTGGACCAAATTTAAGAACAATGTGTACGTGGGTATTTTTTTTATTATTTTTATTTTGAGGTGTTTGGCGATTCGGGCGAGTGGCTCATCATTTCTTACTAAATTTTGTTTAAACCCTGAATTCATTGAGAAGCGTCCCGGACCGATTGGCATCTACCGGTGGTGGGTATGGGTCAAAATGGGTACCTACCCACCTATTGAAATGAGTCTACGACGATCACTGTTTTGAAGAATCATAGACGAATTTGCAGCGTTTTGGGATCTTTAAACGCAAAATGTCCCATTTTGGATCAAATCGGCAAGATCTACCTCTGCCATGAAAATATTATGTTAATTATTCAAGGAACAACAAACCAAACCCTACTCATCAGATGATGAATACCTCTTGGATCGCTAATGGTGTTAGCGGATGAATTCCTGAACGAGAAAAAATTCCTAATCTCGGAGTTTTTTGGACCAACATAATTTGTAATAAACTTAGAATGTCTCTAATTAGAGCCAATTACTTGATTGAAACATTGAATCCCATATTTGGGTGAAAATTTTTTGCCAATAGCTGGTACAGGATGATCTATTTTATGATGAAATAGGTATTTTCCTTGAATAAGTACCATGATGTTGCGCCGTTTAGGTCAAGTTCGAAAGGTTCCCTAAAGGTGTTTCATCGTGGCAGTTGACTTCGTCTCGTTTCAAATTCAATAGGTACCAGAAAAGTACATTATGTGGACGAGGCAGGGGGATCATGCATAGGGAACGATAAGTTGAGCGTCAAGTAGAGAAGGAAGAAGGCTTTTCATAAATGATGCAGCCTTTTTCTTCAAGAGAAAATCCAGTATTGATCTACGTGCAAGCTCTAAGCCTCTATTCCGGGCTGGGTATTCCCTCGATTCATTCATGTGATCGAAAATATGTAATACAAATAGAAAGTTTTTATGTATTGAGCGGAGAAGTGAAGTGCGTGAGGAATAAAAATTGGTACAAATAAAATAAATAGGTATAGCTGTCATATTTTATTCGTTTGGTATTCTCTACCACCTTTGTAGAAAAGAAGACGTCAATTGGTCATTCTTGCAAGATCTCACATGTTTCATCAATACGATCAATAAGTGGGAGTAAACTATCCGTTTCTACCCTAAATTACAGGTCCCCGTGCAGGTATACACCTAGAAATTCGCGGAGATTATGTAAAAGTATAACCAACCTACACTTCACAAATTAAATCGTAATGTCGAAAGTTTGAACTTATAGCACAACTACAAACACAACTAGGTTGATTACCTACATTATTGTCTTGGCATGTCCCTCATGGTGTTTTTGGTGTCCTGGCTTCAGTAAGTAGGTGGGTTAGGTACTATTTTATTACGCAGGTTATGTATAGATATTATATTATATAGAGTGCTGACACCGAGGTACATGATACTTTAATGAATGAGAAAACTATTCAAAAAAGTCTCAGGAATAAGAGCAATAAATAAAGGAGAAAACATCAGTAGCAAAAGTCGATGTTAAAAGAATCTCACAATCCTAACATCGATGTTTTCTCAACATCGATGTCCATGTGGCATCACTAATCTAAATCTATAAAAATTTTCGGACCATGAGGTTGTTGTGGTCAGTTAGTTTACCAATTCTAATTGCGATTGGCATTGTGAGCATTTCAAATAGGCGTTCATCAAATCATCTTTTATTGTAGGGGTAGTTGGAATTGTTCCGATTATTATTTCCCATATTCTTCATCCAAAAAATTCTAGGTCTTATTATCATGAATAATTAAAACATTTGTATTTAAATGATTATAAATAAATTGCATTATAATAAATACATTTTAATAATTAAATGTTTGCCTATCGGACGCAGGGGGGCTTAATATTGAGGACATTTATTTCAGACGCCTGGACAGAGGGTATATCGATACGTGTAGCTCAGTTTGAAGCCAGTTCCTTAAAGTCTCTAAATTTCTGAGAATTTCTGGACACTCTTTCATCTCAACACGGACGAATTTCCTCTTCTCTGACATTGAGAAAAAATCATCTGTATTTCCTTTTTGAACCATAACCCGTTCAGCTGGGAGGGTTTCCCTCCAGTTTCCGGCCATCACAAACCGATTGGCTTGCGAAGGATCGATCACTGCCTTCCAGGGCTCTAATGGAGGGTTAACCGCCGCAATTAACCTTCTGCTCCACCCGGCTACATAGCAGAAAATGATATTTTTTCCCTCGCAGGCCGTTATGTGCCGATTCTGATACGGTCGTTCAAAGAAGGATTCGACTTCGAATGGCCGGAGTTACGATGAAGAGAGAGATTCATTTCCGGGCCCGAACCGAACGACGAGATTCCCGAATACGACCACTCAACAATTTGCTGCAACACTCAGCCACGTCTTGCGGTGGCGATGGACACCTACTGCGTAATTTAGGGGCATCAGGGTATTATGTCATGACAGGGGAGGGAAGGCGAAAGAAACCGAAGGAATAATACATGGGGGTAATGGATTGTGGATTATTATTGGCAATGTTTTGACGAAAGAACAAACAGTTTATTTTTCGTCAACATTGGGTTTTAAGGAACGCTTTGATTGCTTGTGACGGTGAAAGAAAGTTAGAACCATTGAGAAGGGTTTCATTCTAGAGAAATCACCGTTTCAACTTTACTGATGATGCCTTCCAGAAGAGTCGGGTCTTGAGTAAATAAATGTGGTAATTCTGCGTCACGGGGAAGACTTCAAGTCGAAGGACGTACGCATCCACCCCATCAACAAGCTAAGGAAACATTTCCAAAAACTCGAACTAGGAACCTCGTTCTATACGTTAGATTTGTTGGAAAGGCGGGTCTGTTGGGAATTACAAATGGGATTCAGTGAAGAAAAAAAGGCCTCTCTCTTCGTTCTCGAATCTTCTGTTATTCTTGCCTTCTTGCCACATCGAATAAATACACGAACCGAATCGAAACAGAATTGGATGGGGGCGCTTCGTAGATTGTGTGTCACGGCGAAACGTGAGACTTACGAATGAACTTTCATGAGAGATGAAAATGATATTCGCGAAGAATTTTTCAAATTAGGTTGACAGGCGAGAGAAGACGGCGGAGGTGCGGCAAACAGTATGAAAAGTCTCTCTTGATAATTGCTTAATGGAAAACGACGTGCCGTCAGTTAATTTCGGGTGGGAAAAGTCTTCTATTAAATTTTTAGAACTCATCATTCAATTTTCGTCAGCGCAGAGTAATCTTGACCGAGTGAAACGAGGGTTGCTTTATTAATTGTTCAGAAAGGAAATTAACCTTTTTGGGAATTACTGACTAATGCAGATGGTGGAGTGTTCCTTCGAGACTGATATTTTCGAGGCACGTCGATAGACAACTTGTCTATTGACAATGCGGTGTCTGATTTTTGGAAATCAATTCGATATTGCAGTCAAAGGGGAAATGTAAACAGACATTGCTGTGATGTGGTGGCGTGCTGCTTCTTCCTCTGTTTCGGGAGTTGGTTTCGACTCAGCATTATCCTGGGTTAACGACAATCCATATTGACTGGTTTCCTCCTCCCCCTTGATGTGGTTTTGTCTATGAAACATCGCTGTTCTCTTGCCCTGTAGCGGTCTCATTTTATCTACGAGTAGGTTTAAATCGAGCGTTCGCGGGAAGCAAACAGAATTCCGTTATACGTCGATACGGATCTCAACTGTGCGCCCGTATCCAATCTGGCATTGGTTAGATCCCGTTTGAGCGTTCACCCTGAGTAACTAATACACCTGAAACTAAAGCAGCCGTGATTTCTGTGATGAAACGAGGAAAGTTAGCTGAGTTAGTAATTGGTTCCTGTGCCCCGAATCGCCTATTGCCTCTCGACTCCCACTGGTTGAAATAATGTGATGGCCTCGGGTGCTTGGGCTGCCCTTAGTGGGCAAGGAAACCTGGTTGACCGTAAAGGGCCCTTTCCTTCTCACGAGAGGGTGATTAAGTGCCTTAGGCCCCCTGACTAATGCTAAGGCGCGCTTAGTAGGTAGGAGGTGCCCACTTGAGCTTTCAATTTCTTCTACGCCCTTCTTTTTCCTTCTGATTTGACGCAAAAATGTCATTTGTCCGAACAGAGAAAACAATGTATTATTAAAGAATCATTAGCTGCAAAATACAAAAGATAATTCCTGGATATGTGCATATGTGGATCATTCCTACGTCCTGCCTCAGTCAGCCCCAATTCTTCGCTTTTCTGTCCTCATAAGAAAAATTATGATGAAAAATATCTTCATTCAATAGGTTCATTGTCATTCTTAGATTTAAGATAAGACGTTGCTCTGTTGACTCCAGACGCTGTACATTCTAAACCCACCTAAGAAGTTGAACACTAATTTAACTGCAAAAAGCTAGTTGCAAATCCTACTCGTCAGCTCCCCTCAACAATCCCATTCCGTCCACTTCTTATTAGTTTCATGTGTCACCATTATCAGGTTCTCGAGGGACACTGGGAGAACTTGGAGGGAACGAAAGAAATCTAACTCCCTTCCTTCAAGTCAAGTAGATGGTAACGACTGGGCAAGTTAGAGGAAATTGAGAAGAAAAGGAGCAGTGGGAAAGCCGAGGACGCTCTTTTTGTGTTCTTTTTAATAAAGCAAGCTCCCTGCTCATCCTTAAGCTTACTCCGTCCAATCCTTAAACTTTGAACCTCCTTTCTCAATTTTTTTTTTTCTTTTTCTCATTACTTGAAGCCCTATCTCGCGAGCCGCACTTGTCTGAAAACATTGGGCTCATTTTCATCCTTGCTCATGGTTTATCCTTGTGATGTTTCGAGCTCTCCACGAATGTAATCAAAGGCAGCCCGGAGCCTAAAAAAGCCAAAAATGTAATGTTGGGCTCATAAAAGAGATGTTTCACAACGGTACTCTCAATCATGTTCGACCGCTCGCTAGATCCACTGTTCAGCATTTCATAGTTTCTTTGCTTGCATGGGAATTCTCAATTTTCCTGCAGTTGGAAAGTTGTTCGAATATATTAATAATTCCGACCCGTTTTTCACCATGGCTTTTAATCTGGCTTATCATCTGTGCCTCCAACGTGGCACCCGCCCAACGTAGTCTATAGCAAAGTGTCATTTCAATAATTTGCTGTTTGCTGAGTTTGATGCTATCTGTGGAGTACATTGAGTTTTAAGATATTTTCGTGGACAATTCCATCATTGTCCTTCGATTTGTCTTATTTGGTTTTTCTCGGCATGGTGGTACTTAATCCGACCGAATCACGCACCTGATCGGAGATCACACCCTTTTGGAGGTGAGGTTTAAGCCAATTGATTCACCGAACGATGCAATTGCTCGATATTATATGTTCAAATGTATGGTTGAGATTCAAGTATAAAGAAATGAGTTTTCCCTTGTTAGCATATATGTACGATGGGTATGTGTACCTACTAAAGCGTTGCAGCATCATTCATTCTATCACTGTTTGGATGGAAAATGGAGATTAATTTGTACCAGGCCCATGCCATGTTCACTTGGAATTGTTGGTAATACCTTGTGGCCTTGAAGCAAAAAATAAATACGAATATCATAATAAATCATGACTGAATGAGATTATTCAAAGAGCGCTGCGATTCTGTTGACACTGAGCTCTTCACATCAGATGCGTCCTTCTCTGGCGGTGTGTCTGTGACTTCTTCACCCTCGTCTACAATCTCGGACCCGATCGGACCTATATGACTCTCTCTGTTGGCGTTTTGAAGTGACGACGGGTTCAGGAAAATTGCACTGAGTTTCTCTTTGTAGGGCATCGGAATTTCGCGTTTGGAGGAGATTGTTCTGAGCACAGCAGACACTCCAGTTGTCAAACGCTCCTTGTGCTTCTCGTATTCCTCACTCGTCCTGCCATCAACGTCCCATTGATTGTTGCGACTAAGCATGATCTCTATTTTCATCCTCTCCGCAGCAGACTTCTTCAAATTGTCATAAACTCCTTGCATCAAATCGTGGCTCTTGAGAAGTAACTCTCTTTTGCACCTTGGATCTACTTCCTTCACTCTCCACATTTCTTCGTCTTCAATGGCGGTCCGATCAATAAATGGATTTTTCCTCTCCTCTCTCGGCTTGGCGTTTCTCATTTCTGTCTCCTTATCGTAATCCTCTTCAGTGATCAAAGGGGCAAACGTCTTAGGAAATACTCGATCTTTATTTTGCTTCAAGAATTTACGATACTTGGTCAGGTCTGAGCACGGGTAGATTTTTCTGAAATTCCCCTTATGAGCATCTTCCCATAAAGCCCTATTCTTCAAAGTATGTTCGTTTCTTAACATTTGCTTCGCCATTTCACGTTTTTGGTTCCAAATTTTCGGTTTTACCGCGCGCTTTTCTTGTTCTACCATACGGTATTTCTCGTTTTTGTTCAAGTTGAGTAATTCAAAAGAATCAGCTATCAGAGCGTCTTTCACACGACGGTCCACTGGAGTGTTTCGATTGAAGCTTGGCGAGTAATTTATCTCTAAAAGATATGGTTTCAGCTGGTTGTCCAGTAAGAAATCAAAACCGAGTATTTCAAAGCAAGCCAATGTGTCCACATGACTCGAGAAACTTAATCGGTAGTAATGCTTCAGCTTGGGCAAGATCATAAGCAAAGTTTTGATGATTATGTCATCTATGGAGTTCCAAATTTTATCCACGTCGTACCCTTCTTTGGCAAACCACTCATTGATGGAGCTGAGCTCCCTTTTGCTACCTTCATCGTCATCTATTATGAAATCTTCGCTTCTTCGGTTGACCGAGTAATTTGTCAAATGCATGAACTTTTGATTCAGGTTTGGTCTATTTGGTTCATATTTTTTAGTGGCAAAACGAGCCAAACCCTCATTGTACACATAGATTCGTAGCGGGTCGCATGATGTGACAAGAGCGTAAAGGCGAAAATCAAATTTGAAGCCACCTATCAGCAAAGGTCTGCTGATGTACACTTGACAGATCATATTGTACTTGGTCCGGAAATGACTGCTATTTTTCGTTATTGATATTCCTCTTCCTTCGCTGCCTCTATACGGCTTCAGAATATATGTTTTCCCAGGATTGTTCTTGTTGAATTCCATAATATTGACATAGTCGTCGGGAAGGCACCATGTTCTTGGGAAAAAGTCGTAATCTTTTGGAAATTTTTTCAGCATGTAGTGTAGATTACGAGCCAATGTATCTTTTCGACAAATTTCCAACATTCCAGGGAAGTGGTTTATACGTTGGTACCCTCTCATGGATTTACATCGCTCCAAAGAAGGAAAAATATCGGTCCAGAAGACGTGCCAATCCTGCCATTCGGGCACTTCAATCATCCCACATTTCTTGGAGACAGTTCGTATCAAATTATATCTGCAGGTCGATGTACATATCTTGGTCGCAGTTGGATTAAAAATTCTTCGCTTCCTTTTGACTCGTCGCCGTGAAATGCAGTTCACTCTATGGTTGACGTTGTCCAGCTCGTCCGGAGCAAAAGGCCTGTCGACACTGTCGATAATTTCTCGGGCGTTGGCCATCATTTTTCAGCAAATGATTTCTTATGACCTCTTTCAACACTAAGATTTCTCAAACCTCATTCCAGTTTACAATTGTATTTTTGAATATCTAGTAAAATTACCTTACTTATTCTGCTTTGCAGGAACGCATGCTAAAGTCGCGTAATTTTGTTTCCAGGGCACTCAAACAATGTTCATATTGTGATGGTAATCCGATACCTTACCCGCAAAATATGAAAAACAACTACCTACAGCGTTGATAGGTTTACACTTTGGTTTTTAGTCCATTTTTTAGGAGTCAAGCAACAGAAGTGACAAATGGGCCGTGGTCCTCTTCCTATTACTTAGGCACGGATGGGACGTTCGATTATACCTTGACGCCCATCCATCATCGAAGAAAATCTTCTCGCTTCATTCATCTTGGTTAGTTAATGAATATAGATTTACCGGGTATTTCCGTCTCGTTGTTGGAGGAGTCGTCGAATGGAATATGAATGGTTAATAGTTGGTGTAAGCTACGTGGTTGTAATTTGTTTGACTCCAATCCCTCACAACAGACAACATGGTGCAGTCAAATGGCATTGTCGCCCTGCGATATACGTCGTCATTCATGTCATAACATTCCTCGAGTATTATAATAGGTTAGCATTACTTCTATCACAATAATGCTTAGAAACAAGCAAGAAAATACGTAACTGACTATTAGGAAATTTCCTAATTTGTTAAACATCTTGAGTTCTCATCTCTTAATAATTATGAATGTGAATCTCGATGCTTCCGGACTGACAGCTTCTTCAAAAAAACCTATTGAGCCTACTGACGTGACCAATAGCTCAGCGGCGCCGTCGTCACCGTCGCCGACTCAAATTCAAAATATCGGGAAAATTTGTTCCACCAACTGCGGCTTTCCGATAGTCAAAAAAACTGCCAAGATATTTGGTATGTCTGAAGTCTCTGAAGAATGGGGGCCGTGGACTTTGTATTGGTCAGACAGGTTCCCCAACTACGAGAGATGCCGGTCGATGAAGAGGCACCAAAAAACCAATCATATTCCAGGAATACTATCAATCTGCCGTAAAGACGAACTAGCAAAGAATTTGAACAGAATGTATAATTTTTTTCCGAAGCAATATGACTTTTTTCCAAGGACGTGGGTTCTTCCTGGAGAGCTCTCGGGTTTGTTGCAATACGCTAAAAACAATCCAAGCAGAATATTCATTTTCAAACCTAGTCGTGGTAGTTTGGGTCGCGGTATTTACTTGACCAAATCCATAGAACATCTTGATCTTTTGAAAATGATGATTGGTCAGGTTTACATTCATCGGCCATTCCTCATTGATGGGTTCAAATTTGACCTTAGACTGTACGTCTTGGTGGCCTCTTGCAATCCACTCAGAGTGTACGTTTACAACGAAGGTCTTGCAAGATTTGCCACCAGAAAATACGAACCGTCTGCGAACAACTTGCACATGAAATACATGCACCTGACAAATTATTCGGTGAATAAAAATAGCAGCACTTTTGTGATTGATGAGTACGAAGGTAGCAAAAGGAAGCTATCAACAATCCACGACTGGCTGGTCAAAAACAACTTCAACGCCACAAAAGTGTGGGATTCAATAGATGACGTCATCGTCAAAACTCTACTCACCGCGTTGCCCCATATGCGGTACAATTACAAAACGTGTTTTCCCACGCATGTTGATACTGTGGCAGCTTTTGAGCTTTTGGGGTTTGATTTCATTTTGGACCACAAGTTGAAGCCGTTCTTGTTGGAAGTCAATCACACGCCCAGTTTTACTCGCTGCTCTCAACTCGACAAAGAAGTGAAAGATCCGTTGATTTTCGATGTTTTCAACATGCTCAACCTCGCCAAAGATGAAAGTGAGAGGATACAAGAAGATGAAAAGTCATTTCTCAAAGACCGGCTTAGAAATAAGACGACGGCGCGGAGCCTGGAAAAAGCCCGCATCCAAGAGGTAATCAAACAACGAGATACCTGGGAGCAGGAGCACATGGGAAATTTCCGCCGAGTTTTCCCTTGTGAAAATATGTCCAAATACCGACCGTTTTTAAAGTCACTCTTGGTTTTTTCGTTTCAAAAAGACGAATTCGGGGAAGCAAGCATTAGAAAATTAAGAAAAAATCCGTACGAATTTCGCCTAGCGGAAACTGAAATGAGCGACTCTCAAACCGTGAAAAATCTCCTTCTTTCGAGTTACCACGTTTTTGAAAATCTCCACATCGACATAGCAAACGTTTTCAAACGCAAACTTGTTGAGGAAATAATCCAAAATAGAAACAATTGCTGGGACATCGAGGAAAAGTACAACCACGTGTATTGTGATAAAAAGTCGTTATTCTCTAAAGGGCTGCGCTCCGTCCTCAAATCTATTTCGGAACGCTCAGATATTCTATCTGAAGACAAAGAGAAACTAAGCTCAATCTTTCTGGATCCTCCAACGTTTTTACCGGATGATCGGGAAAGTTGTGTAAATTTGTCTGACAATGAGGATGTTGAAGTTGAAACTACGCTTGAAAACGAGCAAAATAGTGAACCTCATAACACCGTTTCGCCGACAACTGAGTTAGAAGAAATAGATTTCATTCCCGGAGTCGTTACGGAGGGAGACGATCGTTATATAATTGATATGAAGCCACTATGTCGTCAGACATTGGAGTACACTTAGCCCAACAACTCAGGTTTGTTTGATAATTTTCCTCCCTACTTACGCTCGTTTTCCTACATCGCCAGATTTTCTTCTTCCAGTATATTTTGTTCGCTACTTATCAGGATATTTTTTCTTTGAATAATAAATAATATCGTTGCGACAAGGAAATTATCATTGTGGAGACTCAAGTTTCCTTGTTTTTGGTCATATAGAGTATACAGAACCCCAGCAATTTCAGTTATTTAAGGATTTGTGAAAGAATGTTTGCGGCAGAAAGGTTGGACATTTTTCAAATTACCGCCATAATGAATAAAAGAATGAAAAATGACTACGAGGCCAGAGCATCATGTCCAATTCTAACAGACTTCTTGGTCAATCTGATCCAAACTCACTACAAAAAACCTTTTTGAGACTCAGCCTGGTCCTTCTTCATGTCGGAAAGACTCGCTTTTATTTCATTTCGCATGTGAGAACCTCTTGCAAATGACTGCCATACTGATTCAACAATGACTAACATAATTTATTCGCCCATATTGACGGCTTCCAACGCCGGATGCTGCAGAAGAGGTCCTAAATGGCTGCAGCGTTCTTCTTCCTCACCTTTGCCAAACACTAGAGGATTGAGTAGCAATGAACTGAGTAATTCCTTTTCAGGCTTCTTCAGTCCTGGTTTTCGCGAGATACATTGCAAAGCGCCTGACACTTTCAAAGCGTACTTGTCCCTCTGAACAATATACTGCGAGGAGAATTCGTTTTCTAAATTCCAAACATTCTGCCTTGAAAGACGTATTTCTTCCAAGATCCGGAGCCGATCAGCAGTTTGGATGTCGTTGTAGACACTATTCATCAGTTGGTGGCTTTGCAAGAGAACCGTTCGCAGCATGCTGGAGTCTTTGGTTTTTCTATCTTCAGCGAATGGATACGGATTTTGGCGCACGGAGCTGATTGCAGCCCCCAGGACGCTATTATTCAGAAATTTTTGTTTCGCTTTCAAGTGAATAAGTCGTTGCTTTTTGCTCAAAAACGGCTTGTACTTATTCTCATTATTGTTGGGATAAACGATCCTATAATTACCCATGCGCGTGTTCTCCCAGTCTAATTTCGCATTGAATTGGATGACATCTTGATCGTGTTTCTGATGCAACTTTTGACCCTTTATCTTGGAGGAATTTTTCCACAATTTGTCGGTTATAGTTTCATTTGGTGTTACTTCTGGATAACTTCGATTTAAATCCAAAAGTGCGAATGTATCTCTGAGTAAGGCTTCTTTTACCTCGTAATCAACGAGAGTATGACAGAAGAAACTCGGTGAGTGGTTCACTTCTAGCAAATACGGTTTGAGTGAGTGGTTCAGAATGAAGTCGAAGCCTAGCAATTCGAAACAAGCTTGAGAGTGTTGATGATTGGGAAAACACACTTTATAGCAATATTTCAAAGTTGGCACCACCATCAGAATGGTTTTTATAATGCTGTCGTCTATTGAGTCCCAGATAACTTGAGGATTGTACCCGTGGTTTTTCATCCAATTGTTGACCGTCGACAATTTCCTCTTACTACCTTCTTCGCCATCTGCGTTGAACAAACTGTTCCTCCTGTTTACCGAATAGTTCGTCAGATGCATAAATCGGTCGGTGAAATTTGATTCGTTTGGCTGTTCGTACTTTACCGTGGCAAACCTGGCTATCCCTTCGTTGTACACGTAAATTCTTAAAGGATCGCATGACGTCAGCAGGGCGTAAACTCTAAAATCGTGTTTATATCCATCGATCAAAAAGGGTCTTTGGATGTATACTTGGCATATCATTCTGTCAAGATTTTTGATCGATTTCAAATCACTTATCACTTGTATTCCTCGGCCTTTACTGCCGAAGCACGGTTTGACAATGAACAGTTTGTTATTGTACAGCTTCGAATAGTTTAGCGCCTGTACTAGCTCATTGGGGAGACACCACGTTTTGGGGAAGAAATTGTAGTCGTTGGGAAACCTCGTGGACATAGCTACGAGTTTTTTCGCAAGCAAGTCCTTCCTGCAAATTTCCACCATGCCGGGGAAATGGTTGATGCGCTGGGATTCTCTCATGCCTTGGAATTTCTCCACTGAAATGAACATGTCTGTCCAGTAGACATGCCATTGGTCGGCATTTTCAACTAGGCCGAATTCAGCAGATATTCTTCTAACAATGTCGTAGCAACAGGAACTCGTGCAAATATTCACCGTTCGTTTCTTCTTCGGTTGAGGCGAGGACGTCGGTATTTTTGAAATGAAACTCTTAGTTTCAGGTTTGCGTTTTGCTGAAACTTTACTCTTCACCTTTGGATCCGGTCTCTGTGCCAAGGATTTCTGTACAACGTGGGCTTTTTCCTCAGATTTGTTTCTCCCAAATTTCATCCTTCTTCTTCTTCGTAGTTTTGTCATGTTCCTTGTAATGTTTTGTGAATAGTTGGAAACGGAAGGAATGCAATACAGAAACTCTACAAAGGAAAGCTTTTGAATATTATGTTCAACCGCCCTTTACTATAAATACTGTCCCAAATTTTAAAACCTGTTGAGAAAATTTTGCCTCTTGAGTTGTCGGGAATTTATCTAAGGAAAAGATTGGCTAGCTTCCCGGTGTTTCTCGCAAACTTGAGCAACCCTGTTTCTGTCGCGTTGGTAACGTGCTAGCGCGTCTCTCCGCCATTTTAAGTTTCGTGCGAATTTATCTGTCGTTCCAATTTTCGTCGATCTCTGGTTTCCTACGTTCATCCTAGTTAAAATAGTTCGGTTCGTTTCGGTTTGTGTATCAGTAAAAGCCTGTTCAAGAAATTTGTGTTCTCTGTCAGCGTTGTCTCCCCGAATCAAATATTCTCGTCGATAGTTTTTGTGGTTTTACGACAAGTGGCATCCCTCGTGGGGAAGACAACCATGGCTGATGAGTTGACCAAATTTCGTTCGGAAAGGACGGTGATTCGTCGCTTATTCACTGTTACATCAAAACTCGTGGAAGCGGCCCTGGATACCGATCCAGTCGATGTTCGAAAGGTAAACCTAGAATTTGCTAAGTTAGCAGACAAGGCCGAGCGTTTGTTTGCCATCGACAGTCACGTCAAGGAAGCTATCTTCAGCGACGTCAAACTCTGTTCGGACGAGAAAGAGCTTGACCAAGAATTTGAGGGAGCAGAGCAGTACCGCGATGTTTGGGTTTCGCTTGTTAACCGGAGACAGCAATTGCTCGATCGTCAAGAGGTTAGACTTGAGCCCCCAGGTAGTGTGACGTCATCCAATCACTCGGTGGGACTGAACTTAAAACTCCCCAAGCTCGATTTACGTCAGTTTGACATAAAGCCGGCAACTTGGATTGCCTTTTGGGCGGCCTTTAAGAAGATAGATGAACGGGAAGACATAGATGCTGAAGACAAGTTTCAGCTTCTGTTGCAGATGTCACGTGAAGGTACAGTTGCTAAGGAGTTACTTGAGGGTTATCCTCCATCTGCACAGAATTATCCCAAGGCCCTGACCCACTTGAAACAACGTTTTGGACGAGATGAATTATTGATTGATCACAACATCCGCGAATTGCTCGGCCTAGTGCTTGTACAGGCAAAGGGGAAAATGGCTGCGGTAGATTTGAGACCGCATTGTGACAAATTGGAGGCAAAGCTGATGGCCCTTGAGAGCCTGGGAGTGACAAGTGACAAATTTTCATGCATACTAATGCCGTTAGTGGAATCATCGTTGCCTGAGAGTGTACTTCGTGCATGGGAAAAGGCCAGACCGGTGGACGAGGACGCTGCCCTGGACTCAGTCAAGCAAATGGAACAGTTGAGAGCGTTCTTGAAGAAAACCGTCATTACCGAGGAACGGGTGGTCTTGGCACGTACTACCTTCACGCCCACTAGAGCTCCTGTCGGGAAATTGCCCCAAGCTGAGAAGGAGCCAACCCCTGGAAAAAGAGTGCCTACAGCAACTGGTTTAATCAGCCTGGAGAGCTCCGAGACTAAGAAAGTCTGTTTATTCTGTTCTGGTGAGCATTTCAGTGAATATTGTCGAAAGGCTCGAGGGATGGATTCAGCAGTTCGCCTGAATATTCTGAAAGAGAAGAACGTTTGTTTTCGGTGCCTGAAAAGGTATCATGTCGGTCGGCGTTGTCGATACAGTCCAAGTTGTTTGGTATGTGGAAAATCCCATACAACAGCCATGTGTGCAGAACCATTGAGAGATGGAGGGGATTCTGGCCCCACTACCAAAGAAGAAAAAAATTTGAGTAATACCACGCTCACTCCCGTTCTTATGCAGACACTCAAGGTTAACGCCATCACCTCAGACAGACCACCAGTAACTGCCAGAGTCTTACTTGACACTGGGTCGCAGCGAAGTTATATTTCAAATCAGCTTGCACAAAAGATGGGCTATAAGTCTCAAGGAGTTGAAAGAGTTGTCCACTCATTGTTTGGGGGGGACAAGACCGGAGTGAAAACCCACCAGAGGTATAAAGTACGCCTGCAATCATTAAGTGGCCAATACAGTTGCAATTTTGATGTCCTTGACACTGAAACAATCTGTCAAACTGTCCCAGCTGTCCCAAAAGGGCCGTGGATTTCAGAGCTTCGTGATAGCAAAATTGTTATCTCAGACACGTGTGAAGGTCCAGTGGACATTTTAATTGGATCAGACGTTGCTGGTAAGTTATTCACTGAAAAAAAAATCTGTTCTCAGCTGTGGGTTGGTAGCCATGGAAACATGTTTGGGCTGGACCTTGATGGGCCGAATTCGTGATAAGCAGACTGACACGATGGTAAATGCTACGTCCTTGTGTGCAATTGACCTATCGCCTGCCGAACTCTGGAAGCTAGACGTGATTGGCATTAATGAACCAGCCGACATCAGCACTCAAGAAGAAGCCTGCACAGCTGCACGAGAACATTTTTTGCGAACCGTGAAGATATTGGAGGACGGGCGTTATGAGGTCAGTTTGCCATGGTTGATTGGCCATCCGATTCTACCTCCGGGTCTTCAGCAGGCCACTAGCAGATTGGAAACCACCGTGAGAAAATTGAAAGCCGGAGGATTGTTTGAGGCTTACGATGAAGTATTCAAGGAGTGGCTTCAGGATGGGGTCATTGAACGAGTTGACCATGAGAATTGGGATTCTGGTCACTATCTGCCCCACAGAGCTGTGGTGAAGGAGGGCAGCACTACGCGTGTGAGGCCGGTGTTTGACGCGTCGGCAGGCAAACCCAACTTGAACCAGTGTTTGGAAAAGGGTGATAACCTCATCGAACAGATACCTTCTGTACTCCTGAGATTCCGTTTGAAAGAAATTGGAGTAATAGCCGACATACGACGGGCATTTTTGCAAATATCGGTGAGTGAACCCGACAGGGATTACTTGAAATTTTTGTGGATGGATCATTCTGGAGAAGTGAGGATTTTCCGTCATAGACGGGTTGTTTTTGGAGTCACAAGCAGCCCCTACCTGCTGGCTGCAGTTATTCATCACCATCTCTCTAGATGTAAGGAGAAAGCAGCTCATGGTGACACACCCTATGACGTTTCAACTGTCTCGCACCTCAATGGAAGCCTGTATGTAGATAATTGCGTGACATCGGTTGATAGCCAAGACGATTTGGAAGCATTTGTGAGCCAGGCAAAAGCAGTTTTTCTCGAGGCCTGTTTCGACCTACGAGGGTGGGAGTGGACTGATCCGGCGCTCACAAACACTACAAACACTCCAGTTCTTGGTATCTTGTGGGATCGAAAGTCAGATAATTTGAGGGTAAACACCCCAAAAATTGAGGATTTCAAGGAGGTCACCAGAAGATCAGTCCTCTCTGCGAGTCAGAGGCTTTTTGACCCTCTTGGAGCTTGTGCACCTACTTCATTGATCCCAAGGATGATTATCCAGGATAGTTGGAAAGATGGAGGTACTTGGGACGCTCCCCTATCAGACAAGAGCAGAAAGTTGTTCGTCAATTGGTTGTCTGAAATCAGCGCCTTGGACGAAATTGCAATACCCCGTTGGATTAAGGTTTCCATGAAGGATAGTGACGTCACGTTACACGTTTTTTGTGACGCAAGTCAGTCGGCTTTTGCCACCGTTTCCTACTTGCGAGTGGAAAATGCAGAAGGCATTTTTGTTACCCTGATAGCTGCAAAGTCACGTGTAGCTCCGTTGAAGAAGATAACTATTCCACGTTTGGAGTTGCTAGCAGCCACCATTGGAGCCAGACTCGCCTCCAATATTTGCAAAGAACTTGGTCACCTGAAATGTTATTTCTGGAGTGACTCGACAACAGTTTTGAGCTGGATCAGACGTGAAGAACCATGGGGTGTTTTTGTGTTCAATAGGGTCAAAGAAATTCGTTCCCTGACACTCCCAGAGGACTGGCATCACGTTCCAGGTATCATTAATCCAGCTGACTTGGCCAGCCGTGGTTGCAGCCCTAAGGTGCTTTTGACTTCGTCATGGTGGGAGGGTCCAGATTGGCTTCGTGAACCTGCTTCAGAATGGCCATCGGCCGAAGATGCGCCCAACGAGATGGAAATCATTCAAGAAAGAAGGAAAACAGCGATAACCACCATCGTAACCGACACAGTCGCCCTCGCTTCAGCCGATTTTGGGAAATTTTCAAAACACTCAAGAAATGTCAAGGTAATTGGATGGATTCTCAGATTTCTGTTCAACAAGTTATCGGATAAGCCAAAATGTGGAGGAGAACTTGAAGTCAAGGAAATTCAGCGTGCTGAAAAGTTCTTGTTGGCCATGGTTCAGAGGGAAATGTTTGATGGGCTGGAGGATACTAAACTCAGGAAATTGAAACCTCATATTGGAGCCGATGGTTTGATTCGTCTGAGGACCAAAATTTGGGCTCGGAAGGATTCTGAAGATTTTCGGTCTCCAATAATACTGCCGACAGACCATGAAGTTGTGAGTAGATTGGTCATGGAAATTCACTTGGAAAATGGACATGTCGTTGGTCAAAACTTACTGAGTCTCATTCGTGAGCGCTTTTGGATAGTTCGGGGAAGACAGGCAATCAAAAAGATTTTGGCAAAATGTTCAATTTGCCAGCGCCACCGTGCCAAGTCATTGGAACTCGAATCACCTCCGCTCCCCGAAAATCGCGTTCGCGACGCAAATGTATTTGAGATCTGTGGGGTAGATCTGGCTGGCCCGTTGTACCTGGCTGATGGAAGTAAAGTGTGGATTGCACTTTTCACTTGTGCCGTCTATCGTGCAGTACATTTAGAACTTGTTTCTTCCCTCTCGACGGAAGCGTTTTTAATGTGCTTCAGGCGGTTTGTGGCTATTCGAGGACGCCCATCAATTATTTATTCGGATAACGGTCTGAACTTCCATGGTGCGAATAATGCCATGCAGGAAGTTGATTGGGACAAGGTTTCCGCAAATGGAGCAGTCAGCAGAATTGAGTGGAGGTTTAATCCCCCCCGTGCGGCGTGGTGGGGAGGGTTCTGGGAGAGATTGGTCGGAGTTCTCAAAGTAATACTCAGGAAGATCTTGGGGAAGGCTTCCCTGATCTACGAAGAGCTTGCAACCGTTATCTATGAGTGCACCAACTATGTGAACCAGCGGCCACTTACGTACCTTTCGGAGAACCCTGAGGACCCTATTGCCCTCACACCACAGATGTTTTTACATGATCTTTCACAAGATGGAGTTCCTGAACTTGACGCTATTGACGCCAGTTCTCTGAAAAGGAAAATGCGGCGACGAGTTTTGTTGAAGAAGGAACTGAGACGTCGCTTCAGAATTGAATATCTCGGCCAACTTAACGCTTCACCTGGAGGTTTTCGTGAAAAACGCAGTCCTAAGGTGGGAGAGATTGTCCTGGTTGGATCTAAAGGCGACAAGAGAGTTAATTGGCCTCTGGCCATAATTGAGGAGACCATCGTTGGCAAGGATGGTAAATGCAGAGCTGTTGTTCTACGGACCGCCAATGGGCGACTCAACCGTGCTATCCAGCACATTTTTCCGCTGGAAATTGAGGTTTTTGACTCAAACAATAACCCTCAAGAGATTACTGCGCAGCCCCCTGGAGTGATGAAGTCATCTCGATCATCTGAGGTCTTCCCGGGAGTATTGGCTCGTCAGAAGCAAGAAGATGAAGAGCCAAATAATCCAGGGGAGGGGTTCGCTCACCATGTTCCAGCCAAATTAGAAGAAGAAGAGAAGAAATCAAGAGTTCCTAAGCAAAGACTTGTGCGAAAAACTTGCGAGACCCGTTGTGGGCGTAAGGTCACGTTACCTGTTAGGTTTTTAGTGTGAATTGGGGTCAACTTTTTGGGACAGTGAGTCACTTCATTCCTCAGGTGGGAGAATGTCGGGAATTTATCTAAGGAAAAGATTGGCTAGCTTCCCGGTGTTTCTCGCAAACTTGAGCAACCCTGTTTCTGTCGCGTTGGTAACGTGCTAGCGCGTCTCTCCGCCATTTTAAGTTTCGTGCGAATTTATCTGTCGTTCCAATTTTCGTCGATCTCTGGTTTCCTACGTTCATCCTAGTTAAAATAGTTCGGTTCGTTTCGGTTTGTGTATCAGTAAAAGCCTGTTCAAGAAATTTGTGTTCTCTGTCAGCGTTGTCTCCCCGAATCAAATATTCTCGTCGATAGTTTTTGTGGTTTTTCGACATGAGTAAGTATATGAGTTATTCCAATATTTTTTGATCACCATGACGAACAATGACTTTGCCTAATCAAAACGTTCATTAAATTCGTATTGAAGTCAATCGATGATTTCAGTTTTTCTAACTTCTACTGAATTAGAGGACAAGAATCAAGGTTGTCCTTGGAAATTAGATATTTTCGTTTCATCGTCCCTGAGTAGCTATGGGGTTTGAGAGACTATCAGAGGCCTTTTTTGAGTTTTACAGGTGCGTAAAATTTCTGATTTATTCATTACTGGGTATTCACGTTGCTCCGTAGCGATCAGGAACACGAATCAACGAAAGTTGATCTTAACTCATCATCCTCGAGAAGCTGTAGAAGACGTGAAGGCCGTTGACTCCTCCGGAGCAAGTTATATTCAAGTTTGGAGAGTTCGAGACTATAGTTAGCCCTGAGACCTTGACAGGGATTGTTCAAAGTTGTACGGAGATTAGGTCCGCTTGGAGGGAACGGCCGAGAGTTCGGAAAACATGAAAGGAGGAATGAGTAATCTTGCTCCGCGTTACTTCGATGTACTCGCGCTCAATTTCCATCGAGTAAGATTTATAACCTCATGAACTGCGAGTAAGCCTCAATTTTGTGCTTCTTGTAGGTTCATTTAGGTATTTGATTTTTTTTTTAACTATTCATATTGTTGCTGTGCTAGTGCCAAATGAAAATGTGCGCGGTCTGAACGTGAGAACGGGAAAATGTCTCCTGTGCTCATCATTGTTAAAATCTGAGAAGGGTATGATGTCGAGCTTAAAGTAGCTTTCTCTGTACTTCCTGATTAAGAAGCGGGTTTGCATGAAATGACAGCCGAACAAGGGCTTCAAGAGGGGGTCCTCATTCTACGAGGTAATGAGATAGGGTACTGAAATCCTCCCCTTTCTCGACTCCTGCTTATTTTCATCATTACGAATTTCTTTTATACGACGTCATCTTCATTCAATTCGGAGAAGATCACAATTTTCTTCGTGGTTGAACGAACACTGGATTATTTGAATAAAGTCACCTGTAATATTTAATATTCAACAAGAAACTGCTCTCATTGTTCATCCCCACTTCCTCTTCTCAATTGCTTCTCTTGGTATCAAGAGGCTGTATACCGAATTCAGCGTTCTGCTCAAATAAATCATTACATCATGGGTTAATGATTTATTCAATACTCTACGTGGTTTAACAACTTCGTAACAGAAGATTCCACGATGTAGGAGCAAGTGGACGGTATTCTAAGGTCCCCATGTAAGGGACCTAAATGAGAAATTATGAGGGGATTGGTTTATTATTCTTTTTGGGTTAAAATGGAGAAACAAAAATAAATCAATACCTATCGAAAGGGTATTTACTCGTCGGAAAAAACTCGCCAGAAATGTGTAGACCGCAATTTTATCTCTGACTTACGTTTATCACGTTATTGAGTGCTGTATTTGATTCAAAATCCAAAATTGATGTCCATCAGCCTTACGGGCCAAGAAAAACCGTTAAAATGTTCCGAGAATCCTGAAACTTAGAACATAGAGCCGTTTGGGTCGAAGTATTGCCTCACTTATCAGCTCAATCGTTGCTAACGTTGGACTGAGGTACGATTAACGAGAGGTACATTTGCAGGATTTCTACTGTTCTATTGTAGTACAGTGAAAACAATAAAGACTATCTATAAATACAATAAGTGAACATTCGATACCTGTGTCGATCAGGTTAGTTGTCGTTTTGAAGAGGTATCAATGTGTGTCATGGGTGAAGAGTCTAAATTATATCACTTTGACGAACGAGTTTCATATAACATTATTTGAGATCAGGATCTAATTTGACGTAAGTCGGTATATCAGACCTTTCGTCCCTTCCCTGAAAAGGTCGACAGGGGATAACCCGAGAGGATCCCCCGTAATGGAAAGAGGAGCTGAAAAAAGGAAAAAGTAAATGCGTCCAAGGGTGAGTTCAGTTGGGGGTAGCTTGGCCTGGAGGCCCCTAACTTTACCAGTCTACAAATAACCTTTATCTCCACCTCCCGATAGAGTTGCTCTGATCCACAACTATTCGATAGACGCTGGAACGGATCCAGCTTCCTCCGAAGGTTTTCCGGTTGCAGATCCCACCTTGGTGAGCGAGGTGGCCGGAACCAGGGAAGGTTGGGACAGGAATAAGGATGGCGGTGAACATTTATGATTCCAGTCGCGGAATTACCACACTTCCCTTCCTGTCCACAGAACTCGTTTTACGTTTCAAGGATTATTGGTTCAGACGGCGAGAAGCCTCGGGAAACGGACTGACTGCCGAATAATTTCTCTATTGAGCTCTCAATCTAATTTCTTTTTCCTCACTAGGGGAAGAAAGAAAATGAATAAATGTATTACGCCAACGCCTTTTCGGCGATAAAAATGTATTGCCAAAATAATGGAGTTATTTGATCACGAAGCTTCGTGGAGATAAAATTCTTAGCCGAGCAAGTTCTGTTTTATTGGCCATATAACCGCACTGGCGCTCAATCTTATACGCGCTATTTGTTGTAACTCGACGTGGAACTCTTTTTCTTTACTAATTATTTTCTCCTGTTGTTACAGGTTTGCCTTCACCGTCATGTGCCTTGATCAAATATTCGAGCTGGGATGAAGTGAAGCACAGTGACATTGGAGTGTTCTGGTCTCCACTCGAATTCACTCCTTCCATCATAACCAGAATGAGGTAAGTTGGGTTAGCTGGGAGCATTATTTAGTAGAGAACGAAGGAAAACGCCGTAGAGGACCACCAAAAATGCTTATTTCTTGGGAGGAAATCTGCAGTACATTTTTTCACCTTCCCTAGACAACCATATACTAAGAATATCGGTTTCAGGTTAGGCTTGATACAATAATACAAAGAAGCTCTTTTACACTCGACTGAAACGCAATGGAAGGTCATGATGACAGGAGTAGCCTCCTCCTTGACTGGTGCAACACTGAGCGCACAAGCATCAGTGTTACCCTAAGTTCACTGTCATTATTATCACTAATGGTTCATTGTCCCACCGCTAGGTGCGGTAAATCCACATAGCTTATTGTCTTCCACCCTATTCTGACAGTATTTTTATTTCTAACAGATAAAAAAAACTTTCAAAATACTCCCGTCTGAACGTGATTTCAAAATTCAAAATGTCCTTCCACCTTCCAGGATCAGAAATGCTTATAGAATGAGCTAAAAAACGATGAAATGTTGTATGTAGAAACCATCTAACTCTTGAATCTGAACCCATTGTCAGCCCAACTGCAGCCTACTTTGCCACGTGAAAAATCAGTATTCTGAGGTTAAGCTATCGAACCTTATCAGGAGTTGAGTGAGTAAAAGTTTATTTTACTGAACTTGAGACGATGAATCGATGAACAATGTTATTGAATCATCGTTTCATTTTGGCGTGACCTCAAGGATAATTTAGTTGTCAGTTTGATTCTTCTTTTTGGACACCTAGGGTAACCCGATGTTACCGATATCATCTTCTCGTCGAATTAGAATGAAAGTCCGTCGAAATACGGAATTTGATGAGCGAACTTGACAACTTTCTAACTTTGCCCGAGAAACTTCCGACTGTTTTTCGTGTCCAACCTCCTCCTAAAGTATACTGCCCGGCTAGGAAAGAAATAACTTTTCGTCCCTCGTCCATTCCTCTCAATGGTATCCCCGCTAGGGAGCAAACCTTGTTTACAAGGCCAGCACCAAACATTCTCGACCTGGGTCTCGGAAAAAGAGATCCCACTTTTATAGGGGAGAGTATTAGGGAAAAAATTCATGCAAAACCGCCTTGCGAGTTTCGCTTTGGTTAATTCATGGAAACTGAACCGAGCGGGAAAAAAGAACTTTCCCTCACCCTGTAAATGCGCCAAGAAGACGGAGAAAATCCTAGCTTGTAGCGTGCAAGATAAAAAATACATTTTTCTCGGGGAAACTTTTGTGCACGTATAATCCCCAGTCATCCGGTGTTTGTTTCAAGATCTGCGGAATCTCATCAGAGCCTTTGCGCTCAAAAGTTCTTTCATCTGTTATCATCACAAACTAACCTGCGCTCAACTCAATTCGGTTCCAAGTTAAGTTTAAAACGAACATTCTTGAAAATTACGACTTGAAGGGACTCAGGGAGACAAACAGAAGGAAACCCGTGCATTCATCGTTCGTTATAAACGCTTATTGTTCTCTGTAGGTCCGGGTTTCTCTTGATAACATCATAGTTCTCAAAGGAGGATGAAACCCCCTTGAACACCATTCATAACTCTTAAGTAAGTGGTCCATTAATTTTATACTGTGAATGAGGAAGGCGGAGAATTTCGCCTTCATAATTTTAAAGAGGAACTGTGGCTGGAAGTGTTACTGATGAAGGAAGGAGGCTGACGAAGAAACCTGCTATGATACAGGAGTAGAACATGAATAAATATCGGAGAGTTGGGTAATATATAGGCATGTAACACGCAGATAGGCTGCATAAATAAAAAATCAATTTAAAATACCTCCTTCTTGATGAAGGTATTGCACATGGATATTTCACATTGCCCACGGATTAATAATTTCAGTTAATATTAATGATGTTGGTATTATACATTAGTTTCTACTCTGAAATAAAGTCAAGTTCCATCTAGTTCCCAAAAAAATTCAAAAATCGAGTTAAAGAACGCTTTTGCACGCATACCCTTCTCCAGATTCGGGCCGATCGGGCTGAAATGTTCCCAAAGTTCGTTCTTTCATAGAAAAAAAAACGACTAGAAATTAGGGTGATTAGAAGGACAAGAAATGTGTTGAAAAATTAGTTTTCTTGCTATATAAATTCTTCATTATGGTATTTGTGCGAGATAGAAAAGCAGGGGGCTGAATGATGCTAATTTCCTCCTTTAAAATTCAATCTTTTAGTTTTTGGATCCTCAAGTTTATGAAAAAGGTTCAAGTTTATTAGTTTAGAACGCTCAGCGCTTCTTCGACCCCATGTTGATCCCAGGCTAATAGTTCCTTAAGAGGAATGCTACGTGTTTACTCGGAAGAACATCTCCTTTCATTCTATCGCATAACCCGTTCTGTAATGGAAATCGCAGACGAGGTTTGAAAACCGAAGTTTCACTTTATTTAAGTTTTCTCTCCTCTCGAAAAGTTCTTCAACGAACTCTGTGCTCGCTGCTCCGACCCGAAAGTTCCATTCGGTTTGAAAAGCGATTGAGAAAAGAAGAGCGGATGAGCCTGTAGATGGGTCCTTCCCCCAGTGAGGGATTGGGGTCCAGGGAGATGGACCTTTCGAACTTGAAAACTGGCAAAGGACTCGGAACAACTAAGCCGCTCGAAACCTTCCATTGAAACCCTCCCGAATCCGTCCGCGGTTCAAGAGGTTTTCCAATCTAAAACCTAATCCAGAGAGGAAATTCCAACGGAAGGGGAGGGGGAGGTCTCAATGTCCGGTCATTGTCCAACCACACGTCCATCTACCATGAGTTCTAGAAATTTGATGACAACAATTAATAGTACTAGACTTGTTCCACTGAATTTATGTATGTAAATTCTGTTATCAACTTGTGGAGCTACATTTGGAATTAAGACCATTGTCTTCTTGAGACCTATTGGTCATCTGATTTTTTTCAGAAACTCTGCCATATCTCAAGGGAAATCATGCAGGGAAGTGTACTTGACCCGTTCCTTTACGTCCTGTATACTACATTTGCAGATGATATTGCCATATTATCTGTAGGGTGATACTGATCATAAAACCACTGTTGTTTGAAATGATTTTCGGCCAATGTCATGTATTCACGTATGTACCCACATGTCAACCTATAGCAAAAAACACGAGTAGATAATATTACGTCATAATACCGTATATTATATTGATCGAAATAGGAGAGTCCTCCCTTTCAAATAACAGCCTCAGCTTGTATATCGGGGTAATTCCTTCCTGGCCGCGAGCGTTGGAGAAGAGCCAAAATGGAGGAGAGATTTTGAGGGATTATTCAAGCGGGAATGGAGACGCTTCTTGCTGTATAAGAGCTTTGAAGAAAATGAATCTTGTTTTGCGATGGGTTAGTTGGCAATATTTTAGTATCAACTCACGTGAAATTTATTACCAGATAGTTTGTAGCAGTGAATGTATGTAGCGACCCTGACATTTCTCTTGACAAAGCTTGATTTATACTATCAAACTTATTTATTCCCAGTCGCTGAGCTCGTTCTGTCCAACATGATTGAGTAAGCATCATAAAATGAGTATGTCCTTGTACGGCCGATCTTACGATGGCGAATCAATATTGAACGCATTGGTGTAAGATCTTGGCGAATTATGGGTGAATACCGAGCTATATGCACGTAGGGGGAGAATGAGAGTTTGAAATGGAATGGAAGCTTAGTCCTGCCTTATGGATACCTCTATTCAAGTCACGTAGAGTTCTCCAGGATAGAAATTCCATTCCCGTGACGTGTCCCAGTGAAATAGGGGTGCCATCTCGGCACGTTATCAGGCTTTAAGCACAGGCGCGTAGGGTTCAACTTTTTATACTTTCACTCCATCCAGAACAGGGTTTTCCGTTTCCTCCACCTCCGTGGACAGTGATGAACGGCCTAACGGGAGGAGTGTCAGTTCGCGTAAGCTTACGAGAGTAAAAGCATCCGGTAATTCGCGGCTCACTGATTCTTTCTGTAGACAAGAATGTGAAAACGTGACTTTTTGAGCCTAGTTGCTTGGAGAGGCAAGTTTTCGTACGATGAGGATTCTGATAACTAACTATCAAATACAATATTTAAAGAATATCTAATTAATTCAAAAATAATTCGAGATTCGTAAAACATTTTTTCATTCTGTACGGAAAATTTGTGACCCTGGCAGAAATAATAAAATGTGTTCATTCTTACGAGACTCTTGTGGAAATCCTGCCCGCGCTTGCATTCGATTATTTAAATTTTTTTGAATTAATTTTTTTAAGGAGCAAAAATACTTAACGCTGCGAGTTTTCCTTTTTATCCTAGGGTAGGTCTTCGAAAATATCACCCAGGCTGGTAGTATATTAGTCCCATTGATCAGAGAAAGGTATTTTCTTAATTTGATTTCTTGATGGCTGATGGTTTTGTCTGCCGAATTTGACCATTGATAAGGGAGCAAAGTCGTTTTGAATATTTGAGCTCGATGATATTGCTATTGTTACAGTTTCCCTCCAACAGAGAGCGTGATTAACGGCTATAGCTGTAATAAATCCGTAAAAACTGTTTGCATTCTGTGGCCTCCTATGGTTGGTGGGAGAGGTCAGGTTAGCCACACGAGAAACCGCAGACCTCCTAGCACGAAGCACTGGGGGTTCGAAACCCGCCTAAGGAATTAAACCCCAATTTTCCTAAAACCCACTTCCAGTTCAACCTCTTATTGGGTTCCATAGAGAGGGGCACAACGAAAAAGTGCCTGCTTTTAGCTATGCGCGTTTCATGATGAAAACACGCTGCGCTTTTGTGAAGAGAAATCTGAGCGTGTTTCAAACTGTTGAGGCAATTGAAAAATGTCCGTCGCGCGCACGAAACCACCACGGTTAGCTCAATACGGATGACCATCAAATATTTACGGTTTCAGACGAGCCAACCGTGACTCAGCCGGGCGACAAATCATTCGAGGGATTTGACATCATTTATCATGCACCGAAATAACGCCAACTTGCCCGCACTGGGTCAATGGGTCCCCGAACGCTTACAACAAGAGTTGAAACAAATTGAAAATTCATGGCGAGTAACAGCCTGGGGGATATTGCACCTCTGAATATCCCATCACCTGCATAAAGATTCTAACTTCGCACCGCGTTCGTGATCCTATTACGTCTGAGAGGGTCATTTACAATTTAAATTTTCGTTTGAGCTCCCCTTCACAAATAAGCTTGATGAGAACGATTGTTGAACTTTATATAAATTTATATTTCAGTTGTGGAGATTAAGATTGAAATGACAGTTGGATAGATAACGTTGCTCAATGTAACGAATTCAGTGTACGATACGGATGCAGTCTAAAAGCACTTTTAAACTCTAGAAGGAGGAGGAAGAAAATCATTTCAAAATTCGACATTTGTGTAGGAAAAGTTCATCATTTAACATTTATTCCGTGCTTGTTAGTAAATCAGGTCACACTCAACTGGTAATTTTGCAGAGATCATGATCTACTCGAGAGGGTTGGCCTCTCGCCTGTGCTGTTGAATCCTCGTCGTACCCGGGTTAAAATGTCTGTCCCCTAAGCCTGTAAAGGGTGTATACTAGGAGGGGCTTTATTGATAGGAACAGCCGTTCTCGAACTCTCCAGCTTTCCCTGTTTCGGATTCCAATTATACAAGCTTTACCAACTATGCGGTCTCTCTCCTGCACCGACCCTGATAATTACGGCTTCTAATCCTTTCCATGTATGGGCGTTCTCTCCGTTGAAATCGGGGCATTTTCATTGTTTCCTCACAAATACGATTCGCACACAGAATGTTACTGAAACTCTGTTGCAATGATTGGAAAAAAGAGGAACGGTAGGGCTCACTGACAGAGCCTTAAACGTTAAATAGTTGCTAACTTCTGAGAGCTTCTGAGCTGCTAACGTGCAGAGCCCTGCTGAGCATCCAGGGTTATCTCACGCTGATCGAAAATATAATTATCAGACTGCATACCTATATGATATTATTTTCCTGTTGTCATTTGTCCTGGTTTTCGACATAATAAATGTTACTTTAAGACGTTGGAAGATAATTCTGGTCTATATCGTGAGTGCTAGTTTCAGAGGTATTTCGTTACAATGTCGGCTTTAATAACACGGAAAAGCATTCCCAGCGTGACAATGCTAATTGTGACGTAATAGGTACACATCAACCTCAGTCTCTTGAGTCGAGTGAATATCTTATGGCTGCGGTTTGCAAGTCGGCTGTTCCATTTGATTGCATTCCTCGTCAGTTACTCCTTATATTCTGCTTCGCCTCCTAGTGCTTTCCCGAGTGAAATCATAATATTGAGCGTGATGACGTAAAAATACATTGATCTAAGGGATTCGGCAAATACGATCAAGTGAGATCATTATTGAGGTTGATTATTGGATTGACGAGAAGTTCATCACCTCGTCGATCAAAACTCTCTATCTCAATGGCACCCGAACCAGTTATGAATTATACCATTGTTTGACTTGAACCCTATCGGGCTTACGGGATAAATGAAGAAGACACATCGGGATTTGCCCTCCGCTCGGCTCGTTACACAGAGCGAGTGTGTTTGTCAATCCATTGAAACTGGCGCTCACTATCGTCGTCTCGTCAAAAAGCCCATGGAAATCCGCACGTGATGCGTGTTAACAAAATTCAATCCCTCTCTATTTGAAGGGGATGTAGCTGTAATGTGATACGATTCCACATTCGAGCTCCGGTGAGTTCAGTTGGTAAAACGAAACAGACGCTCATCTTTGATAAGGAATATATTAACCCGGGAGCCTGAACCTCGAAGCAACCGCAGCATACAAATGAGGACGCATTGAGGCCATGTAGTTGCTGAGGTCTGTAGAAAATCAAAATTCAAAAGAAAATGAGGGTCATCTACATTCTTATGTGCTTCATTTCACGATATCGATCGAAGATTGGAACCCTATGGACAGCTTTTGGAGCGAATAAAAAAAAGAAGGGTATCTAATAGCTGAAAGTTTTTGTTCGGGTTTGCGTTACACATTGTCGTCTGTTGATTCAACGTAATTTGGTTATTTTGTGACGAAAGCCAAAACAGCCAAGCGAGGCAGCACATTTCAGCGCTTGGAAAATACTGCACGTTGATAGTAGTATGTGTGTTGGATAGAGACTATATTCCATACATTAGTAGGATTCTCGTTTCTGTTGTGGCCCAAAATTTGTGTTTTGTGAAGGAAATTGCGATTTTGAATCAAAATCAGAAGTCAAAATACAATTGAAACCATACGTTTTTTCTTCGTGTTTAGAATACGAGAATGGGCTGAAATGTCCGTTGCCTGACGTAAAGATGGCGCTACGAGTGGCATGCCGACCTAATATTAGTAGTAGGTTCATCTAGTTTATAATATATGCAATGGCTTAGTGTTTTATTGCCACCATTTCAAGCCCCGTGCTATTGTGCTAACTTGAAAAATGGTAAATGAAGAAAACCGAACGGAGATTGAATACTTCTATCTGAAAGGCTTTACGACCTCAGAGATTCATGATGTAATGCGTGGTACACTGAAGGAGTCTGCTCCTTTGACTGTTACAAAGAGGGTTAAAAAATATAAACATGGCCGAACAAGCACGTATGACGCCTCTCACTCAGGACGCCCCGTGGATGTGACAACTCAAGAAATTGTGGTAAAACGCTGCAAATTCTTACACACGGGTTGGTAATTCTTCGGACCAAGCGCATGGACACTAACTTCTTCAGCATGGGGAGAATGAGGGAAGCAGTGGGTGTTGCGGGTCCCGGACCAATCGGGTGTCTATTCAGGATCTAAAATTTAGTAGAAAATGGTACCTTTACACGCCTAGGTTCTAGAAATCTCGAAAACACACATTCGAAATAGGTAGATAGGCACCACCCTTGACCCATAATCTCATCCAGAGGGCGCCAATCGTTCCGGGACCCGTCCCATTGGATTCAGCGTAAAAAATTCAGTGGAAAATGATACCCCGCTCACCTGGATCGCCAAAAATCTCGAAAATCCATTATTCAAAAAACACATTTTAACCCCTACCCCACCCAAAATGGACGCCAATCGTTCCGGGGCCCGATTCATTGGATTCAGCATCCAAAATTTAGTCGAAAATGATACCCCACACGCCTAGATCGCTCAAAGTCTCGAAAATCCATTTTTTGAAGACACATTTTGACCACTCCCTCCTCCCCATCAATTTACTCCGATTAGTTTGAAAATTTTTTAGGACCAATGAGAGCCAGAAGCGGGTCCCTGACCAAAATTTCAGATTTTTAGAAAATTTCTTACTACCAAAAACGGTGCGGACGGTGGACGGCGTACGAACAATTGACTCCTTTGATCTAGATATACCTTGAAACGCCCAGAAAATAATTTTGAGCCGAATCAGAAAGGTTGATCTTCTTTATGAAAGCATAGGTTGATTATTCGAGGAATAACCAACCGAAATCCATGGATTCGTCCTAAGAAAGCCATGAGACCGTAGACCGAAGTTGAGTGAAATTATTAATATCATGAATTATATTCTGGGCTTTCACAAACTACAATTCTATGACATTTTATGCGCTAACACACGCGCTAAAGAAGGTTGATTTTTTAAATTAAACAAATTTTGGTCATTTTTGCGTCACTTGCTTTGGTTGAGCATTAACGCGGTGTATATATTTGTAATCCTTGCAAAAATTATATGAATATTAAAAAAAAAAAAAAAAATTCTACTTCCATTTGGACGATTTTAGGAGGCGGAGGGGAACAACTCGAGGGACACACTGTAAAGGCTGTTGACCCGGTTTCCACCACGTGGGTGTCCCCATAATGGCACCATTATCACGATAGAAAGCAGTTGGTTGTGGTGAAGAGTTGGACGGGAGATATGATGCATGAGTGTCAGGACATGCGACAAGAGAGCAGCGAAGATATCAAAGTTTGGCAGGTCGCCGTTCTCCAGAGACAGCGGTTATTGACTGTAAAGAATGATGAACGAGAGTGAAAACAGAAACACGTCAACCCACCGCCGTTGTGTTCTCAAAAAACTGAAAACTTCCGCAAACTTCATATTTGCAGTTCGTACTATTCGATGAGATAGAACAGGGATTTGCGCTTTCGCACGTGATTGGCGTGTTTGTTTCCAAAGACAAACAGTTCTCAGTCTTGGGTCGTATATATTATAATACATTCTCATCGGTTTGGTGTTTCGGTGCGGGCTCATTAGTGTCGTCTGTCAACCGATGGTCTCCAGAGGGAATTCCCTGGTTCCATCGTTGTAGCAACGCTCCTTCAGCGTCGAATTTCGGCGAGAGCTGTCAATCCTCGTTGGAAAACACTTCACTCTACGAGCTTGTTCAAGTTTCAGTATTATTCCTGAATGTTTGTTCAAGAGAGGTGGTATCGTCTCCCCGTGCCCCCGGGAATACGAAGGAGTTACGATGTTTGGATGGACGTAGTAACTTTCAGTTGCAACCGCTTATATTATCAGTTGCTCTGCTGGCTCATCATCTGAAGTTTCAATGGATGGTTCTGGTTTTGCCAGGGGCCTGAGGCCCTCAAATCTTTCCCATACAGAACTGCTTTCGCGTAACACACGACCCATTCATCCAACCCAACTCACCTGTTCCTGAACACTACGCTGGATAAAAACTCTGTTTAAATGTTTACCATGTTGGTCGACAGTAATTTTTCTTCAGAACCCAATTAGGTAGTAGTGTACTTGGTCATTCATTTACTGTTTGATGTGAGCAAATACAAGTCTTCAATCTGACTTCTCTTTTTTGAAGGAAACTCAATGAGCAGCCAGATCGCGTTCGATTATGAAACGCTTCTGAAAGGAGAGGGCTTCCTTTGAGGTGGAAGTCAGTCTTTTGAATACTAAACAGTCCCACTCAATAGGCGTTTTAAAAAATAAAATAAAACAAAATTAAAATACTGCGGCTAACTGCATTACGAAGCGTAATTAAACGCTTCGACCTCAAATAGAACCAAGAGGAAAAAACGAAAATCCTTTTGTAATCTCGTTTAGTGAAAAAAACGATGAGTTGGCTCCCGCACGGTTTTTTGTCTTGTCTCGGTGTAATAAGAGTTTCCAGGCCTCTCATCCTTTTGCCCTTTAGACAGAAAAGAGATTAGGCGGATAGGAAAAAGTCGATCGTTATTTTGAACGCGAACCTCTTATGGATGGTTCGACGCCCGTTAAACGCCTGTCAAATCTAATAACGTTCTGAACCTGGTCACGTTAACACCTAATCCCCAAGCGTTTTTACATTCTTGTGAAAAAATTATGCAGGTGGTCCACTAAAAATTTTCATTGTGGTCAATCCTTGAAGAGCTTGAAAACGCAAGAAGTTTTGAAAATGGTAGTTTGCTTCAACATTACCTCGAAAGCGTTTCAACGATAGGTAATTTCTGTTATAAAATATTTGTCAGAAGTCGAGAGTTTACCTTCTCAAAATACTAGCCAAATTACAATAAATATTGTGTACTGTGAATTCAAAAATGCGACTTTCTGTTATTCTAACCTATAATTATAATGTATAGTAATAATTGTGTGTTATTATAGCACATCCGTGGGGTTGGATAAGGGCGTTTTAATAGGTACCCTCAACTGATCCGTCTGGTTGATTATGACCAGTCAGGAATATACATGGTTAAACGCTCCGGAAACCCTAATCGTAAATCAATTCAATTAAACGGGCAGAGGGAACATTGAAGAAGTTTTTATCCCTCACCTCGAAAACCCATAATCGGCGTTCCCTTTGCGACTTACCCTAGGTACGGTAAAGAAGAGATACGAGGCGGAGCTTTCCTTCTTAAACCGTTTTGGCAATAAATCCGTGGAAATTTATGTGTTTTCGCCCCTTCATAGTCAAGAGCTTCGAAATATTTTCAAATTAGAATCATCAGGGCCTATCCTCCTGGGCACTGGATACGTTGGTTGCTTTCTCGATAAAGTTCTTTCTGCCTAGTATTTTCTCTAGGAAGCTGATTTTGTTATGGTAAAACTTTTCTTGCTCATGTTTAAATTGAATATAGATATAATTTCCAAGAAAGTAGAAAGAAATCATAAACCCAACGAGGGTTTTTTATTCAAGATCTATGTTTTTATAGAAGATTTTAGATGCCACCATAAGAAACTACAAGTTGCAACAGAAAGTTGATTCTATTGAACGAATAAAAAAGTCAATAATCCCATCTTTTGGTGCTCGAGCTCAAAATTTTGGGGTTCAAAAACTTGGAGGGCGGTAGACGCAGCTAGACCGCCTTCTCATCTCAGCCCTTGTTAGCTGGAGATGAGGAGCAGGATCACCATCACAGGTTAGCTGGTCTTCCTTGGTGGTAAAAAGCTCGCTAGAAATAAGCGATCAGAGAAAATAACGACGGCATTTGGTGGGAATTTGCGTTACCACCTCCTTTATCACGTTTAATAACTTCAGTAATTCTGCCCCGAGAATAACGAGAAAAATCTCCATGAGGATAAGGACTCAGTTTTAAAAACTCTCTTTAAAAAAAAATTACGGATTATACTTCCTTTTACTTTTTTTCAACCATCCATCCCTGGTCCAATGGCTTAGTTTGGGCAGCATTGTTCATGAGGGTCGTTACGCTTTGCCCGGATGTGCGATAAAGAAAGGTTGGTAAACGGGTGATTCCTATCCGTGAGCGAAAACCCAAATCGCCTAAATACTCTGCCAAGCTGGTGATTTAATTACCTATTAAAATTTTGTCGTTTTCCTAGGTAAACATGGGTAAAATGTACACCGTGCTCTGTTCAAAATTCACAGTAAAATTCACATTGACGATGTTTTGACATTTTTGTCTTTGGCGGTCACGAGAAGAAACGATTTGCTAACTCACGTCGGGTTGATCGTGATGAATAAAAAGAAATAACGGAGGTGGTTTATTCATTTGTCAAGTACAAAGGTACTACGGTCCGAAATAATGGACCGTTCGCGGGGGTCGTGGTTGAGGCGCACCCTAGCCGAGGGCTTCACCCTATGAAGGTGCCTATAATGGGTAGGCCTGTGCTGCATACATCCGTGCAGGATGTACCAATACAGACCAGCTCGGAGTTGAGATGCAACACTCGGGAACCACTCTGCTAAGTGGTAGTGCAAGCTAGAATGCACGAACTACCACAAGTTGGTACTTGGGGGGAGTAGTTTACTACTCCCTATCCAAGCCCTGCTGAATGAAGGGACAATCATCCAGTCTGTTCAGACTGTATCCTCACTGCATGCAGTGGGGGGGAGAAGCATAACCCGTGGGGTGAGCTCTCCTTATAATTGTGGCTCACTTCCTTGCATTGGGTGAAGAAACCATTGGACTCTGTCAAGTACAAAGGTAGACCCAGTTACAGGAAATCAAGAATACAGACAAAAGATCTTGACATCTTGAAAAAAGTGTACAACAGCTATCACGAACCAATAACGTTAAAGAACGGAAAAGTAGGTGCTGAGTAATGATGTAATGATGTAAGTATACTGGATTATTAACCAATAGTAGATGCCCAATAATTTACTTTCCACCTGAATTCAAATGTTGTTAATAATTCTTGTCTATTGGAACGAGTCAGTAACATTTTCACATTCGGAAACTAAAATGGTTGTGGCGAATGAAAATTTCTGACTTTGCGTAATTAAATAGATGAGCGTTTATAAGGTGTATTTCATTTACGATCATATCAACAGACAACAGGATAATATACTGCCACTTGTAATATCTTTTAATATCTCATTCAATGCTGCACCCTTTATATTCCTTACGTTTTTAAAAAAGATGGCCCTGAGCCTGAGTCGTATAAAAATGCCCTCAGAATTAATTAGGTGAGAGGGAAGAGTTTGGTGCTTCTGAGGCATCTTTAGTGGATTCTTGTAACTCATGATAGGGTAGGTGTGTGTTTAGCGATTGAAAGTTAATGCATGGTGGCCAATCGCTGAAGGGTAGTATGCGCGTGTTATACTATCATGCATTTTGGAGGTATCGCCAGCATACAGCCAGGAGTTCGAACATAATATCAGTTATTATATTATGACTGACATTGGCTCTGCCCTAGGTCAATATTCGCCTCTGGCTCCAATCCAATTCATGAGCACCACGGAGAGGAATAATTAATCAAGTGATGTCGACGAAGCTGCTCCCCGTCTAGCTTTGTGCTTCGAGATGGAACGTTTCACTTCTCACAGCTACTGCATAACATTCATTGTTCTCCACCTTTCTCCCTCAATGGAATTTTTATGAGTGGAAGCAAATGCTATTCTCTCAGATATCCTACGAGGTTCATGATACAAGAAGGCGAAATAGTGTCGGTTTCATTTTACTGTTCGAATTTTAAAAGAACGCCACCCTTGAAGGAAGAACTCAGTATTACCATCGTGCTGGGTTTGAGGAAGGAATATAAACCTTCCAGGAGAGACTATAAAATAACAGAGCGTTTTTCTCTTAGGAGGGACAACATTCTTCATCCTCGAGCCTCTCGTCGCTACTTGAATGCCAAGTGGGCTCCCAATAAAACAAGCAATAAATTCTTCCCAGCTTTTCAACTCAATAACTCTTGAGAGAGCATGAGGCTTACAAATCCAAACCGGATTAAAATTCGGAATTCAAAGGGAAATGAGTAGGATAACTGATCATTTACCATTTATATGGGGGAAACAGTGCAAGACGAAGGGTCCTCATTCAATTTTTCCTAACGATGAAAGATCCTTTGCGGAATATCCTCTCGCTTCAAATAAGTAATATTTCTCCCCCAATATTCCTTGAATTTGCTGCCTCAAAAGGTGGCTGGACAAAAATATCGCCAAAAAGTGTATAATTTCTCTTTTTGCCTTTTAAATTATGTACTCGTATTTATTCAATATCCAATAATGTCTGTCCGCCGTATATAACGAAAAATTTCTTCCGAATACTTACAAAAATGTTATCTGAAGTCATAATGAAATGAAATGAAATGAAATGAAAATAGATTTATTTCCGTAAATCACAGACAATTAACAAACAATACACTATGTTGGAAATTTTCCCCCGACCTATAGATAAATCCGTGCTGGATGGGGGGAGCATACAAATATTCATTCATGTGGGAACATCGAGAGGGAGGTTATTATATTTCTATTTGATTATTATTCTATGTTATATACAACACTTATATGTACACATCGTATCATATCCTGTATACACTAGTCAGCCATGATTCGCAGGCCCTTGGGCCAGCCTTAATAACCCGTCACCTTATAATGTGACCCGTAGACAACATTTGAGTTCTTCTTGTGATCAAATACAGATTATATGTCAAAATGCATATTTTGAGAATATTTTCTCGATGTTTTTAGGCCCTAGGCATGTGAGGTGTCACAAACTATAAAATATTGGACGCACTTTGAGTGAATTGCCGATTGCCGAGGACAGAGGAAGATTGGGGAAAATGCTACGTATTTTGATAATGAATTGATGACTTTTCTGGGCCTGAGTAGGCGGCGTGTCATTTTCCTCGATAATTCCGGATCCATCTCGAATAATATTGTACTCTGGCACATGCACGGCAAGCATTTTGTCCTGCGTTTTCAATTCGCGTGAGTAGATATACTTACTCAAGAAAGGTCAATAGAAGCACAAAAAGCTCTTTCTTGCTAAATGCATCGTGAGTCGTCTGATCCATGTTATTCTTCACGACTGTGCAAGCAAAGGGAGCGATTTCATACGATAGAACGAGTGAGGTTGACTCAACATGCGAGATCCCGACTCGGTTGTTCCCAAAAATACGGCGATAACGAAAGATTGCAAGAGGGATACCCACAGAGGAGAAGGAAAAGAAGGAATATGTCAGCAGAGGCCATCATCATATAGCGAGCCGCCTTCGGAGTAAACAAGCCATTGAGGGCACGAGCTGTGGCCCCGTCGCTTTGTATGGATTTCTTTCGCCCCAGTTGTTACCGCGGTATAGTTTTCTTAGAATTCACAATGCATCGACTCACATCCTTGAGCGGGATAAATAGTAGTCATAAGTAGATAAGTTCAAGAACTTTGAAATTAAATGCTGGTTATTGCATAATTTATAATTCATAATTCATCTCAATCGAGCTGTCCGAAATTTAGTGGAGAATAATACCCCGCTATCCTCCCAAACCCTGCTTCCGTTTTGGTAGAAAGAGTTGAAATGTTTCCAGGATCGACCAAAGCTTGTTCAAGAGTCACGTAACAATCTTTCTGATTTTTAGTTGGTTATTCTTTGAATTCTGGGAGTTCGAAGGTATCTAGACCAAAATAAGCAAAAGTCCGTCCGCTGTCCGTCGTCCACGCCGATTTTGGAAGTAGACAATTTTCTAAAAATCTGAAATTCGGGTCAGGGACCCGGCTTCAGTTGGCCCTCGAAACTTTTCAGCCCGATTGGACTAAATTGATGGGGAGGGGGGAGAGGTCTAAATGTGTTTTCACAAAATGGATTCAAGAAATGGGCGGTTTCATTTTCGACTAAACGTTGGATGCTGAATCCAATTAAACGGGCCCCGGAACGATTGGCGTCCTTGGATGCGGTTAGGGGTTAAAATGGGTATCTATCCACCTATTTCAAATAAGGGTTTTGGTCGATAGGGTCCGGACTGCACTGTACTGAAATTATTTTTTGATTTCTTGTTGTTGAACGCTATTGATCATCGCAGGCGTTTGGTTCACAAAACAGAGGCAAGCATGGATGTAATATTCCATGTTATTCTCAAATTTTGCTGTTTTGAGGCCTTTGAACTTAATGCGAATCAATGAAAAACATCAACCTATGTCGGTTAATGGGAAAGAGTCCCTGATGAAGCCGAATAGATAGGTACATATCAAAAACTTCATTCGCCAAGCCAATCGTTGCTGAATTCTTTCTAAAATTCATAAATTATATTGCTTAGCCGACCCTTTACAGGTATTTCGCAACATCCCTCGCCTGTTGGGGAGTAACTGATGTCGTGAATCCGTAAAACCCCGTTCGACGGCCGCTCGACGCCCGAAACTTTATTTTTGTTGAGATTAGAAAAGTCCCCTATCCAAAACAACCATCATCACCGAGCAAGAGTGAAAAACCGCTGTGAAGGAAGAGAATTTTACTGTGGCAATAAATAGCCCTATCTGAAAAAGAACCACCCCCTCGTCTCTCTCCCTTGCTGAAGTTATCGCGTGTTTGCCCGGAAAGAATCGCCAGAAACTCTCGTTTTTCATAGCCTACAACCCTCGCGTACCTGTTCGTAACTTCTAGCAAGAGGTTTTAACCAGCAATAACTTCTGATAAGCAAAGCAGTAGACGAAGGGGATAGCACGTCGAGACTTGGAACGTATCCTATACTAGTTGTTGAAAGGTTATATCGCAGCAGCAGACCCTTTGAATTGCCTTCTAATATTGAAGTCCCACTGAATATTGGTTCCCAGAGGTATATCAGCTCCTCCGCGATAGGAAATATTGATAGGTTTTCTTCATGGTTTTTTCCCCATTCTCATATTATTTCGCAGCTAAATTCGTCATTTACATACGGAAAGAGGATGCAGTTGTTGGGTCTCAAATCGCTCCTTAGAAACCCATGTTCAGCCGGAGGTGTTTTCGACTTGGTGTCTACAAAACCCTCGTTTGAGAGAAATATCATTAACATTCTCGAATTAATCTCCGCGTTGCACAACTTTGTTACCGGCAGCAATAACTCATTTACGACTCATATTAAAATCGTCTTGCATTCCTCCGAGTCCTTCAACACCTCCTCTCATCCTACACGCACACTTGTATGAAAAATGAACTCGAGGAGTTTCCATGAGGCTTTCAAAACGTGGGAATTATCCCTCTTCGAAGTTCCCTCTTTCGAGCCCATCCGTCAAGTGGGCGAAAGTTTTCAGTTTTGCCTTCGAATATAATGGTGTTTTAAGCTCTCCGAAGAGTTCTTATACCCCTTTTATGTACCCGTAAAGTAAAGTTTGACTTAGGTGTTGTCGTGGATGTGCAACACAGGGAGCGGAGCTCGGGCTAATGGATGACGAGGATTTACGCCTTTTTCGCCGTCGAAAGTTGTCAACCGAACCAGAAGCCAATCGGTGATATTTTCGCAATACATTGGTTGTATAATAGTAGGGTTTTAGGGTTCTCTATAGTTTTATGGTAGAGAAACAAACGTGTGATTATAACTTAATGACTTTCTGATCTCAAGTTGATAGGCACACATGCACTTACATGATGACATTTCAAATCGTGTTCTTTGAATTAAAACAATTTTACTCCACAATTTGTATACAGTTTTTATTTTTATTTTAGTTATGCCTAATTGAATTTTAGTACACTTATCCACCAACATTTCTGTGGGAACTCCATGAGCTTTTGTCGATGCGAGTTGGCGGTAATTTATTTACCGTTTCGTTTTGGCTAATTTTTTAGCTTCCACGTCTAGTTATTTTGCTCTGTGAAGCCCTGGAATGTCTTACGTTGACTTCCGAAGTGACCGTGTATGTTGTCTCATTAATAAGCAGTTTAGGCGTCAAAATGAAGATTTTAGAAAATTTATTTTCGAGATTTTCGGCGATCTAGGCGTGTAGAGTATTATTGTCGACTAAATGTTGAATTTTACACGATGAGTTGAATGAGACAGGTCCCGGAACGATTGGCAGATACCGGAAGATATTATGGGTCAAACTGGGTATTTATCTACCCGTTTCGAATGTGTTTTTGATCAATTTCCACTAAATATTGTACGCTGAAGCAATTGAAATGAGTCCTCACCCGAAGACTGGTCCGAGGAATAACCCACCTCTGTGAAAAAATTTGCAGTGGCTTTCTCCTTGGTTATTCTGCCTGATTTCGTAGAAATGGAAACATACGGAATGTCAAGATTTTAGAAATATTTATCATTGTGAAATTATCAAATAAGATAATTAATTTTGTGAAATAAATTAGATATTTGAATGAATTTCATTGTTTTAAATAACCTGATTCAATAGGCGTATCAACTTTGGCCATCGTCGACTCGATCTTCACATATAATAGCATAAATTTTGAACGCTGAATTAGAACTACACACTCATTCCATTCCTATCAGTCATGGTTTGTTTCGTATAGTCAATTTTCATCCTGTGTCAACACCGCTCGTTAGTGGGGTATCAAACCATTGTGGATAAATTAACAATGTTTTCTTCCTATGAACTTCTCCCGAAGCCAATATTCTGTACATCGCTTTCCAAAAGTGACCTGTGCGCTAGATCAATACTTTTTTACACTCTAGGGACCAGGGAGCTCCTTTGATCGCATTAAATATGAAACTGGAGGCGGATCAAGGATGAAGAATTCTTCCACAATATCCAAAGCATAAAGAAAAACGAAGAACCTCTTCCATCCGACCGATCAGGTTCACATAAATGATTCATAGAGACGGAGGCTGATGTTCAACAGGAAAGTGGCGAAAATGAAGGGAATATTGAACAATAGGGATCGCGTCTGAGTGCTCTTCGCTCTTCCATTTCGATTCGCACACTCGAACTCACCTCTTATTGCCTCGGCTGGACTCCCTCAGACCCTTCGGCGCTGTTTTCAATCGCTCCTTAAAGAGCTACTCGTGTCAAGGGCTCCTCTTTCCTCCGAGGTTCTTCTATTCAGGAGGGCTGAATCACTGCTAATGTCCTATATTGGGTGATGGTTGGTTGGACGAATTCAAATAGGGTTTGGATTTCTTCTGGGTAAATTTAGAAGAGTCTGAGACCTCCGGTTTCTCCCAACTAGGAGGATGATTGCTTAATCACCTCGAGAGAATCTTCGTTCGCCTCTCGTCCTCCTTTTCGTGCTGAGGTTTCCCCTGACTCAATTCAATTCATTTCCGAAATTAGACCGTCCAATTTGCTTAAATCTGGCAGAGAACACCCTACTACTGCGACAAATTTGGGAATTCAGTAATCATCATTTTTTCCTTCAACTGATTCATGAAAAAAAAAGATGATTACTAAGTAAATTCCCAAATTAACACAAACAAACAAATACAAACAATGTTTGTATTTTCTTTTTTGCAAAACATTTCACGTTTCACTGTACGCAAATTCCAACTCCAAAATGTCCGTCTTCCGTCCAAGCCAAAAATAAAACGCTTACGGATAAAATGTTCACAAAAATCTGAAATTTTGCTAAAATAGGCATCTGACTAGAGTCCTAATTTTGTTCATTTTACTTTCAGCCCTTATTGCCTGAAGTGGGTAAGGGGTACTATAACATTTTGAGCCTTTCGGGGAATGTGCGGGAAATTACCACTTTCCATCAAATTCAGAGAGATGGGTTTTAGATCGATTGCTGGAAACTCTGGATTTAGGTGTAAATGGTATTTTGAAAATGGTTTTAAGGAAGGAAAATGTTTGTCCACAGAAATCGTTATCTTTAAAGTCCCCAGTTTCTGAAACTAGGTCAAAGGTGAGGTAAAATGGACCGGTTCCAATACGAGTATGATGCGGGCGGACGCTGCTCGAGTCTTTGAAACATTTTATTTATTCAGCTCCTGAGACACAGGTCATTAGCAGTGCTGATTTGGACTAAAACCAGTGCAGGTGTTGCTAGGTTCAAAAAGAACCAAAACGGTTCGATATAAGTACCTACTCAGCTCTTAAACTAAACTCTAGTGTCCACCTGATGTCTCGTAAGGAAACAGCCACTTTTGATGAACCAAATTGAAAGCCATTTTCCAGGAAGCTCTTCATTCAGGGAATTGAATTTTCAGACTTTCATGGTGGAAAAAGGAGTATTAAAACCTACATCACTTTGAGTTACCTCTGACAAAAGAGAGGGAAAAGGCGTTATTAATTTTTTGACTTTTTCTCCGAAGAAGATTGGAAGGTAGAAAGGAAGGTCGGAATAAGACAATCGAGTTAGGTCTTAGTCACGCGGCCTTTCAAGTCCCCTTTTCCCTAGTTAAGATCCAATCAAATCGCGTTTGAAAGACGTCTGGAAAAGAACTGGGAGTTACTCGCAATAAGTGAGTTAGTGAATGATACCTCCCGGTTCAAATTAGATTTTGGTGTTGAGAGCAAGTACGCGGTGTATTATGACTTTGAAGTCGCGTCACGTCTTGCAAATATAAAGTCGTCATTCAATCAAACACTTCTCCATTAAATCTCTTCTCTTTTCATCTTTAAAATTTGTTAGGTACGTACAACAACAACTGCAAAAATCAGGAATTAAATTGCCTTTTCGTTCGAATTTTGTTCATCAATTGATACCAAACAATAATTACTCAGCGGGCATACGAGAAATTGAATTTATTAATTTACTTATACATTTATTCCTACAAAATAATGTTTTGTAACGGACTGAGGTGTTAAGCAAAACAAATTAACACTTTTATTTTGTTATTTGCTGTTAAAGTTTATTTCTGTCACTACTCAGTATTTTTCTCGTGATCTTTTCAGGATTATGTTGAAACTGAAAATTTCCAACAAAGCACGATGTGAATAATTTTCATGTCCATTTGCATGTAACGAGAAGATACCTTTTGATTGAATTGATTGATTGGCTATCCCTTGAATAATCAACCCATATTTTCATGCAAAAAGTACTACAATTTTGATAGTAGAAAAATTTTCTGGGTCAGAGACCCGTTTTCTGGGTTTAGTTGGTCCTTGAATCATTTCAGCTCGACCGAACCAAATTTAGGTGGGATAGGGGTCTAAATTATTACTTAAAAAAATTGATTTTAGAAATTTTTGACGATCTAGGCGTGAGGGGTTTTATTTTCCACTAAATTTCGGACGCCGAATCGATTGAAAAGAGTCCACGACCTCCACACTCAGTGTTTTCCTCATTATTTTCCCATACTCCTGGTCCAAGGAATAATCAACCACTGTGATAGAATTTGCAGCGTTATGAATGTAGATCGAGAACATCCATGAGGTTTGAGCGGCCAGATATATCTATCTATCTAGCTATCTTCCTCTATAGAGGAAAAATGATCCGAGAAATTTATTATGGGCTTTGGATGGCTGCGGAATCAAGTGCCTTCTTATCTCAACCTTAGTCACCCCTTGAGAGAAAATTGTGTTTCACACATGACCATCACGACGAGCTGTTTTGCATAAATAATCGACGCCTGGCATCTGACTGACAAATCTCTTCAGCACACAATGGGATGCCCACCGTACAGCTTGACTCGAAAAAAAAGGAAGAACTCGGAGAAGCGTTAAAAACATCATACCAACTACAGTCCGACCTCGGTCTACCCTTTGTTCAACAGGATGAATTGTGGGGTTTCCATTGTAACGTAGCTTGACGTTGTAAATAGGGAAACCAGCGGCCGGACCGGGCCTGTCCGCCGTATAAAACTTTATGCCCTCCCGGCTCAGAATAAGGACAACGCCTTCCCTTATGTCAGTTTATATATTTTTTTCTCCGCACATAACCCAGCCTTTCGTTGAGGAATAAGCCGCATCGATTTTTTATTCCGGGTCCCTTGAAAACGGTTCTTGTTTTGTCCGGTGTTGACGAAGGTTTAAAGCCCCCTGTAACCCGGGATTTACTGCTGCGAAACGTTGTCACCTGGTCCCGAGGTCCATTGCCGTTAGTAAACCGATTCGTTTACCCAGCATTATTCGGGCCGTTTGTTTTCCTCGTGCCAAATCGAAGGCTCAGCTCTCTTCCATGCGTGGACCATTCGCGTTTTTTCCTGTCACGATTGGTTGAGGTTGGACTACCGTTTACTACGAACGTAATTTGCTAGTCTTTATTGAACGCATCTGTAACTCTCTCTTTTTATATGGGAAACATAAATCCTAAACTGGATGATGGTCCCTTTCATCGAATATACCGCGTTTAGTGGACAGATACCGGAAAGAAGCAGCTAAATTTTCCTAGTGAATTTTTAACGAGTTTTATCTCATATTAAATTTTGTCATAAAGACACTGACTCATTTAGTTTATTTTTACTCATAATCATTATTCCATATCAATTAATCCGATACCTGTTAATGAACTTCCTTTGTTGGGTCTCATTTCGCAATTCCAATAATCACGTAAAAACAATTGCGCATATGTACCCAAATTATATGTTAATGATTTAATGTCAAGAAAGGAAGACAATGAGTTACCATAGAAAAACGCTGCGAATTCTTTCACAGGGGTTGGTTATTTCTCGGACCAGCAGCATGGAGGCTCATTCTAATCAATTCAGCGTCCAAAATTCAGTGGAAAATGAAACCACACGCGCCAAAAATCTCAAAAACACATTCGAAATGGATAGATAGATACCAATTTTGACCCATAACCTCTTCCGGTAGGCGCAAATCGTTCCAGTACCCTTCTCATTGGATTCAGCTTCCAAATAGATCCCCGAAATCCATTTATAGAAAAAAATATTTTATTGAAAATCTTACCCCTTGACCCTAGTACCCCAAACATCTTATTTTCAATGCACCTATTCACACCCTCTGAGAATGAGTTAACTATAACTAGGACAAAAACAGTGTCCACGTACAAAATATTAGATTTTTTTGAAGCCACTTGAGAATTTTTCTGGCGGCAGATCAACATTTTGGATTTTGAATCATTACTTCAAACGGAAAAAACAATTTTTCTTTATTGGTGAAGGAGGGTGTTCTAATTTATCCATTATAATCCAATGAAAATAATAAACCAAAACTCACTTCGTCTTGAGTTACTCTGAAAGCCCCGAGGCATAACAGATTCGTGTTGAGTGGTTCCAAGAAGGCAGTTTAAACCTGATACGTTTCATCCTGTTGAGAAAACTGTTGAGTTTGGTTGAAGGGGTTCATGGAACGTGTTTAAGCAACAGTGGAAGAGCGCGTTCGCTTCATTTTACTACAATGGAAGATTAGGTCGACATTCTCATCAAGTTCAACGGTGCTACCAAACCATGGCGAGGGAGGATGGATTCGAGTGAAGTTAATTATCTTCCCTCCCTCCACTCCCTTCTCGCATCAGGGACGAGAGTAAACATCAGTCACCACGTAATGACTGATGCCTGTGAGGCACTGATGAGGTTCAGACCTCACAAAGTGGCTGAAGCGTGTGGATCGGTTGATTAGCTTCCCGCGTACACGTTGGAGAGCCGTGCGAAAACCCGGAATCCCCCTCTCCTCGCCGAGAGAGAAAATCCTGAAGTGGGAAATTTATCGCGTTTCCTCTAATTGGGAAAAGGAAAACGACCTAATGATGTGCGTGGATGCCTGATCAGGTGAACGGTTTAACGCTTCGGCACCGTTCACAATCAATCACTGTTATTAGGTCAGTAAATTTTGGGGAACAACATCACTTCAGGTCTGTCCTGTAGTAACCGAGGAGCTCACTAATGTGTTTAAAAACGATACATTATCTGAATTTTCTCTTTTTTTGTACTCCCTCTGTTCTCTCACATCAGTGAAGAAAATGAGGAGGCGTTGATCCCCTTCCAACCTCAGCACTATTCATCCGAAAAAACAACTACCTACATTTTCTGTTCTTTTGTCGAAATCAAAGTATACTCATGCGTTCCACATGTAGAATATTGTTCTGTAATTAGTATCTTGAAGCTCCGAAGTCAAAGTAGTTCATGGTTCCACCCTACGCCTTCTGCAGCGGCACAATTTACTAATTTAACCACCAACACTGGTTCGTTGTGACCGTGGAGAATATAAAATCATTCTCTCACAGCTTCTAGACCCGAAACTCCAAGACAAGCTCTACTGGCCCCATATAATCCATTCCTGGCAATCTCTCACGGCTTCAAGACCCGAAACTCCAGGACAAGCTCTACTGGCCCCATATAATACATTCCTGGCAAAGAAACGATTCATAAAAACTACTCTCATCAAAGGAGAGAAGCAGTATTGATTAGCTCATGCCATCTTTTATTGACGTGGATCCACCAAAATTTGGTCATCCGCCCAGTGAGCATCTTCAGCCAATTTTTTTCGTTGATAAATTATGTATTGAATTGGTAAAACAATTTATTACGCACCCCAACATCCCTATTTCTATGAATGTTCCACTGGGATTTATGATGTGTCGATAGATCCTTCATTTCACCCAACTCTCTGAGCATCTATAGCAAACTGTCGATCTACCCTCATCCTTCGTATCCTATCGCCGTCATTCTCTCGTTTTGACCTCAAAACCGCTTGACAGTTGAAATGGCGGCTCGCTCACGAAAAAGGAGAGTGTTGGTGGGGGGTGGAAATGGCCTTTTTCATGAAAAGAAAGAATGAAGACTGATGAGAAGAAGAGAGTTGAACAATAAATATCCTCCAGCGCCCTCACCCCTGACCCCGAGAAAACTGAGCCCGTTTGGAAGTGGCGGGCGTCCGTGGAAAAAGGGCGCGTGAAAACGAGAGAGTCTGCCTCTTCCATGAAAACAATCAGTGGTTCCCCTGGCCGGGAAAATCTGGCGGAAAACAAGGGTTTTCACGTTCAGTCCATAAATATCTCAGGACAAATAACGCAGATGGCGGTGAGATGTCGGGGGAAAGAAATCTTTGTTAATCGGAAAAGATAATTGCTTTTACTTTTTCACTGGCAATTTTACCTTTTCTGTAGAGTATTATGTACCTTTTGCAATGTTGCTTGAAGTTGTAGTGGCACATTTGTTAGTTCATCCTCGTGTATCCCGTCTCGATTGGAGTCAAATGACTACTTTGGCAGCCCGATTTCTGAAGCCTGTATGTTCAATTTCTTTTTCTTAATAGCTCAAGTCACATGAAATTTGCTACAACGTTTTTAATTTCTTCTCAGTGATGAAAGGTGCTGTTTGGGACATATTATGGTAGACAATATGATGGACTGCTGATTGTGAAATGTGGTTTTTACTGGGAAACGTACCTTGTACAAGCTGGAGGTAGCATAAGATGACGACTGATTTTCGCTAGTAGTTTTCTATTGGAGGTCCTCGTTTCGGACCGCCCTCGTTCCTAATTTAGCAAAACCAATTTTCAACGAACTCAACCACCCACAAACCGAAAAATTCTTTCGTGAATATGCATGAGAAGGGGTGGGGAGGGGCCTCGACGTTCGGTCTTTTAGCGCTCTCAATTTCGCCCTCGAGGAAGGTGCAGAGTGTTGGGCTAATCGAGTGAAAAATTATCCACGGAGGTCGTATAAACAGGGGGGTGGCGGTTTCAAGAGTGTCACCCGGTAGTATCGAACACCTGTTCGGTAGGAGATACGGCGTCATCATCCATCGATTTGCCACCGCAAGGGAGACATTTCAATTTTATCGGATCTTGAAGAACGTTGAGGGGTTATTTATCGTCTCTGACGCTAATCGAGGTTTTAGGAATTATTATACTAGCGCGCTCACCAAAAATAGCAAGCTTTTTATTGACGATGATGGCTTGAACAAGTTGTTGTATTCCAAAGTGGAAATTGGTTTCAATCGTCTTTTTGAGATAATTGCTTTTATACCCGTGATTTGTAAAATATATCTGAACCCTAAACTCTTAGGAATGAACCATCAAAACTGGAATAAATATCCTATTAAACTTCACTCAGGAGGTCCACGAAAGGATACATTGATGGCTACCTACGTCACCAGCCGCTATCGACATACAGCTGACGTTACAATCGGTAGAAAGCGGAAGACTGTTAATGTACTAGGAGACTGTCTGCCAAGGGTCTGCAGTAGCTCCACCAGCTACATGCTTAGGCTTACCACCGTTAGACAGTATGAGCATTGACAGCCCTTTTCCTATTGGCTCGGGATCTTCCCTAGGTTAAGGTGTAATATATTAAAATGCTGTATGGTGTAGAACTGTTAGACGAATACAACTCAGTGAAGGTACAAGGTCTCGTAATTACCCCTAGGAATTCAGGATACTTAACTATATAAGCGATAGCTGATATTTTTAGGCTGACCAACATTGGCCGGCCAAAAACCCGATATATACGTGAGTTTCAAAACACTGAAAATGGAGGCTGGCCGTGTATTCGAATTATAGCAGCGATCAAAATTGGTTTTGATCTATTTAAAACTCATATTACGCGCTCTAGGGAGGAGTCTCATCGAATTTTTACTACTCATTTATGACTATTATATACCCCATGGAGAAAAGTTTTTTTGTTTTCCAAGCAGCCTGTTGGATCTATGTGTTAGTATTCAGGCCAACACAGTTTCCAGTGACACCTCTCCCGATTTTGCATTGACGTAAATCATACGTCCGCCAACTGTGTAATGCCCAACTCGTGTATCACCTGACAGCAGTGGGCCTAGTTTGTCATGAGTTCATGCGTTCTCCCTTCCTTGTTCGTTCCCTTCATTGTGTGGTGGTGAGGTTGTCCAAGGCCAATGAAAACCTCAAAATATGCAATTTTTTTTGTTTACTCCCAACAAACAAACACTCGCCACTTTTCTAACCTACGAGTTTATTACAAACCGAGAAAGCGATATTTGTAACAACGTTACTGTTATGGCGGTCATATTCTTGTTGTGTCGGCACGACGACCTCGTTGCAGTCCGGACTTGGCTCACCGTAGTAATTCCCATGCAAATATCCCTGGGAGCCGGCGATGCTCCCATTAGTCCTTCTAGTTTGTCTCTCGCTATGCCTCCTCCCCTTTCCGCTGCTTCATCAGAGTCTTTCTCATGCTAAGACGACAACCGAGGCTTCAGCGGTTCGATGGTCTGAGGGAGGACCGCTCCAGGGTAAATGTCAGCCTCTTTAACAAGAATAGAGCTTTGGAATAAAGCAGGGAATTGAGCAAATAATAATAATAATAACGAGCCTATACTAAACAGCTTAGGTACTATGATTTAAATGCACTGATACCAATCATTGAAGAACATCAACAATGATCGAGGACTTTATAAGAGAGAAATTTACGCTGATATGTCCATGACGTGAATCTATGAGATTGAGAAAGGACTTTGAAACAATTATTGCCGAAGGCCCAATACTGGAATGTTCAATACTTGTACCAAACGGTTCAAGAATGATGAGACATCAAAAAATTGCCTGAGCGTACTACGTGCATGATTTAAGATTTGTTTTGAGCCCCCCTCCCGTCCGTGAAACGTGGAAAGAAAGGGGACAACAATTAACTTCATTGTCCAACGAAAACTAAAAATTATATGCTTTGAATAAGTTCTTCTGAGTTCAATTCGGTCAATAGCTTTTGTCATAGATCAAAACTATTCCAAGCAGTGTGGGTCGCCGCACATTACAACATTATTCACATTACGCAGCCAGAAGAGATTAACCTCGTATATATTATATTGTTTGGACTATTCAAACATCGAACTCCTGACATTCTGTTGTGAACCGGGAGAATATGATTTATCGCCGCTCGCCTGAGTCGACTCTTTGTTGCTATTCCCTTTGACAGACGCCGTCGATTTCCTCGAACTTCCGTCATTATTAGTTCTGAGCCAAACGGGAACGTTTGAGTTGTCGAAATGTTCCGTTGATTCCTCGATTGAACAGTTGTACGAAGTCCCTCGCACACCTTTGTCGGCCTGCCATTGCTGGCGCTCTTGCTGAAGGTCTAACAATTTTGTATTAGCATTGTCTTTCCATTCAGTTGACACAATACGAACATTCTTGCCGACCAATGAAGTCGCTTATACAAAAGTCAATACAATCATCATAGTTAGGTTTGCAGCAATAGTCAGGTTTTCCCTTAGGAAAATACTCAGAAATACTCAGAAAAGAGCGGAGCCGGCTAAGTTGCGTGGCCACCTTCTCAGAATGATTACATGGACGGCTACGATTCAAAGAAGATACGAGTAAATTCACTATGTGACATCAGCGGAAGTACAAATATTATTCTTGCATTTACATTTGGCAATTCTCACATACTGTAGCAAAAAAAAATTACTCATGTCAGACTGAAAATTGAATGAAACGCCGTAAATCGCACTTTTTAATCTCAATTTGTTTTTGAGTGTTTTGTTTTCCTACTGTTCTATAGGAAAGGCACGTTCTGGCTGGTTATTCATTGAATAATCAAACTAGGAATTCATGCAAAAATTCAACCTCACGATTTGCCTCAACATTTTTTCTGAGCGTTCTAAGTGTCAAGATCAAAATAAGCAAATGCCTGTCCGCCGTCCAGGGCGATTTTCGGAGTGAAGAATTTTCTAAAAATCTGGAATCTTGTTCACCCGTCTTTGACTCTAGTTGGTCTGCAAAACTTTTTAGCCCAATCGGACCAAATTGGAGGGAAAGGGGGTCAAATGTGTACTTCGAAAAATGAATTTTTGAGATTTTCGACGATCTAGGCGTGTGGGATATTATTTTCGACTTACATTTGGACGCTGAATCCATTGCGATGGGTCCAAGAACGGTTGGCATCCACCGGAAAAAGTTGTGGGTCAAAATGGGTATCTATCTACCCATTTTGAAAGTGTGTTTTCTAGATTTCTGGTACCTCAGCGTGTATTATCGCTGTAATTATCGGTAATTTTAACGCTATAAATACCCATAAATGTGGCCAAAAAGTTTAAAATGTAAGGGAAAAATAGTGTTGATGAAGAAAATGTGGTATTCGAATAATATAACACTTCCAATAAACAGCCGATCCGTTAAAAACTGTTAAAACTGTTAAAACCCGTTGGTGGCGTTCTTCTTCGTATCTCAATCTAACTTCTCCCTTTTTTGGCCTCTACACAAAGTAAGGAACACTTTGCATAGTAACTAATCTACTCTTCGGCATCTGCCAGCCAATCGAAAATTGAAGCCGTTTGATGGTTGACCTCTTAAACAGTCGATTACAATAAATCACTGAATCAATGAATAACCCCATCTCCTCATTTCTCTCAAATTTATTTCCTTCGCTTCATCCGGCAGCGAATGACCTGTTCCGATTTCCCAAGTTTGCCATCATAGCCGAGGAATGCTTTCAAGTAACAAGGGCCTTTGTGTAATCAGACTCCTCTACGACCGGTCCTATTTCAAAGTTACGGGGAAAGTTCGATAACGTTTCACCCTCCCAATTTGCTATTCGTCGGAAAAGGAAGCGAGGAAACCATCTCCAATGTGAACGAGCAAAATCTAGAAACAATTCATACAGAAATCATTTCGCTTTCAGATGTTGATTGCTCAGTAAGTTCTTGAGGATCGTTTCTTTGAAATTTATCTTGCTCCCTTCAACCGGAGCACAATATTTTCCTTTCGTAATGAGAGTCAGCAAAAAGCCTGAGTTTCCTCCTTCACCTTACCCGTAAAAAAATACAGTTTTACGACCTCGAAGAAGGCGGAGGAAAAAACAGTGACAAAACATCACTAGGAAATAATGGTCATTTAAACAAAAGTCTAGTATAAAAGATTAATGAATATAACAATTATATAGCTAAATGATTTATTTATTAACGTAGGGCAATTGTCTTACAGGGGTTTCTATATTATTGTAACGCATGTGAGACGAATGTGATGACAAAAAAAAATCTAATTTTCCCAAAGTCACACATGAGAGCTTGATCCTCAATTTCCGCAGTACTGAACGTTGGTAATGCACCACCCATTGTATTCATCGGCTGACCGTATTTACTTCGCGTACCATTACAAGTTGCGTGAGTTTACATTTCAAAAATGGAGAGATTGATGAGGCGATTGTAACTCGATGACGTCACCAGTCACGTTTGGTCGACTAATCAAGGAATGTTTCATGACGGAAGTCATGTTTTCCGATTGCCCCCAAAATTTTGCGTTTCATGATGCCTAAATCAAAAACCAAAACGTCCGCCGTACTAGAAAATTCCCTGAAAACTCTAAAATTTGTTCGGGGACCTCATCAGACCAAATTTGGGGAGAATATAGGTGAACATTTCATTGTTGAAACTCAATTTTCGAGGTTTTTTGGGAACTAGGCGTGTGCGGCCATTACTTTCCAATACATTTTATACTCTGAATCCATTGAGACGGGCCCCGGACCGATCGGTGCCCACTGGGTACCTGCCCATTTCGAATGGGGGTTTGCGAGATTTTTCGGCATCTAGGTTTGTGGGGTATCCAAATCGATCGGAATGAGTCTTGGATACTCCACACTTACTGTTTTCCCCATATTCCTGCTCCACGGAATAGTAAACTATTGCGGAAGAATTTTTATAACTTCATTTTGGCAGTACATTGAATGCAAGGACGTCGAACTCCCCCATCAGCGTCACTGCTGGTAAATTCGTAGTCCTGGTCATTAATTTATCATTAAATTATCACCACTTGATGATTTCATTGAATTAGGTAGGTATGAAAACAGCTCTCAAGAGGGTCAGTATTTCATTAACCAAAGCTGTAGGGAATCTTCTTACAACTGTTATTATCCACTTGATAAAAGTTTCATCAAGTTTGTTGCTTTCATCTCAAGGGAACTCAGTCAAACAAATTATTATCCCTTTATATTTGACTTCTGAAAGCTCGACCATGAAGGGGCTGACTCTTCCATTTGAATAAGGAGTTCGTTAGTGAATTGTGTAAATTGAGTTTCTTCACAATTAATTCTTTGTTAGCAGCAGAGAAGATAATTTTCAGCCTTTTGGATACTTACCTGATATTTTTTTGATTAGCTCGCCATATAATGTGTTATACGAGTTTCTTTTTAAGGGTTAATACCTTATAATACCTTGGATTTATGTTTAAACTGGAAAATTGCGTTTCACTCCTCGTTACATCCTCTGGTTTACCCCAGGTAGTTTCAAGAGGCTACGAATCAGCCTAACATGTTCGAATTATGGAATCATAAATAAATAGAAATCAACTTCAAGAGAATCTGTGATTGTAACCGGACCAACAGGCTACGGAAAATAAATGATTATTTATTAAAATTATATCTGTATTTTTTGAAAACCATGTGAAACAGCAATGACGTCAGATTATTTCAAATCACAGAAATGGTTTTGATGTTTTTAGATAGTCGATTTTGTATCAGTAAATTTGAAGCAAAGGGTGTGTGTTGATAGTAAATGTCACTCGTACAAAGGTTTCTAACATTTTTGTAGGTATTCTTATGTTGAGACACAATATTTTACTTGAATAACACTCCAACGAGTTTGGATCGTTGAAGAAAATGGCATCTTCCGAAAATATTTTTCTTTTTTCCACGTAGTCCTTGTTAAAATCTTAAATAAATACCCTCGCTAAATGAAGAGAAAAAATAAAGTGAATCTTCTAATTCAGAAACCCTCATTATTTTGTGCTGTAGGAGATTGACGTTGAAGCTCAAAAATCGTCTCGTTTACCTCTCATTGTTGTCATACGTCTTACTCTACGCTTTCTTACCTCTTAAAACTGTCGGGGCCTGTACTTTCAAACAACGTCGTACGGACGCCCCGAGGCTGTCTCGGTATCTTAGCTAACGGGCTGATGTTTCTGACAAGGCTTTTGTCCTTCGAGTTCAAGTAATACCATCAAACTTCAGTTTTGCTTGACTAGGAGAACTAAACTTCTCCACCAATTCTGCTTTGCCCATTCAGGGGCCGGAGTAATTCACTCGGGGGCCCGCTGTTGTACTTGGAACACTACTACCTGCCTTTCATTCATTAAATAATTGGTGTAATGGATTCTTTACAATGTTCGAATGTGATGTCCTTCGAAAAATGTTTTTGAGCAAAAATTAAAATATCCCGTTATGAGGCAGGTATGAAATTGAGTTCATTCCATTAGGTGGTAGTCTGATGAATTACCTACGAGAAAATGTACGTGCTTCAGAAGCTTTGAATATTTTTGCACGAATGTATCCTCTTTCCCTTCTTTTCCCTTCGAAAATACCCAAGCCTCCACGCCTCGTACACACATTACAATAATCTAATTTCTCACGTGACGTAAAAAAAACCTTACATCGTGGCTTTTACAAAAAAAGGCCTCTTCCTGCTTCCATCCAGTTAAAATCTCATTTAGTCATTATACGGTAGGTGGCAAAGAAGAAAAAATACTGTGTGTCGGGCGAAGAAAATACCAGCGATGCCAATTTCCTTAAAAGTACGATGAGCAAAAATAATTTATGTTCACAACACTGTAGATACATGGAGAATTATTTCGAATGAATATTACGCATTGGGGAATGTGCTAAGTTGATTAAACAATAGTTGAGTAAGCAAACTATCAAGTAACATCGATGTGGAGAACCTGGGTCAATTCAAAATTTCGATCATTCGAGTTAAATAATATTTATTAATATTTGTTAATATTATTAACTTTGAAGCAAATTAAATTTTGTGTTCGAATCCAAGATTGTGCGGCTCACTCTCTCGTGGTTTGTGGATATTGCAGAATAGGTTCCCAGGTCTGCTGTCACAACCCAGAGGTGTCCATGTTCTGCAAATTGTATGTTGAAACCATGATTTAATAGTGGCGGTGAACGTGATAGTATGTACAAAAGACGAAATAGATAGGATCAATCTTCATCTCAATCAACTGTAGGGGTATCACATGTACTTACTCTCTCTACCTACAAAGTTTGCACAGTCACATCGCGAAAAGAAGAAACTGAATTTTTATTCAAGTTCAAGGGCAACTCTGGTTCAGAACGTGGTTGGTGGGAAACGAGGTTGTCTTTTAACTGTCGCTCATTCCCAACTCATGTTTTCTTCTCAGTACAATTTGTCGAAACGACTCTTCCCTATGTGCTTTCCGTACCTGCGTAAGAACTAGAGACGCGCCTAAGCACTCCATTGGTGTGATTTTTAAGGACGCTCTGGCTTGAAATACTTCCACAGGAAAAAATGAAATTATTTTTAACATCACATAAATTCTTAAAAATGGTTATGAGAGTTATTCGTATTTCTTTAAAGTACGCAAATCATGATAAAAACGTCATGAACTTGTGCTTCAGCTCCAAAACTTTGCCCTGCTGCTGCTGGGTTCACATGGGGTCCAGCTTGGCCTTTCGGAACGTGACTGGGACTGTAGAGAGGAATAAATGAATGAATTACATGATTTATTGCAGGCCACAAAAAAAATGAATAGAGGACATATAATTGCACGCTATGGTCAGTGACCGTCAGCGGAAGTTCCATTTTTTTAGCAACGAAAATCAAAAAATAAAAATTTCTGTTAACAATACTACTACACAGTTTTATTATGCATGATATACTGTAAAAAATTAATGGCTTGCTATGGCTTGATGATCCGTTACCTAATCAACAAGGAAGTCCTTAAAACAACGCCTCTCGGCACTATGCTTGGAGCCCCGACCAATCAGGGCCATTAAGGATCAGCAACAGTTCCTCCCTGTTCAGGATTACCCGTCCTTGGCAGCTGAAACAGGCGTATCCCAATATTGGGCATTCCGCCATGAAATGTCCAGTGGTCCCGTTGATCCCAGTGTTGCATAAGAGGCACAGGTATATCCAGTCCCTAACCAAGGGTTGCCAGTTCAAATTCAGCAGGTCACCGCGGCACTTATTCACCATGGACGCCAGCCTCACTTTGGGGCAGGTCCTCTGCATAGTCCTCCTGGTCCAGATGCCAGTTAGAGCAGGTGAAACTGGGCACCCAGCCCTTTATCGCCTTAATTTCAGAGCGTGCTCCCCATGCACAATCTCTGCCATCTCTTCAAGGACTGCTGGGTCAAATAGGTCTCCTTAAACTCTTTGCTGGCAGCCACCAGTGAGGCCCCGCCATTTCTCGGCCCGTCAAACTCCCCTTCTTATTACCTCAAGATTACGTGCGATCATGCTAAAACGCTCATCTGGCAACCTTAGTACCCTCAGTAGAGAGGATAAAAAAAGGAAGATTCCGGAGGGGATTCTTATGGGTTCAAAAGAAGACGGCTGCGTTAAGTCGCTCGAGGTTGATTAAAAGATTGTTCACCGACATGATCAAAGATACAAAAGATCAAACCTATTTCGGTCCACGAACGAACGACTCAGGTGACTAAATTCTCTAATCGATCCTTCACACTAAACAAACAACATTCGACCGCTGATCTTAAGGATGTTGGATGCGCATAAACCCAATGCGAGTGTGTCGCTGCGCCGAGAATAAGTACGAGTGTTGACAGGGGCTGTCCACTTCAAAGGAGCCCCTCGTTTTTGATATTCCTAGACATCTGAGAGCAGAACACAGGCTAGATCCTAGTGAACCCAGCTGTATAAGCTAGCCAACCTTTGCAGAACAAAAAAATACTCATCACAATCAGCAGCATGTGAAAATTGTAATTGGAAAGATATAGGAGATGAAATTTCTAGTGCTGTTTCGGGTAACTAAAATTTCCTTCCTCATCAAAGCCGAGCTGATTTCATCAACTGATATGCGGATACCCCAACGTATCAGCCAACCGTTTTTATGCAAAGGAAACCTTGCGGTTTTTGGATAATGGCAGAGCTTCACGACAAGAACTGCGGCGAGGAAGGGGGTGTTGCTTAAAACCCAAATAAAGGACACCGCCGGCATTTCCATTATCTATGTAAAACAAAGGGGCCCCTTATTGCCAAGAGCTATTTCTCCTAACTGAGGTAGAAGTGAGAGGGAGGAGGCAGTGAGAGGAATTTCTACATTTTAAAAGCGTTATTACGAGGTTATCTGGGCGAAACCACCTCCACGACCTCAAACTCGAGGCTCTCTCTTTTCTTTTCCATGGTGCACTGGATCTTCTTTGTGGCGAGGAAATGAGATCTTTTCCGTCTTCCTCGAACAGCGTTCAGTTTTCATCGTTTTTCTAAGGAAAATCGGCCTCTTGAGGTGTTCTCTGATGGTTTTCCCGTAGCGCCTCGGGTTACATGAAGTAATGTACAACCAAATCGGTTCGAGTAGAGTCTCATTCAACTTGAAGATGTTGATTCTGGCTGAAAGTCGTAACTTGAGAATTGTGGGTGCTCAGATTGGAAAGTTAAAAATTTGTTTTACAGTTCTCGTTCTGATTTTGATCGTCAGACAGAGTGGGTGCTGCCAAACTTCACTAGCTGATACTATAATTGATTTCCAACAGGGTTTTTCTTGATTTTTGAGTTATTCTTCGTGATTTTGACTCGCTCAAAAGCACACAACTTACTTAATTACCATTGACAGAAATCATAATATTATACTGCTTAAATGAGCATAAAACTAACTATTCATGACGTGCTGATTTTAGTGTATTTAGGCGTCACACGCAGATAGTAACGAATTATATAAAACTACACTATCCAATGCCTGGCTCATATCTGCAAATCTCACCTTTAATCATGCTGAGATATAAATCACGGCCGAAACCTCCTTCCAAAGCTTTCAAAAATGGGAATCACGCGAAAGAACCACTGTTCAATTTGGGGTAGTAAATCTTAGAGGTCGACGCAATCGCCGCTACGTGAAACGAGACCCTGCCTATTTTCATTCGTTTGAAAATTTCGTTGCCCAATTCAAGTTCATGGTGTTACTGAAATGTCCTCCGTTATACAGATTTATAGAATTCAACATAATAATGAGTGTATTGGTTAATTAGATATAATTCGTTGCGCGTTATATTTCGGGACGACAATCCATTTGGCGCATTTCTGAGCTAGGCGGTTACAAGAAATTGCCTTACGGCTGTCAATTTGCTCTACATTTGGCAGCCATTTTCAAAAATTTCAACGGTAGGAAAATCGTCGATTGGAAATATGTTGATCTCGACCTTCGAAGACTCGAATTCCTCCGAGTTTCAGCTGTGGCTCATAGGGGTTGATTATTCCTCGGACCAGAAGCAAGGGAAAAATGGGGAAAAACAGTGAGTGAGGAGTGTCTTGGACTCATTACAATCGAGTCAGCGTCTAACAGTTTGTGGAAAAATATATCCCACACGCCTAGGTACCCAAAAAAATGCAGAAACCCACCTTCAAAATGGGTAGGTAGGTACCCATTTTGACCCTTACCCTCCTCCAGAGGACACCAAATCGTTCGGGGCCCATCTCAATGGATTCAGCGGCCAACATTTTGTGGAAAATGATACCCCACACCCCTAGAAGTCAGGAAAAAAATGTTTGTGGTGGATATGGCCGAATCTTTATGACTTTGACATGAAAACACGGATTGATTATTCAAGAACAACCATCCAAAAAGGAACAAAAACTTTGCAAAGAATTTTTACCCAACCTGGTATGTGCCAACATATTGTCAGGACTTCTTAATTCTTTGTTTCCCAAACTTGAATTGGTCGCCTGGCTTGATTTCTGCTCTGCAGCGTCGAAAACTGGAAGGCAATTCAAATTTAGTTTTTTTTTAATGTCTAATGTTCTTCCACATTGGTGTCTGTCAGAGTAGCGTCAACTGTTCAGTTAATATTTGACTATAAGGCTTACACTTGGCAAGGCATAGTTCCTTCAACCTTTGTTAAGAACAAAGTCCAGAAGTAACATGTTACATTATTGATACGTTCGGTTCAATGCGTACTAATCGGCTGCACATGGAACTCGAAAGGATGGCCGTCGTCATTTTCACTCGGGCGCAAGCTGAGTGAAACTTCGTCGTTACCGTTCTCACTCGCCCGGCCAAGTTCATTAGTTTAATGAGAAACTGCGAACCCCCACTGTTTCCTCGGTCTCTGCTATTTGCCCACCGTCCGCGGCGTAGAGTTGGTCAAGAGGGCATCAAGTGGCGTTATTCAGACCGCTGAGGCGACCTAAAGAACAGCCACCGTGCTATTTGGCCTCAGTCGGTCATTTCGGGTTGGAATAACTGTCAGTAGCAATGCAACTTCTCTCGAGGCAACTTCACTGATTTACCATCGCAGAGAGGAAAAATTATTTCACGGGCGACTTCCCAGTGTGGAACAGTATTTCACACCCTGTCGTTTGCTTTGGCAGCCTATCCAGCAGATTTTTCTAGTGTTAGACATTAAAACTTGGATATAATTGGACAATAGGAGGAGCTTTAGGATAAGAACATTGTAATTAGAACATTAGATTTCCCCTTCTCGTCTACAGTTCACAAAATGAACGATGTTAGTCGTGAAAACACTACTTTTACGGGTTCAATACGAGTAATGGAACCGATTTTCCGCATTGAAAGAGTTTTGAAGAACGCCACAGGCGACATATACGAGGCCGAGAGTCTACCCCTCCTTCAACACCGTTGTGTCGTGAAGGTCTGACCGTAATCAGAATTCCCGCTATAAATCATGAATTAGAATTTATTTCTGAGAGACTTGATTGACATATCGGCTTCACCCTGGACGAAATGACATTGCGACATGATTTTGAGGCTTTGGAGGAGAGTATTGACGCGAGGCAATGGTCATTTGCTTAACTAGGCTCGCGTGGCGCTCTCCATTCGATCTGTTCGTGGTTATGATAGTCCCCAGTGGGAGATGCATAGTAGACGGGACGAGAGTTTCATTATTATTATATTTTGAACTGGGGCGTTGGAAGTTATGTTGCCGTTCCCCTTCTATGAATTATGGAATATTTCGGTTACCCACATCGTGCCTCCACCCTAAAACCTTCAAAGCCCTCAGAGTCGATATGAGTGCCCCTGGAACGTACCGAACGCCTTCAAGCCTACGGGACCCCTCCTCCCCCTTCCACGCCTCTTCCCGGAAGGATTTATTGCTCGTATGTATTGAGTCGAGAATGCTATACCTATACCGAGAGTATGGTTCGAGAGGGGGAAAGAGGATTACAGAGCGGAGGCGGCATGTGCCGTGCGCGCAATGTCGGGGAAAGGCCACTCGTATTATACGCAGGGTTGACCGAAACATGAACGTTGGGAAGGGAGGGAGCATGTGCGCAATGTTAATCAGTTCCCCCACCACTTGTCCCCAGTCCTCCGCTCTCCTTCCAAGGTCTCATAACCCACTCGTCTTATACCGCACCGTTCATCATGGTACAGGAATCCCGGTCCCCCATTCCAACAGACACTACTGGCTCCTTCTGATTTAGGCCCCTGTTATGTGCTCGGTTACTAATTCCTTTTGACCCTTCTGAACATTTGTGGTGTTTCACTAAGGATCTTCTTTTCCCTAATCCTGGGAAAATCCTTTCTGTATTTTCTTCCCGAACACTCTGTTATTTTTCCAACAAAAGTACGTCGTTTCCCACCAGTACGAAGTCTCACGAAACTCAAAATTTGATCTCGATTTGATCTTCCACACATGACGGCAGATTTTTAGCTAACCGCAAAACGTAGCCATCATTCAATTTTTGTTCATTATGTTAGAGATCTAACCTTGCTTTTCTTTAATGTACCATTTTATAAAAATATAATAATAAAAATGTAAATTTTGGTCATGGACCTCTTTCCTTGTTTTGGTTTGAGAAACTTGTCGGACCAAATTTGGGGACAGTATGGGTAAAAATGTGTTTTTTTTTCTCGATTTTCGCGACTTTTTGGTAACTAGGCAGGTGGGATATCAATTTCCATTGAATTTCGGATTCTGAATCCATAAAAATGGGTCTTGGACACTCAATTCCCCCCTCTCTCTTACTCAAGTAAATACATGTCCTAATGTATTTCCTATGTGCAAGGAGAATTTTACAGACAAAATCAATTTATTTGCTAGGACCGCAACTCATTATTCTTGCATGGGGATGTGAACACCCCTATACTCAGCTATATGAACAACACCCAAATAAATAATTTATTCTTGTACTCTCTCAAATTTCTGTAGAGTCAGCCTGTTTGAATACAACTTTCCGGTTATACTCTCGTGCTGCCAGGCATACTGCTTCTACTGATGAAAGTGATTGACGTAAGACATCCCATTCCATGTTTTCTTCATCTTTAGGGGGAAATGAAAAATTGGAGACGGCTCTCGCTGTAACGACGCGATTTACTGTGGCATTTTGTCGTTGCCCCCTATACCCTACATTGATGGAAAAGTCACTGAAGGAAGGGGTAGCTCCCCCGGAGCCTTTCCGTGTAAAGAGTATAACGATTTTCGAGCCCCTTATACACCACGACGTGAACCTACCGTATCGTTACGTAATCGACAACCGTTCGCATTATCGACTCTATACCGAAGGCTTTCCACTCTACCCCGTTATCCCCTTCAAACTCACTTTTCCTTTCTGACGATCGACGCTCCTGCGCCTTTTTTGAATGGAAAGGATCGGGTATGAAATATTCATCACGCTCTTTACATAGTGGCGGCAAACGCAGGATACTCTTGGGGATCTCAGACGATGGATGTGCTTTTAGAGGTGGGATTCCACTTATTTAGTCTAAAAATAGTATCCCCAGAGAAACGGAGCAATAATAGAAAGAAAATGAATGCATTACGATAACTGTATCAGAAAATAGAATCGAGAATTTAGATGTCTGATGATGAAGCGCCAGTTTTATCTTTTTTCTTGGTGAATGGTTTTCTCAGTACTATTTATCTTCTTTGCTACCAGAATGTACTATGTACAATAACATCGTTTGGCCTGGAAAACAACCATTATTGAAACATAGTCGTCCACTATCTTGACTATGCTCGTAAAACGATATTTCGTGAACTCAAAACCTCTTCGTTTCAACAACCGATGAGAACGGTTCGGTATCGTCTCAAAATGCTGAAAGGGTAATTTTTGCAATTAATCTGATATATCGGCTACGGAAAAACGCTATATAAATATGCGACCCGTGGGCCTTACAAGGGTAGCGTAATTATGTTTTTTTTTTTTTTTTTTTTTTTTTTTTTAATTAATTTATTTATGAGTCAGCAACACGAATACAAAAATTTTGCTTACAAATTTTGCACACACATCTTTTGGTTCACATGTTTCTCGCCTTGCAATATACATTTTTAGTTAAATTTGAGAGGATTAAACTCAGGCATGAAATTAGAGGTTCATTATTCAGTGAATAATCAATCTAAATCCTTCATTTCGACAAAGTCACTGCGCACTTACAATTCGAGTTTCCTGCACAATTGGCGTTGCTCCGAAATCTTTCCCAGGGTGAGTTGAATTGTGTTTGATGTCATTGTGGAATAATTTTTTACTTTTTTGTCCACTTTTTAACATTTGATAATTTTCGTGGGAGGTAGAGTTTATCAAGGGGGTAGGAATTTCTACTTCATAGATTAATATCAGTACTTCTGAGTAGTAACATACGGCTCATGTAGCCTATTATGTGGTTATAGTTAGTTAATATCCACTCCAAGCAAGCAAAACACGATGAGGAATAGGACATGATGTTCTTACACAGAGCAAAATATGTTGAGAACGAGGCGAGAGGTGTACAATTTTATTCGTACATCGTGCCTGCGTAGAGAGAATGCAGAATGTGAAAAGATAACGAAATGAGTTCACTCGACAGCAAGGTGATATTATGTGAACGGCCCCAAGTTTACAAGTCTCGCCAAGAATGAATTTAAGTAGCATTAACACATTCCTAATGAAATTTAGGAAAGTGTACTGTAAAGAGACTTGTTGATGGCTTGAATTAACCGCGTTCTTTTTTCTGTTCTCGTTTTCGTTTTCGTTCTCCCTCACTGTTCCTCAATCCGACAAATGAATGAAGTCTAACCGGTTGAGTTCCCTTAACGTTTAACCTAAACTGTCGCCTCCCGCGTTATCACCCATTTCAGAGTTCTATGGGCCGTTAGAACAACCGCCAAACGACTTCTTCGAGAAGAAAGGTGTTGTAGACGCTAAAACTACCTACTCGTAAAACGACTGCAAGCGCGATTATAACGCGGAAAGCCAAATCTCAATATCGCACAAGGATCACGTCTTCGATATGAACGCAGAACGTGCGTGCTCACAGGCGCATTTGTACTGAGATTGCCTGCAATACAATTACCGCGAGGGTGGGTTTCGGGCCGAGATATACACAAGAACATGGGCGCATTACGGCAGTTGCGGCGGCTATCGTGGCAGTACGGCTGAAATTGTCGGTCGTTGAAAGATTTTATGGCGTCTTCCTCGTCGTCGTTATAAATAGAATCCGTCGCAGGGACTCCTGTAACGACTAATACACGGTATTTATTGCGATGGAAGCTGCACCCGTCACAGTTTAATCGTCTTCATAAAGATATAACTGCTTGAGGAAATCCGCTTCTCTATGAGTTGTTTTACAGGGCCTCTTCGCCCGTATTTTACATATCTGCTTTGAAGATTATGCGATAGAGACAATCCATTTATTCATCTTGTAATTCATCTTTAGCACTAACGCACATTCGCTCCAATCATAAAGCTGTGCAAGGGATAGTTCAGGGATAGATCAGGGTTCCGAGGAAAATATTGGAAAGTTAAAACTAACTGTCATCAACAGAGACAGTTTGCCAAAAAGTTTGAAAGAAAGCCCCGTTATACTGTTCCATGTCCCTGCAACAAGAAGAACGCTGAAGAAACATTTCTACAGCGGCAAAACCTACCCATCCATGGTACGCTGCTGTGAACCTTTCGCCCAACTTCATCGAAGGCACCTTCGATTGCTGGTTGATCGAGGAGAGTGGAATTTTACGAGGGGGTTGTTCTGATGCCGTGTAAGCCCGATGGCCTGGCAGGTCCATTAGAGGCGGAAGGAACTAAAAACCGCCTTTCACTTCGAAACGCGCAGGCCGGAACCGAATAGAATGAAACCTGGATCGTACTCGAACAGACGAACAAAGCATATCCAGTGCATGAGAACATGCTTATCGTTAGCTCAGTTTCATGTTCCTGTTGGAATCATTCGGTTATTATTGATAAGTTGGAAAAATAATTTAAGAGAAATCCTGAATCTAATGTACAGTTGGGCACCCCCTTCGAATTATTACTCTCCGAACAATAAGTCTAGTATGCTTCCTTGCTTGAGACTGATTTCTCAATTTTTTATTTTTTTTCAATGCAGGGATGAAAGAAGGAAAATATCCGTCTGCCATATGTCGTCCACACCATTTTCAATTGGAATTTCCTAATTATCTGAAATTGTGGTCAATGACATTGTTTTGGATCATGGCTAGCCCATTTCCCAAAATAGCGGGAAGATATCGCCTACATACGGCCCCGAATAGAAATTCAACTTTCTGAAACTTATTAAACTGAATTTATTTGCTTTTTCATTTATGAACCGAAAATATTTGTATAGAATTTGAAATATTTGTATAGAATCCTCTCGAATTGAGGGGCATAACAATGAAAACTGCAACAAAAACCTAGGTTTTTTGGTTCCACATTTTTTCAAGGACCAAAACATTGATTACTTACTTTCTCTGAAATATATGCTGGAGAAAAGTAAGCTTCAACCTAATTTAACGTACCGTTACCCTTTCTTGACGACGCTTTTCTTTAAGTATATTATTATTAAGGGATATCAAGACCTTAATATACCTAGGACTTAATTGCCTCATATCGTAGGAAGCCGAATGTCAAAATGCCGAATGTTTGAATGGTTCCATACATTTTTCCTAATTTTTGTTCTCCTTCTTCGTCGCATAAGTCAACCATTTGCGTCCGCCCCTGGCAATAAATCCGGTTCACACAATATTATGGCCTTGATACCACCAGAAATATTTTGGGCTTTGTATAACCCGAAATAATGGTTCAACTGATGGTGTATTCACTACCCGCAGAGCCCTAATCTCGGTGAAAAGCATTCACGTTCCATTCACAGGCGATCGAATACCGCGAAGGGCTTGAAAATCACGGGAGAGCCTCTCGTAGAATGGAAAGCGATAACGGGCTCGCAGTTTAGGGAACAACTCTCTTTTCGGTCCTCAGCTCTCGAGAGTGATGAATTACTCCGTTACAGCGGCGAGGCTTTGACATTCCCGTTTCCCACCTTCGCCCGATTTCCTGCCATTGTGTCAGGATTCTCGTCCCGTTCTAAACTGCCTCCTGGGTGTACGAGGAGAACGTTCGTGAACGCTCAGCATCCCCCACCGATCAATCGCCCGTGAAACAATCTCAGCGAAAGGCGACCTTTGAAGGGGACTTGGTATTGATAGCTTGACTGCCCAGAGTGGATCACTACAGGTACTGTTAGAATTTCCGCGGCTCTTACGTCAGAGGTAGATGGACTCCTATGTACCCCTCAATGGGTTTTGGAAAGTTGAGCTCGGAGTTTCATTTCTGGCGGATGATTTCAGGCGTACTGGCTGATTGTCACGAACCTGCCCAGTGTAGACCTGGGGTTGCTGATGGGCATGGCACATCTGAAGCTGGTGTGGGGACAGTTATGGTGCCTTATTGTCCAGTGATGGGTTGCTGATGGGCATACCTGCCTCAGTTCTTCGTAGTAAATGAAGAGGTAACGTTCTAGCTGATTACCGTCAAATTTTGGGCCAAATGTTGTCGGTGGTGGCAAGTGTCCAGTGCGATCCAGCCGTTTGAAAATGTGAAGGGTGACCAAGCCTGCGTGTTCGAAGAAACGAGCCGATCCTTCAACGTCCTCCCCCCCCCCCCTCACGTTGGAACCTTTTTATTCTCAGAACGAGACCCTTCTTGGACCCTTCTTTCCTTCGACTTGTATACAAAGACCGCTCTCCAAAACGATCGCCCTCCAACGCCAACACTGGACGCTGGCTGTTGGACGCTGGGCGTTCGAAGATTGGCTTCACGGTGCTACCAGTCACCGAGTGTCCAACAGTGGGAGGTGTTGGTAGCATCGTGTAGTGCCCTAGTACCGTACGAGTGCTCCTCAGAGTCTTCGGAATCTTTTTGTAATGGTGATTGCGCGGTTCTTGGCCTGGCCGGATGGATTACTAAACTGCCGATTTGTCAAATTCAATTATTAGCCTAGCTTTGATTTTCCAAACGAGCAATAGAAACGAAGAATAATTAACCATTGTGAAATAATGAACTTTTTACATTCTATTCTATAAAAATTGTGTACCTATGTCTAAGTACGCTCCCGACTTCATTATTAACAGTTGATGGTTAACCAGATACTAGGAATGAACTGAGATGGTGAACGAGCGTGAATTATTAGCCGTGGAAATGGAAGAACGGGTGTTTAGATAGTGGGAGCTCTCCGTCCATTTCCCATTCTCTGGATCTCACAATAGTGAGTAAAATGACACGCTTCGTAAAAAGTGTAACAATACGCCATCAGTCGGTTAATCAAAATGAATACCTTGCTCGGCGAGTATTGTGGAACGTCTTCAAGGTAACTGCAGCTGATCAAGTTCTAATTGTAATATACTTGTGTTGGATGAATTTTAAAATGAGATGAGTTGTTACGGTATTGCTGGATGATTTTGATTATGGTTCTTGGTCGTTACTTCGCTTCTCCATTTCTACTTTACACATAATTGCAAATTATATGTTTACACTCACCACTCAAACAACATCCGATCTATGTTGTTCTGACGTCTCATATTTTTTGATCTGTTTCAGAGTTTCGATGCCTTTCGCTGCTGTTGCTGTCCTTCTTCTACTAATGGCAACTCTGGCCGCCCTTATTGGCCACTGCAACAACGACCACAAAACCTTGATCGCCTGCGCGCTCTACACATTAGCAGGTGAGGGAATTATTTTCAGTGGAATGTGTGTTGCTGCAGACTTTTTCTTTCAGCTTGGTGTTGGACTGAAAGCTATCTTAATACGAGAGGAGAAAAGGTCTTATTCATATTTTCAAATAAAATCCAACTCATGGCAATCATACCAAAGCTAGAAGGCCTGATCTTCATGACGTTCACAGTAATACTAAACTAAAGAAGAGCCAATTCGAATCGGAAAAGGCTTCCCAAAGTTTAAACCAGCAGGGTAGTACGTAGGCACGTCAACAGACTCCACTGGGATTAAGGACATGAAAGATCGGAAAGGTCCAGAAGGAAATCACAACCACGAAAGAGTAGGGGCCTTCAGAATCCAGGGATACAGGAGGCGAGTTGATACTGCGAAAAGCTCGTATAGAATATTAGACCTTGGGGCGATCCTTGGGTGAGATTCACTGGAGTTTTATTTGACAGGGATGAAAGCTTTTCTCTTTGTTGGAGATTGTTGTCTGGGAACGACCCGAAAGACGTACAGTAAGACCAAGGATTCAGCAACGCCCGGAATTTACCCTTCGCTTTCACACCCTTCCCCATAGTACTACAAAGGCTCAGGCTTGTAATGAAGTCCCAAGAAAATGCTCTATTTTTTTTTCTATCTTGGTTCTCGAACTGACAATTAGTCTGTCAGATACAGAGTTTTTTGGCCTATACCTAATCTTTGATAATTTCCTCTTTATAAGAATTAAATTGTTCAAGGTTAAAACAACAAAAATTAGAGGTATGGGGGTATAATATAGAATTCTCGATGACGTTACACAACGCAGACTTATAGATTATTTGACGACTCTTGAGAGAAGAAAATGGAAACGCGGTTGAGAGCGTACCATGTTAAACCAAAATACTGATTTTTGTCTCACCGTGGAAGGAAAACTCGTTGGTACAAGGAAAATATCAACGAACAAACGTTGAATAGCTACTAAAAACACACGCGGAGTCGTTCCCCTTCATAAACAACAATAAAAGCTCCAGAGAATGAGACGGAATCGAGGCAGGTGGGCCCAAAGGTCCTGACTCAGTTGGGTGGAAGGCTCCTGATTCAGCACCTTGCGAAGCAGATAGCAAATGGAAAGGGCTCCGGAGGGTAGGGGGTGTACGTGGTTGCGAGGACAGAGGCCTATGTACACAAAGGCAACAATCGAGTTTTATTCTCCCAAAAGCGATTCTTCCCACGTGGGGGAATTTTTCGTTCTGTTGAGCGGGTGCCGCATTGTGAACTCTAATCGGTTGGTCCTCACTTCTTCTCCAAAACGGGAAGAAGCCACTGAAATGTGCATATATAGTGAGCGTTATTACAAATTATTGTGACTCGCAGGTTTCTCGTGTATACGATTATACGACCTGCCTTCTCCCCCAGGTTTGAGTCCGACTATGTTTCTTCCGTTATTTCAAAACGGTTTTGAAGTCCTACAGCTAGAAGAAAAAAAAATGCACAGAACATTGTTTTTTTCCTTTCTAAATTATTCATTTCTAAAATATCCTTCTCAACACGTAAGTAACTTTCTCCGGTTAACGGCAGTCGGTTCAGGGTTTTTTTTTTTTTTTTTTTTTTTTTAATTGATTTGGCGACTAGTATTTACCGGAAAATTACACCTCACACGCCTAAAATTCGGCATTAGTAACAAATCTGGCCAAATTATTTGCAACTACTTGTTTCCACCGACGCCCAGCCTTCATTTGAGAGTATCGTGAAACGAATTGATGTCTCTCAAAGTCTATGTGCAAACTTTTCACTTTTTTTAATGCATTTCAAAGGCCTTTTTCAGCCCTGACGGCGCATATGATCATTTCGGAAATGTCAACATGTAAAAACGTAAATTTTTTGTTTTCAGTTTAAGCTTATTTGTATCATTATTATTACCTACTTACTCTCTGTGTTGATGAGTAGTTGAAAAAACTAGTGTTTCCTTAACCTTCTCTGCATAGATGTTCGGAATGCAAAAGACTATAAGAAATATATCGTTGTCTGCGCTACCATTCCAATACTCATATTGCGTTGTGCATTGGTGCTATCTGCGTATAAAGCGCTGTTGTTTCAGTTCACTCGATGGGCAATGAATAGTTCCAGCTCAAATTATCTACCTTTGTGCTATTGCAACGACCATTATACTCAACAAGTACACGAGGAGGATAACTTCGTTTTCTGGGGAAATGGTTGTCTAGCTTCAGGGTCGTCTGGTTCGTTTTACCCCTTTTTTTTCTTTTCGATCCAAATGAAAAAAAGAGACTTTCACGAGGACGTGACTCCTTTGTCGTGAGAGACATTTATCAGAAAGGGCTTGGTCCAGTGTGCGCGATCCGCAACAGGAGACCCGATGAGAGGGCTTTCAAGAAAATTAAATGAACTGAAGAACACTGACGGGAAAGAAAAGGCGAGGACGAAAAAGGCTGGTTGCTCTGAGAACGTACTTGAATCGGTCAGCACATAGTCGCTGTAAAGAAATGAATGCATGGAGTGGTATTTGTTGTGAGCATCGCCGAGGGAGAAGTGATGCAGGGAAATGAGAGGGAAAAAAGCAATTTATCGAGGGGGTTCACAATTGCTGAACGAATAAGAGAACCTCAACGCGTTCATCTTCAAGTCTTAGTTTTATATACTCACATCCCTTTCTGGTGAGACCTTCCGATCATCTATCAACAACCATGACCGTTCACTGTGCTCGTTTCGAGATTTTCGTAGATTAGTCACAGGTTGCTGTTGCATTTTCATCAGGTTCTATTCAATTGAGTGTTGCTAACAAATTAGTTACACCTCCGTCAGCCACCTCAGCACGTCTCTCTTGGGTTTGGAACAGTTATTATCATGTTTTTCTCAAAAATATCGTTATAGTAGGTAAGATATGCAGATATCTGCAATCGTTCCTGCTAAAATGTGATTCTTTTCCGCGCTTCAGCTGTTCTAGTGAATGAACCAAATGTGCGTATCTTCAATTCTAATATTTACGTTTCGTTTTCACCACTAGAAAATCTAAATATGGTTCGGGGGATAACCAGCAACACGTGGATTATTGACGGTAAATATTTGAGGTAATGGACAGAAATCACATGTTTGTTCGTGAGCGGTGAGGCCCCCCCCCCCCCCCCCCACTTAAACACGCCACCCAACAATTTTGCATAAAAAGATCTTCATTTCTTTTGGTGCTTTATTGGTTTCAACGGAAAACATCGGACCTTAGTTTATCGAAAACAACACTGGACAAATACTGACCGTTTGTCCCGATTGTTTCGTTTGAACTTGTCAACAAAGGAAATTTTGCATCAAAAATGCGGAGACCACTCCCTCCCCTGCCATCACACCGACCTCAGCACAGGCAATTGTAAAAATGAAAATAAAAAATTCCATTTCGATTGCTTTTGGTGGTCCGTTGTTTCGAAAAGCGTTCATTCTGACAAACCCTGTATACTTAGCCGACTGCGGTCAGTTCCAAAACTCGTCATTTGTTCGAGTTGCTGTTGCCTGCCCTTGGACGCGATGTTTATCTTGTATGTGGAGGTAGAAATCACTCCCCAGTTACTGTTTATTATTCATATCGATGAGATGGGAGATCGCTAACAAATTTGTAATGCTGTTATTGCTCTACATGAGTCGAGAGAAGCAAATTACGTTTTACCGACCCCCGACATCGTTAACCATCAATTGAATGTTCATGAGGCGGCTAACCTCATGCTGATGAGTTGAAGGAAACCTATCAGAACGGTACAAAAAAGAAAACGAAAAACGCTGCGAATTCTTTCACACGGGTTGGTTATTCTTCGGACCAGGCGCATAGGGGACTCATTTCTTCAACATGGAGAATATGGAAACAGTGGGTGTGGCGGGTCCCGGACCAATTCCAATCGATCCAGTGCCAAAATTTAATGAAAAATTACACCCCTTTACACCTAGATCGTCAAAAATCTCTAGAATCCATTTTTCGAAATACACATGCAAGATTCTTCGAACCTTGAACCTAAAGACACTTACGTCCCCACCTACCTCATTCCTACCCGTTATGTTATGAGTTTAGTTGTGGTTTGTACACCGAAGTGACAGTACCCATTAAGTCAACCCGTTTATATTGTTCAGCCTTCAAAAAATGAGTTTCGTTATAGATTCAGGTGAGCGTTTTACTTCGTTTGTTCAAATAGCAGATAATTATTATTTTGTATGTTTCTTTTGTAATTTGGATGTTATGTTTTGTAATTTACAATAATAAACAACTGCATCTAACGAAGTGTGATTTGTTGAGATAGATGAAAGAAGAGACCTATCTTACACACATTTTAAACCCCTACCTCTCCCAACATTGTTCCGATCGGGCTGAAAAGTTTCGAGGACCAACTGGACCTGGAACAGACCCCTGACCCAAATATCGGATTTTTAGAAAATTTTCTACTACCAAAAAAAGCCCGGACGGTGTACGGACATATGACTTTTTTTATCAAGACACCTTGAAACGTCCAGAAAAAATTTGTTGGCCAAATCGGAGAGGTTGACCTTTTGCATGAAAACTCATGAAAAATTACAAGGAAGCCAAAAGGTCATTTGGCTTCCTACTCTTCAGTCATTTTTGTTAAATCCCGAATGAATTCCTCTTCTTCGTCACAATCATTTGAGTTTTTCTGTGACTCATCAGAACCAAGAGTGTGAATGAGAACTCTTAAGGGATATTTAGGCGAATCGTTTTCTCCTTTTCTGTAAACAAAAATGCATCTTCGTGAATGTGAGCCTGAGTTCATCCCAAACATGGTCGCTAAATGGTTACTCCTCATTATCATCGTTTTGCAATTTAGATAACCCTTTCTCGCAATTTGGACTTTCGATTGTAGTGACCCCTTGTACGCTCGAGGGCCGTGCATCGGAGTGGTGAAAACCTCTAGAGAGCGAATATCGAGCCAGAAATATTACAAGTATGTTCAATTATAAAATGTGTGCTGTTCGCCTGGTGTTTGGGAGACTCCTACCCTTTTTTCCCCTACAAAGTGTCTCTCAGTCACTTTTCTTATTCTTATAACACGCAAAGGGCGGGGTCAATGCCGTGAAGGCGGGAAAAATCTCACAGGATCATCTTCAAAGATGAACGGATTTGGAACAGTGCTGCGACATAAATATTCTGTAGGAAAACGCCGAAATTCATTCACAGGGGTTGGTTATTTCATGGACCCTACACGCCTAGGTACCGGAACTCTCGAAAACCCAAATTTGATCCGATCGGGCTTAAAAGTCTCGAGTACCAAATAGAGCCGGAAACACGCCCAAATTTCAGATTTTTAGAAACTTTTCTACTGCCCAAATCTGCGTGGACAGTGGACGGGCATTTTCTTATTTTGATCTGGACACCTTGAAACGCCCAGAAAAAATCTTTGCGTCGAATCGGAGAGATTGACTTTGCACGAAAACATAAATTTATTATTCAAGGAATATCCATAAAAATCCGTAGACAGCTCGTATCTGTAATATTACCAAAGTTTCATATTGTTACTATTATTATTATTGGCAATAATCATAACAGCAGTCCAGTTTAGTCTCACTTAATACGTTGATGGTCCGGTAATATGGTGGGAGATTGCTTGAATTCATTGTGTACAATAAAACGTTTGAACTTTCGTGTGTTTGATTGGTTCCGGTCATGCTGTTCCTGGTAAATGCGAGCTCTTCGCTATAATTTCTAGGTGATCACGAGTCTCTTGTTCATTAAAAAAATTCGGTTACTGGAAACAGATTGTACAAAAATTTACAATGAACTGCACACATTCACAAAAGGGTTGTTTTTTTAGCCTGTCTGGTGCAGATAACGCCCGACTGAATTTTCCATCCAGCTGGTCCGGAATATGAATATAGTTCAAACGTGAAATGAACTCGGTTCTGTCTGTAAAAACTCACAGGCGCGGGTGAAGGATGATATTCTCGACGGGACCCGCCCACAAACCCACCGACAATTGATCGATTCTCGGTGTCAGTAATATGGAGTGAAAATTCCTTTGATGCCCAACCTATCAGAACTTTAATCACAGACTGAAAAAGAGAGAAAAAAATCGTTCATTTCTAGCTAACGAATATGCCACACTCGACGACTCCCGTTTATACCTCCGCAGTTTATTCGTTTGATAATCTGACCCAAGTTTTCTCTTCTATCCTCTGTTTTCTCCACAAATTTATTTTTAATTGTCTGATGCTTTCAACTGAGAAGATCCTTTTTTGTCCGAGTCACACCATGGTTAAGTGATGAAAAAAAGTACAATCGCTTCCCCAGTAGGAGCTTCTACCCCTTAATGGCCGTCCATGCGCCATTAGGATCCATCCCGTTTCCCGGCTCTTTTCAGTAGGGAAAACCGCTTTAGTTCTCGACATTTCTAGCGAGGCTCATGTCGTTTTTTTAGACTGTCTTGGGCTTTTACAACTATGTATTTAGCATTTTCACAGCCCGTTTGTTGGCTTGTTAGATTCGATTGTGAGAAGATTATTCCTGACCGTCGTAAAAGAAATCTTTTAAATTCTTTCCTCGCCGTCAACACAGTCAACGACCCAACTCTTACTTTAAAAAAACCTGAGTCTCCCGAGGTTTACCAACAGTTTTCCCTTCTTCCCACACCCGTAAAACCGCCATTTTTCCATAAACCTCTTGTTCATTGACTCAAGACCTTTTTCCAATAGTCTGGAAAGTAAGACGAATTCAGTTCACAACCCCGCAATGGCTCCGCGAAACCTGATACATTGTGAAAAAATATTCTGGTCTCCCCCCTTGAACTCAGATTCCCCCAGCCACTTTAGCGCTCGAAGTTTTTCCAAAGAACCTCGACCAAATCAATTTTTCCCGGGAAAAAGAGGCTTGGGAAGAAAGTTTTCCGCGATGTTACTGAGCCGCTTCTGGGAGTGCTTTTAAGCGATGGAAACCTTTATTTTGGGGGCATGAAACCTTTTTCCTTCAGAGCAAAACGAGTGAAGGCGGACACCTCTCGGTCACAATTCCCTTCTCTTCAAGGCTAAGTGAACCAAATCGAGTGGAAGGATTTTCTATCATTCAGCAACGACGTAGCAGATAGTACATAGTGTGCAGTATATCGTAGTCTTATAGTATCAGGACACAAGATATATATCTAAATCATCAACTATTTGCGTAAGAACTATCGTGACTGGGCGAAACATTACACAATTGTTCATAGGTACAATTTCTATATCTTTCCTCCTTGTAGGTATTACAAGTATCATATAGGTAGGTATGTAACAGTACATAATTATAAGTATTATACATAACAAGCAAAACATCTATTAGTTGAATTTCTTCTTTCTAAAAACACTTTTGTTCTGTAAGGGGAAGAGAGGAGGAATGAGCATCCCCATGAATAAATATATACCATTTTCGTATACATCTCTGCCCGCTTAGTCTAATTTTTGGGTTGTATGTTGAGGATTCCTCTTTGGGTGGATGAGTGGAGGAGGGGGTTATAGTTCAAAGTTTGAAAACTAACGTGTTCTTGGGGAAAAAGGAATATAGTACGTCACGTTTATATATAGTCTGAATAATTTTTCTCTGCAGAAGGGGATTTATTTTGACTTTGGCCCCAAAAAAGTGAAGGTTTTGTCTGAAGCCAATAGTGCACGAGTCATTCCGTTATCGTCAAATCGTACCCTCGTGGATGAGGGTGGTATGTTGGCGCTGTAGGATGAACGATCAACTCCGAATTCTCATCTCGTTGACCGTTGAGTGGTGCCTCGTGATTCGTCGACGATGACGCCACGGAATCTGTTCCAATGACGCTGCTCTCACCTGAAAAACCAGCTTACTTTAGTGGGAAGGAAACTTGTTATTGCTCAATCATGCAACAGAACCAGTAGGATGAAACGAGCTGATAATAAGGGGTGAGGGGGCAGTGGACAGGACGTAGGTCAGGTGTCAGTCGTATTCTTCACTCTCCACTCGTTCTCTTCCCTCCTATTTGCCTGTGAGCTGTAAATATATTCTTCATTAAGCAAGATTCATCTCCGAACTGGAAGGTCAACTTTTGCAAGATTTACAAAGTTTTGACTCCTCCAAAGGCATAAAATTTAGTAATAATGGATTACGTAATGGAACTAGGCGCTTGTTTGTCAGACAGCTTGAACGCTGTGAACGGTGGCACACCACGAGACGAACTTCTTTTGGATTTTGCCTTGACAACCTACAAAGTATTAGCAGTCTCTGACTGACACCTTCAGTTCGGTGCTCAGGCTTTCTTGATTTCTCCCTGAAAAAATAATGTAGTCTGGAGCCCTGCTTTCCAATGATTGAACAGATGGGTTCTTGCTCTTGGCCTTCACTGTGAAAAAACCAACGTTAATTTGGGATGCGCACGTGTTCAAACAGTACGAAATAATCCACTAGTGGTGAATCAGTAGTATCTTAGTAGCCACCAAGAGAATCCCTCGTTCGAACCACGGGAATTCTCCATCACTGGCGGACGAGTCTGAATAATTGAGACTCAGTCGCCCTCAACGCAAAGCCATTAGCCAGGAGGGATCTGAGGGATGCAAAAATCTCCGTGAGAGATCCTCGCCTTAGTCAACGTGAGGCTGACGCGGTTTCACTGCAGATTTCCTCGGCTCGAGGGAATGATTAATGTTGGTCTCCTCTCAGCCGGCGGAAACCTTTTTCCGGAGTATCCAGAGACCCAAAAGGCATTTCATGGTCGGATAACGCCATCAAAAAGTGGGAGCTGGTAAAATCCATTTCCGAATGGAGCCTTTTTGACCCGATAATTAATCGAGACTCTGAAGCACTCTGCAGCCTGTAGGCTGGTTTTGCTTATCTCGTAGGCTTCATTGCAACCTCACTATTAAATCCCCATGCACTATATTTATTCAACCATGCATGAAAACCCGCCTTGTAATGCACTACTTAGGTACAGTCCTTGAGATGGAATTAGGGGATCAAAGTTCGCCTACTTTGCAATTACGATTGAGAGGAGATGGAGTAGATCACTCGCCAATAATTCTGATGAATTATTATAAATGCTTCTTTGTATCTTGCATCCGTGGAGTATGAAGATAAAATAAGAAGCATAGAATTTTAGTTAATTGTTCTTATTAGAATGTACTCGACCAATAAAATGTTTTTCCTCCCCAAATGTTAACTTTCTACGTTTTAAAAAGTATCTAGGTATAATATTGAGCATCCTCCCGCCGTCTGGACCAGAAAAACCCGTTAAAATGTTTCAAAAATTGGAAATTTTGCTTGTAGACTTTGTTAGAGACGTTTTTGTTGTCAACTGACGTTTTTCAGATTGATTACCGCAAACTGAGACAATATATGCGTTAAAACTAACGTTTTGAAAATGGATTTTTCTTGATTTTTCGGGGCCTAGGAGCGTTAGGGGTATAATTTTCCATTGAATTTGGGACGCTGAGCGGATAAATGAGTCCCCGGATCGCCTACCATGGGACGTTACTTTTGGATGAAAACAAGTATTTTGAAATAAGTTCTTTTGGGGAGAAATAAAGTTCGTCTATTGAGAGACCGATGAAATAAGCAGGCTTTTAACCGCATTCAGGAATAAAGGTAAAGTTTACGAGAGCCGATTCATTGGAAAATTTTGCCCTCCAGGCTAAAACGGGTAGTTTCCTGGCGGTAACCGTCACAATACGCCGCTTATGCAACTCAGCAAAACTTTCTAATAAGGAAGGACACGGAATCCATTTCAAATTAAAAGTTTTCACTTGGCTAAAGAGACTATAGTAACAAAAGTTTGGAAAAACTCAATAGGAAATCAGCGAAAAGCTTTTTTTAATAATTAAACGCGGTCTGCTGAGGGGTCGCTTCGATCAAACTTGAAGCGATGATTAAACGTTCTTGATAAAAAAAAAGAAGCTCTTGAAGGAAAATAATTACTGAGAAAAATGAAGGAAAAAATTATAGAAGCGGGACTGTAAAATGGAAATCGTCGTGTAATATCACTTTAACTTACATCTTGGAATGATAATGAATCACCCTTTGTAAAGAGTCGACGACATTTTGCCGATAGGAAGAGTCCTCTTGGAGAGCTTCAAAAGCAGGTGAGTAATCATGGCCCAGAGCAAAAGGAATAAAAGTTTCTTGGCTGATCAAAATCTTCGAGAGATATCGTTGAGGGAGTTTCGTCAAGAAAATGTAAAGAACCGCAATGCTAATTCCCGTCCCTTTGTAGTGGATGAAGGAAGCCTCGAATTCACTCCAAGACACTTTCAAATTCCCTTTCACCAACTCGGCCAGCCTTCGGTGATAAATATGGAGGAGATCGGAGGCATTTTCTGTGTGGAAAATATTGAGGAAGATGCTTAAATCCAACGCCGGTGGAGCGTAGCGAGCGGATTGATAATCGACGAATGCGGCATGAACGGGTCTTCCTTTTTCGTATTTGAAAAAAATGTTATTGATCCAAGGGTCGCCGTGGTTGAGGCAGTTTCTAAACTCTTTGGAAGCGCCAGTGTTTCGTGGCACTTTTTGAAAAATGTTCTCCACATCCGCGCTGTGGTACTGAGGAAGGTAGAGTTTGGCGACTTCTCCCATCACCCGACTGAAAGCGTCCCACATCTGTCTCCCGGGTCTGCACCTGTCTTCGGAAAACATCGTCTCTGACATAACATCCGCGGTCATGGCTTTTTTGAAGTGGTCGTCGTCGCACAAGTTTAAGGACCGAGCGTGGAAATCTGCCATGGAGCGCACGACCACTTCCATGTGTTCGCTGTCCATTTTGTCGGTCATCGCCCATCCAGAGGAGTTCATGTCTTCTAAAACCAAATATCGACCTTCACACGACAGAGGGCAGCGAGGCCATGGTTCTCGCCCTCTGGTTCCCATTTTCGATAAAAGATTTTCATACACCCACGTCTCTTTGAGGAAAGTTCCCGAGTTGAGGTAAAAATCATTAACGAGAGCGCTCCCCTCCGGTATAGATTTCACAAAATAAGACGAAACTCCCTTGTCAGATTTACAGATCAATTTGTAGTAAGTTCCTTGGAACCCAAGAGCGTCGTGAATGGGTTCCAATTGATAAGAAACGTTCTCCCCTCCAAAGTATTCGATGATGCGAGATACTTCCCCTTGTGTCAAAGGCATCATTGTCAAGTGTACTCGTGGCGGGAAGTAGTCAATCACCGATGACACACATATCACACAAGATGTGAATCCAAAGGACGTTGTATCTGAAAGTCACTTTGACGCCTCAACAAGGACTCTCCACGGATAACTGAGGCAAATCGGGAAACGTTCACTTGTCAACAAGCTCTACAATCTTCATGGTTTTGTGATTATGTGGCCTTCACGATAACGAAGGCTCGTTCTTGAATTTCGTTTGACTGCGCGGTAACTTTTTTTCGACAGAACGAAGACCGAACTTTTTCTTACTTGACCTAAATCGGTAAAAGTGGGAATCTCACAAGTGAAATTTAAAAGCACTGTAAGTTATTCCAAAATTGTTTATTATTTCTCAGAGCAAGAGTGTGTTGGACACATTATAATCGAATCAGCGTCCAAAAGTTAGTGGGAAACGATACTCTACAAGCCTAGTTACCAAAAACCACTTATTTACCCATACTCTCCCCACATTTGGACCGATCAGGATGAAAAATGTTTCAAGGACTAACTGGACCACAAAACAGGTCTCTGACTACGTTTTTTGAAAATTTTCTACTATCAGAAAGGCTTGGACGGTGGACGGACATTTCTGCTTTCGGTTTATTAGTTCTGCCAGACGTCTCAAGATGTCTCCCGTACGCCGTAGGCTTCGTAAATGCGTATACCTTATTGGTATTAGAAGTTTTTTGAAATTTTGAAGTTATGGTCAGGGACCTCTTCCCGGCCCTAGTTAGTCCTCCTTAACTTTTCAGCCTACTTGGCTCGAATTCGGGCGGGATGTGTCTCTTGAAACTAGATATTGGTTGTTTGGGTGGAGTTGGAATCCGTTGGAATGAATCCAATGCACTCCACACCTACCGTTTCTTCGTAGAAATATCCTTCTCCAAGGAGTAATCAACCATTCTGGAGGAGTTTCCAGCATTTTTTATTTAGGCACCTTGAAACGCAAACGGTCAAATTTTGAGGTAAATCGAAGAGATCGTCCTCTGGCATGAACATTCATAGAACCCAAACCAAATAATAGGTCAATTATTCAAGGAATAACCAACCAAAATGGACTGACGGTTGCCTAATTCAAATTCTCTCCATTGAAAATTAAGTTTATGCTCCAAACTACCTCACACAATTGTCCTGCCAAAGGATTTGTACTGGAACTTTATTGTGCAGTGCAGCATTCCTATCATTTTGGTTGGTTATTCCTTGAATAATAAACCTTTGTTTTCATGCAAATGGTCAACCTCTCCAGGTCAAGAAAGGTCGATGTCCGTCCGCCGTACGCCGTCGGCCGTCCACACCGTTTTGGTAGTAGAAAATCTTCTAAAAATCTGAAATTTGGGTCAGGGGTCTGATACCGGCCAAGGACGATCCTCCAAACTTTTCAGCCCGATCGGACCAAATTTGGGCGGGGGTAGGGGTCAAAATGTGTTTTTTGGAAAATGGATTTTCGAGATTTTGGGCGATCTAGGCGAGTGGGGTATCATTTTCCACTAAATTTTGGACGCTGAATCTAATAAAATGGGTCCCAGAACGATCGGAACCCACAGGAAGAAGTTATGGGTCAAATTAGGTATATATTACCCATTTTGAATATGTGTTTATGAAATTTCTGGTACCTGGGCGTGTGTGGTATCATTTTCCACTAATCATGGACACTGAATCGATTGGAATGGGTCTGGGACCCGCCGCTCCCACCGTTTTCCCCATTTCCCCATGTTTATAAATAAGTTTCCATGCGCCTGGTCTGACGAATAACCAACCCCTGTGTAAGAATTTGCAGCGTTTTAATGTTATTTGTTCATACTTTTGGACGCAGTGAGTGGGCCTTTTTTTGCATTTTACAACTATTTTCTATTATACAGGTGCTACCAAAACCAGGTGAATGAAAACCTGTTGTTCGGCAGGGGCTTTGAAAATTGGTTATTTCAAGAGTTGTAAGCACTGTCCCTTGAATTGAGAATGATTCAGGGGGGATATCGTTGAGCTGAAAGGTCCAATGCTAAACCTGAAGGTATGCTTAGTTGAGGTATTATAGTACCCCTTGCAGCATTGAAGAAATATCCGTTTTGCTAAGACGATCCAATTAACCGGTAGAAATTGAACGTGAGTGTTGGTTCGGTGCAGCTCACGAATCATTGTAATTGGTCTGTTCAAAATGGAGTTTTGACTCCAATCGGCGTCGGCCTTTCGAATATTATTGCTCGAGAGGTGGTGGCCGGGGATATTGGTAAAGTTTGACGGAGATAGCGAAGGACATAAACAAGAAACGAAAACGTCAATGCGATAAGGGACCACTTTCAATTCCTTCGCTTGAGTTCGAGGTATATTACGATGAAGGGGTGGGGGTTGGGGAGAGGGTCGGGTGAATCAAAGGAGAGATTGTTATATTTGTTTACGCACAGAAACGAGAGATGATGGGGCACATGGAGGGAAAAATACAAAAATATCGTGGACATCCGTGAGTTTGAGGCTACCGGGAATAGGAAATTTCAAAATATCCGTAACTGAATTATTTCCCTTATGTAAACTCGTCATGTACGTGCTATTAACGCGTCTGGTGAGAACAATAACGTGATTACGCCGCGCGAATTATGATGGAAACGATTGTTTTATCGTTCACCGTTCGCTGGCAATATTGCGGATCGCGGGCGAGAATTGTATATTTATCAAGCACAACGTCGAATACTGTTGTACAGTAAAAAGCAGCTTCCTCTTCAACAATGATAATTATTGATGCCCACATCGTCGTAACCCACCTGCCACAGAATATTTAAATAACTCTTCAAAAGCGCGGATTATAAAGAGGAATTTTCACTGGAAACGTTGTGAAGTGAAGGATCACTTTTAGTGAGATGGGAGCTCTTATTGGGGTCATCAATATTCAGAGTGTTATTCTGATTGGAGTAACCCACCGTTACATTCGTATCGTTGAAAATTGCAAAACTTTTGTTTTGATGTTATGTGTTACTACTCGCCCACCATCCAGGTCGAAGAAGGCTTTTACAATGCTCTGAAAAAAAGGGACAATTTCGGTCAAATATGTACTCAACGGCTGTTGTTATGTTTAATTGTTCAACTCGATCGCTTCAAACTGCCTCTGTTGATGGATGAAAAAGGGCGTTTTGAAAATTGAATTGTCATGGCAGCATTGAGCCAAAACCGAAGTTGAGTCATAAAACAACATATTCCTCCTCATTTAGTAAAGGATACATCCTTTAATATGAGAGTGCAATCGCAGCCTAACTTTCTCTTGTTAAAATAGATCCTGTCGTTAGGCCACATCGGTAATATGGTTCTGCCGATCTTTAACGTCACCTCTGCCCTATTTTAACTTTTCAACCCGTGACTCGTCAAAACCAAATTCAGCCATTCCCAGACTACCCTTATTGGAGGCAATGCAAGTTTTTGCACGTTTTATTATTTCTGAGATACGCTGCAAATTGTTTTCACAGGAGTTGGTTATTTCTCGGACCAGGAGCATGGAGAAAATGGTCAAAACAGTGTGTCCTGGATTTATTCCAATCGACTCCGCATCCAACATCTAGTGTAAAAATGATACCCCATACGCCTAGGTACCGGAAATGTCGGAAATCCATTTTTCAAAAACACATTTTGACCCCCCCCCCCCTCTCGCAATTTGGTCCGAATGGGCTGAAGAACTTTGAGAGCCAACTAGAGTCAGAAACGAATACATTTCATTCCAAAGTTCCTCTGTCGATGGTCTGAGAGTCCTCCCGTTTTTCATGGGTAGGAAATTTATCAAACAATTTTGTAGAAATGTGTTAATGAAAAATGTATTTTCAGATATTTGCAGGCCTGAACGAGTGGGGAATTTGCCAATAAATGGATTGATTTTGATTGATTGATTTGCCAATAAATTGATTGAGTCTGCAAGATGCGTTTTTTCGGACGAGCGAAGTAATCCACTGAATAATAATAATAATTTGCCGCTTTGAACTAGACATCGTGAAACAACAAATTTTCAATTTCGGGGCCTTTTCGAGAAATCGACTCCTGGCACGAAATGATTCTAGGTTCATTACCCATCAATCATTCAGGTTATACTAAAATGTCTCAAATAAACTTAAAAATGTTACGCTTGTATTATTTGTTGTTCCATAACGAACGAGCGAGGATTACTGTCTGTCGAATTAATTATGTCTTCACGCGGGTCTTTATCTATTATCTATTTTTATATTTTTTAAATTTTGTGGCAGATATTGTTTTTTCCTTGAATAATAAAAAAAAAATCTGCAAATTCTTACACACGGGTTGGTTATTCCTCGAATGGGGGAAACAGTGGGTGTGGCGGGTCTCAGACCCATTCCAATCGATTCAGCGTCCAAAATTTAGTGGAAAATGATACCCCACACGCCTAGGTAGCAGAAATCCCGAAAACACATATTCAAGATGGGTGTATCTATGGGGCACTACGACACTAATTTACTAATATAATATTGAGAAAACGTAGGTAATTTAGAAGGCTATAATAATTGTATTAAATTGAATTGAATGGTACGAATAAAAAGCTCGGACAGTAAAAGGAATTGTAGGAAACTGCTCAAAATTGGTTGCTAAGTTTAACAGCTGGTTATAAACAACAGGATATGACGATGTGTTTTGTTTGTCTATTCGGCTGAAGTCACCCACATGGGTGATAAATACCCAATTTGACCCATTACTTCTTCCAGTGGGTGCCAATTGTTCTGGGACCCATTTTATTGGATTCAGCGTCCAAAATTTAGTGGAAAATGACACCCCACTCGCCTAAATCACCCAAAATCTCGAAAATCCATTTTTCAAAAAACACATTTTGACCCCTACCCCCTCCAAATTTGGTCCGATCGGGCTGAAAAGTTTCGAGGACCCATCTCGGCTGGGAACAGACCCCTGACCCAAATTTCAGATTTTTAGAACATTTTCTACTACCAAAAACGGCGTGGACAATGGACGGCGGACGGCGTACGGCGTACGGCGTACGGCGGACGGCGGACGGACATTGACCTTTTTTGATCAGGACATCATGAAACGTCCAGAAAAAAATTTTGAGCCGAATCGGAGAGGTTGACCATTATCATGAAAACATAGGTTGATTATCCAAGGAATAACCAACCAAAAAATTATTGAACAATGAGAAAAGTCAAATGTCCGTCCACGCGCCGACTTTGATGAGAGTAGTACCTATACAATTTTCGAAAAATCTGAAATTTGGGTCAGGGGTCCGTTTCTGGCTTTAGTTGGTCTTCGAAACTTTTCAGCCTGATCGGACCAAATTTGGGCGGAGTAGGGGTCAATATGTATATTTCGAAAGATGGATTTTTGAGATTTTTGGCGATTTAGGCGTTTTGGGTATCATATTCCACTAAATTTTGGACGCTGAATACAATGAAATGGGTCCCAGAACGATTGGCACCCACCGGAAGAAGTTAGAGTCAAAATGGGTATCTATCTACCTATCTACATTTTGAATATGTGTTCTCGCGATTTCTGGTAGGTACCTAGGCGTGTGAGGTATCATTTCCCGCTAAATTTTGGACCCTGAATCAATTGGAATGGGTCCGGTACCCGCCACATCCACTGTTTCCCCCATTTTCTCCATAATGAGGCTCCATGCGCCAGGTCCGAGGAATAACCAACCCGTCTGAAAGAACTTGCAGTGTTTTTGAAATTAGTGGAAATGAGCCCGTTTCTTGATGTTGATTGGTAAAAGCAATCCCGCCAAGCCAAATCGAGATATGACCTCATCCGCCGCTCTCTTTGGAACGGGAATAAAGTGAAAATAATTGCGTAGCGATTCGTGCCGTCGAGAGGAGCCGGCCTGAGGCAAAGTGGGAAGATTCACTCGGGAAAGGGGGAAAGGAAAAGCGTTTCCTATGAGATATTGCCGAGCCCTTTCACGATCCACCTCCCCCATTATGTCGCTACGACTCACTTTACCTCAGCAGCGGGGGACATCATTGTAGCGGGCTACTTTCCTCATTCATCACCGGCTTTTTCACCTAAGTGGTTTCCCTGCTCGCTGGTACTCTTTCATTGGAGATTGAATTGTCCACATCAAAAGAAATCCACATTCGTACGTGTCTTTCTATGAATTACCAAGCAAAAGATCGGCTAATTTTCCTATTCTCCCCGACCTTAATGTTTTGGTTCAGCAGTTGCGGCAGCGTAAACCTGCTCTCCTTCTCTCTCCCTCACAGGGTAAGAAAAACATTTGTGAAAAATATTTTTTTCACTCTAATATCTTAAATTTCTCTCACGTTTCCTTGTTACAACAAAAACTTCGGCATTCATTTTTAGTAGCGACGACGAAATTATTACTGAGTTCTTGACTAGGGAATGACACCCGCAATCTATATTTTTCTATGTTGTTCATGTTATTTTGCTTGTATAAAGAAACCGTTATCTATTGTTTGGAACTATTGGAACATAAACTTGAAACTGCAACTGACAGTAATCAATCTATGAAGCCCACAACTGTTTTATTAGGCTGACATGGTGTGAGCACATTTAAGAAACCCGTATGTTCTGTAAAATAAATCTCAAGTACGTATAGTGTAGTTGTGTGTACATTTGGGGTTTGGGGGCTTATAAAGCAAGAAACTTGCCTCAGTATTTTCCATGGAGGAAATCATCAAGTGTCTCATAAAGTTATTCGTAGTTCGACGGTTTCACATATTTTGGTTAAGTGCTCACATTAAGATGCTGATAGAGTGAAATATTTTAGCTCAGACAAGTTGAGCTGGGAGTGTATTTGAAGGTGCAGTTTTAGTGTAGAGAGTTCAACTTTACGTCATATCTCAAAATGAGAAAGTTTTATAGAGGTGAATAATTAACGGAAAATTATGAGGGTAACAAATTATGTGCGAATCGATGTAGGTGTATTCTGAGAAATGTTCCGAGTTCTTTTTATTTTATTTTCTGAATGAATTGTTACGGAACCTCCTCATTGGGAAGGTTTATAGTTACTTCTAGCAACAAATAGGGCAATTTTATTGATTTATTGATCGATTAATCGACGTGACAACATGACATAAGTATGACGGAATGAATAGATTTTGCGACAAGTCGCGACCTTCAATCTATATTAATCCAAGACTAAATCAAAGTAGGAAAATTGATAAATAAATGAATTGTTCCTTGATGCAGCAACGAGGGTTTTCAATATTCTTAAGGCTCAATGTAATATTTTTGTACGTCATTAGAAATTTCATTCTTGCAAATTCTATTTATCCAGGTTCGGTTTTTCGGACAATATACGTGCACAGAGACGTCTCATGTTCTCAGTAACGTCTCCGTCCTGTTCGGCATCCCTTTCTGTCTTAATCTTATTCGGTTTAGACTTTTTCTACGGTGACAATTTGGAGTTTGCTTGTACCAAGGCAGTGTGATACAACTTAGGGCTGCGTCGTGTAATACTCCATTTACCCAAACTGGTTTTAGTTCTTCACTGAACTGAAGCAATTCAATATAAATGTAGGAGTCATCTTGATACAAATTTTGAAGAAGAATGAGAGATTTATTTTGAAGCCCGAATTGTGAATGGTCACATAGAATCTCCTCCATAGAACAATTATTTTCTGGAAAAATTTTAACTTAGTTTTCAATTTTGTTCAAATGAGGACATTTGTCGGGAGTAAAGCCTCGTTTGGTTGTTGTATTTCTACGCGAAGAATTAATATTTATGCTCTTAAATATGGGTGCGAGGATGAGCAGAACCCCCCCCCCCCCTCCACCTCTCATAGGTGAACGATGGAGGTCTAATTGGGGGAAGAGAAATTAGTTCAACATCCCACACGCTCTTGATCAGATGACTTGTTGTCCTGTCATTCGCTCACCAATCATTAGGGAATCATTAGTCGTCGCTGTCGGAGGTAGGTTTCTATTTGATGGGATTTGTGCCCCCATATTCCTCTGCCACGATTTGATGAAGTTCACCTGCTTTGGTCAATCTTCATGGACCGTGTTGCCCGCTAGCCGTTGCTCGGATCAGTTCCGTTAGTTTGATTCCAATCGAGTTATCCAATCCAACAATACTATACATGATTACAGTCATTCTGAATTGTGTCGTTCTTCACTGTTAAATTTTGGTTAAATTCATTAGGAACTCTCCCGGCCCTTTTACATCATTCTCATTTTGAAAGATGACATTTGAACTAGCAAACTCGTTTCATTGAGTGACAAATATAACTCGCTGAACTTAATTTGTGAATGAACAATTCATTTTTAATTTGGTTCAGATTCTACGCTATAGCGAGCAAACACAGCATTCTTGCACGAGTATTGTTCGCCGAAGGGGACTTCGTCTGACGGAGGAATCTGTCAGGTTTCGGTTAAAAATACTGACAAACCATTTGAGAGTAGTTTAATTTTCATTTTCACAATTGAATACCAGTGAAAATCCCGGCGAAGCTCCAGAGAGAAATAATTATTATTTTCGTGAATTGCGTCGTGCTGACAAGTCATTTTTAATTGTTTTTATTATTTATTCTGATGTACCTAATACGAACGTTTCACCAAACCATCTCAAGATGTCCATTCTCCTCTAAAGTGAGTGCATGAACTCTTGAAAACATCATTGAACGGCGACGGCGTTATTGGTTACAAACTAATAAACGAACCGAATACCTCGTCAATATTTCGCCTCACTTTACACCACAGGTATTCCGCGACAAGAAATGAAGGGATCGTCGTGCGATGACAGTAACGTCAACTTCTTCGCGAAGTATTTTGGGCCAAAGCAGAAAGCATCCGCGTTGAAATGGTTGCCTTCTGCGGCGACTTACGGTTTAGCCACTGCTCTGCTGTTTTGTTACGTCACGGAATGGAAAGCGGTTTTGAAGTACGTTCCTTTGTGGAACTCGAAGTACGAAAAATGACTCATACTTGAATACGAAAATAATGAAAAAAGTTTGTGTGAGTTCAGTGGGAGTTGATTTATTGAGTAAAGATGTGAAATGAATAGTAAATATAAATTTAAAAAAATATACAAAAATATACAAAATTTTTCGCTTGTTTGCAATTATTTCTTCAGAAGTACCAGTTTACCTATACTCATGTTATCAGATGTGATTTTTCCTGTACTCTGATGAAAAATCGCCCATCAAGGCCTAGCATTGTGAGCTGTATTCTAATTACTTAGTTGAAATTGTTGGCAGATTAGAGCCTAATTATAGACAAGCGGATTCTTTGCGAATGATTTCGTACGAAACAGACCCAAAAGGCAGAGTGGAGTCTTCTATGGGTTAAACATAGGGCAGTGCTTAAAGCTAGGGGATGTTAAGAGGAAGGTTATACATTGGACCTATCAGGAGAATTAGGAGACGAACAACAATGGGTGGTTATGAGATGAAATTGGATTATTTTATGCTACTGAGTTTGATTGCAACTAAAATGTAGGAGTGGTTAAAGGACAGTGATCTTCATTCTTGAGCAAGGAATTCAAATTATCTAAAAGAGAAGATGAATCTCTAGCAACAATATTGGATGTTGAGCAGAAAAAGTCTCTAATAATTCGCTCAAACCATCATTTTTCCCCAAACATAGGTGGAAAAAAATTACCGTCACAATAAAGTCTTCAAATACCTAAAAACCCCATTTTCATCCACAATTTCCTTTGAATTGTTCTGTCCGTAGATGTTTTCTTTCCATTTTCCATTCCAAATGCTATTCCGTGTTGTGGTCCCCTGTTCCCTGTCAATCCCACATTTGGAGAGAGAGGAGCAAACAGCCTTTGAGATCTGACCATGGTCTCTTTAAATTGGATTTATGTGTCGTCCACATGACACGTCCGGCGGTATTAAGGAGATGTTTTAGTCTTCTCTTCACCTACGTAGACTTTCCTTCCATCAACGTGGGGGTGATTCCTTCCTCGGCCCATTTTGAGCAAGGGATCTCACCATAGTTCCACAATAGACTGGATCATTCTTCAAGCTCACCTTAGTCATCCTCGCCTCTGTGTATCATTTCTCTCTGCCCTTTTCACGGAGGAAGAATGAAGGACATCATCTACGCGAGCCTTTTGAAGATTAATATTTCACGCCATCGCCCGTGTTATTTACCAGGGAGGTTCGCAACGCTGTACAAGCGTTCTGAGAAAATACTGATACAAAATCGTTACCTATTTAGGTGATGAACCATATCACGTCCATCAAAATACCAATCTCGCTGAAAATTCGAGTATTTTTGTTTTTTCCCACGAGCAGAGATTGCGAACCGAGAGCTCTTTTTTCGCAATTATCGTGGCAAGTGTCTCTTCACGCTAACGATCTGAATATCATTAACCGCAATGCCCTGGTGCCGCCCGAGGGCCAAGTGCACAGTTTCAGTCGAGCTGTGCGCGAGAGAATGTTTTCATAAAACCGTATTTTCTCTCCGCGATTTTATTCAACATGAACAAGCAACAATGCGGTGGCTGTAATAAATTTATCATTTTTGTTCTGAAAATTGATTGCTGCAGAGTGCTTTATGTTTTGTTCTGCTGTCGCAAATTCTCCTCCTCCAACCACCCACGGCGTTCAGGCTGAGCAGCGCAGTAACTGTAGTAGAGCATGATTTCAAGCTTGCAACGAGTAGGTACATAATTTCAATCACTTTTTTCTCGGCTGATTGACTGCATTTTGTTAAAGTGAGCTATCATGTTGACCACAGTGAACAGCAATCCTGATACCATGTAAAATTCACAGATAGACGTATTACAACTGGTTTGTTGCTTATCACAGGTAGGGCTCAATCAGTCCACGTGGCATTCATCCAAAGGTTTTTATGTATTTGATGTCCATAGATGATGAATCCTCAATAATATCGTTTCAAGATGGAGTATGACGTTTGCTCCCAAGTTTCCATGTTTGTCGTACTCTAGATCAAGTGCGCGAGATGTTTAACATATCATATAAAATATCAATATCCAGGAAATACATTTGCCAACCTCATTATTCAGGGAACGGAATGAAACATAAAGTTGGTAGGCTGAGAGGGTACCTGAAAAGATCTTCACATTGTATCGCTCGGCGTGGTATCCGAAAAAGAGAGCGATGAATGAATAGATGAAGAGGCCACCGTGTCCTGCAGAACATTGAAGAGGAAGTGTTGTCATTTAGTACTTAGTACTTAAAAGATACAGTTGAAGGAGTAAGAATGCTGGCAAAATCACTATGAGGGATGAAGTAATCCCCCAACGGGAACAAGTATTCAAGGCTGTATCTGCAATAGATCATTTGCAAAAGTGTTTTCCAAACCCTCTCGACGGTGTCCATAATATGTTCAGCGTATTACGGGGACCAAATCACCGTCGAGAATATGAGTAACGGGTGATCGAAGGAAGAGTCTGATCCAGTTGAATGCCAAGATCTCATATCACAGAGACTCTCCAAAATTTGCCCCAAAAAAGTAAAAATTCGCTCTGGTGAGCCACAACAGAGCATGTTGAGGGCCATGCTATTATCGTGACACGACTGAGAAAGCCATCAAGCAAGCTAAAGCTCATGGCTGTCACCCAAAGACCAAACGGTTCCAAAAATCAAGAGGTCATCCGCGAAGAAAAGCCGCAAAGTCCAACTAAATGCATCTTTTGGGCATTAAGACTAAGACATTGGGTACCCAGAGTATATTACACTAGGTACACACTCTTATTAGGTACCAATATTTCGCTGGTGTATCAAATCAAACCTTGTAATCAATTTTTAGCCGACATCACGTTTACCCATTTGCTCGAAATTGTGCACATTTGCTGATAATCGATGTCTATATATTCCGTTCAGGTATAGACGTCAAGATGTATCAGGTGGTAATGAACCAACTATACAACGAACGAACTCATGAACAAGCTGTTATAAAACCGAAAATGTGTATTCTTGATAGTATTTTCACACGGATACTCTTCACTCCCATCGTTAAACCTTTAACTATACACCAGGTTTAATTTTCCATTCATCGAATAACAAGCTCTTCGTTGACAGTTCCGCGCCTGGTTTAATTAAAATTATAATTCAGTTAGTCTTTGCTGTGTGTGTTAGTTGAGTAGCAGTCAGGCACAAACATTAATAATGAGTTTTCATTTCCAAACCTCAGCTTCCGGTTGGAATCAACTCAAACAACTGAAAAGATGAGCGGAAGTGAGGTTGAAAGTTTGTTAATATAAGCATTATCCCGATGAATTTATTAATCAGATCTTGATAATATCAATAACCGCAACAATAAACGAAAAAGACGATGTTCACTGATGGTTTCGTCACCAGTGTGAAGTTCACTTTTCTCATTCGAATTTTCTTCAGCTGAGTTTGCTAACTTCCTTCCTGGAATGCTCGGTTGAAAGTTGGACTTCTTGCCTCTAATGAAACGAGAATGTGGTGTTCACGAGTGAGAGACAGGTGGCGGCAAAATTGAATTTCTTATGTTGAATCTTCTAGCTAATAATGACATGTAGGCAGTACTCAGCGGTGTTGGATCTATGCAGAAGAGAAAACGAGCTTCATGTTCTAATCAGTACTTTGCTTTTCGTAATGACTGAAAGGACGAATATACCTTATTGATTGAAGACATACATAAATTCCCGGCAAGAATTAGCACAGTTTTCAGATGTCTGAGCTCAGTGAAGTTATTCACCTATTCATTAAAGAGTTAAACAAATAATCAATAGCGACGAAATTTGTGATTAAGTCCACTCTTTGTAGCTTCTATTGGCCATTGTAGCGTTTCTGGACATCTTAAAGGGTGAAAAATGCGAAAAACTCACTTTATTCGTTCCAATATTGACATTGTTTCACGCTAAAGAGTGCGTCAAGTTTTTAAAAGATCATGAAGTTTTTACGGAGGTCGCTTGGGAGCAAGGCCCGGAACGACAGAGTAAGTGGAAGGGGACCCTAAAAAAAGTTTGTGGGGAAAGTCTTATGGGAACTGCTGAGAGGGCAGCGAGCAAACGGAGAGTATTATCTCGAGCAAATGTACTGGAAAAAGTAAAAGCAACCTCCGAAGAAAAGGGGTAGCTCTGAGGTCGAATCCCTTTGGGAAGACCTACATCCGCCAAGGTCTAATTACAAGTCGGTCAGAACAAAAAGACCTTGACAAAAAAGAAAAAAAAAAGTTTTGTTCTTGGAGGAAAGAAAAACGTTCTTACCAGGCGGGACGGTTAATCAGGTGGGAATTATCAAAGGAATGGACAGAAAAACGGCACAGTTTTACTGGACAACTTTGGTTCTGGATATTTGAAGATATCGTCCTTCTAATTCTCTTCTTCGGAGCTGGAACAGAAGTATTTCCCTCACAAAACGATGCTTTTAGTCACAATGGAAAAACATTTTTTCTGCCCTGAAACCCTGAAATTTTGAATTAGCAGCAGAGGCCACGGGTGTCTCGTAGCAAACGCTTGAATATAGAAGATATCTGGATTTGGATGACATACAAATAATAATACGGTTGTTCTTCAAATTATTGATTACATCAATGGTATAATGCCATCACCGCACTGATGATAATGATGATTTATATTAGGTCTACAAAATACTCATTGATCCGTAACCTGTCTCCCTTCCGAACGAATTATGCTGAATAGTGTAGACTGTAGAAAATCAACTTAAATCTTAGGAGATGGAATTCAAAATTTTAGATTTCTACTTTTTTTAAATCTATCTAGAAAAATTGATTTTAGGCATAAGATATCAGAAAGCTGCTCGTTCGTTCCGAGAGGTAAATTTTTCACAAACTAATTTAGAAATCTTCAACTTCATTTTCATTCTTATTCTATTTCAATCTGCAGCGAATTGAAATGAGGTTGGGTGGGTATAATTAGGAACCCAGGTATTCCAAATTTCTGATGTTTGCAAAAGCATTTTAGAGGATCTTTTCTAACCGAGCCGGTGGACGACTGAGGGGAATAGACAGTTTTATTTGGGAATTTACTCACTATGAAACGTAAAAGGGGTGGCATTCATTACTTATTCATTTAATTCATCTTTCTTCCCGCACGAATACAAAGCTTAGAAATTATGAATTAATGAAATGAAATGAATTTATTAATGAAAAATACAATAATTAGAAAAGTTAGGCTGTAATTAGTAGCGTCATCAGTTTTGGGATGTCCAAGTTCTGGCTCGTCGATTTCCCACCGCTTTCTGCAGGTAAATGTAGATTCTGTCAGTTTGTCCAAGATTCAACTAAATGTGAACCTGATGCAGTTCGAGGCGCGTCTATTTTATTGCAGGGTTAACACCGCGAATTTCCAGAAAGTTCTGGAAAAAAATATGGAGATATGGAAAGGCAGACGGGCAATTAACCGTATTTGTTCGCAAATTACGTTCTATATTGACTAGATTCACAAGATGGCGTCCATCCCTCTCGTTCGGCAAAGTTTCACTTCTAAACCCCTCAAGTCAAACTCAATTCCTATGAACCCTAGGAGTCAATGAGCACGTCGACGAGGGTTGTCTTGTTCGTTCCCCTGAACTCTGCCGTACACATATCGGTGGAGTTTTCGCGCGAAAACTCTTTGAGTTTAGCTCAACTATAAATTTACCGGATGACATCCCATAATAAATCCCTCCGTAGAGTTCTCCTGGGCCTTTTCTGTTGACGCCACTGCTTGTGACAGGGACTTCCGTGCAGGGGGACCTGTGTGAGTTATATTGCGGTTTTTCCGATTTGGAAGAACAACATGGTCTCCTGAAGAATGCTTGGTATAGACGGGGCGGTATGCGAAGAAAGCAAAGATATCATGCGAGGTTTTATTGGTGTTTGACAAATATGGTCCGTCAATTTACAATTTACATTCAAGGGATGATTTCTTTACAGGTTTGACGTGAAGGAGATTATTTACAGAAGAGAAATAGGATCTGAAGTTTGGTTCTCCCTAATACAAAGGGAGAAGACAAAACTTAATTGGTTTATGAAGAAAGTTATATACAGCACAAAGTGAATACTGGCTGCAAACAATATCTCTGCATTATCGTTTAGAACATTACTTGGGTGATCACCAACCTGTTCCGCCTGGATAAGATTCGATTGATGTGATGCGTAAGAAGCTTACCGAGATTTTTTGTAGTGGCAATATGCGTATTCTATCGCTTCTGTGAGGTCCTTTTTGTAAACTTCCGAAGTTTCGAATGCCTCCAAAGCCAGTGTAGGATCACCGTAGATCATGAGACCGAGAAATTCGTCCACCGATTTGGCCGCTCTGCCAAGATACTCCGAAGGTAGCCGGGTGACGTATTCGTAGTAAACCCGCGTACACATGGCGTATTCTTCGTAGATGTCGCAGGATTCGAAAAACTCCGCACGCGGTAAGACGCGGGTCGGGTCCACGCCATAGGCGCTCAGCACGGTGCTCAGGTGGGCGTAGTAAATTTCTTTGATTTTACTTTTGTACTTCTCCCTGAACTCCGTCGGTGTGCCCAGGTACAAGAATAGCATCACGTCCATGGCAGGTGGAGCAATCCTCAGCGTCCCAAAATCGATTAGGATGCCTTCTGTGGGTGTACCGCTGTTGTTGTACTTGTACAGAATGTTGTTACCCCAAGGATCCCCTTGGCAGACAACTTTTCTAAATTTTTTGGGATGTTGTACCATTTGTGTCATTTTTCTTCGCATCTTTGAGAAAAGAGCGTCCCTGTCATCAGCGGGTATGTGTTTCAAATGGATGTCTGCCACGGCCCTGACTCCACTGTCAACCGAATGGAGCAGGAATGCGTTCGGACGTGATTCCAACTCGGCGATCATACTCTCGTAGTTTACGTCTTTGTACTTCTGATCGATGATTATTCCGGTTTTCTCTTCATGAATGATTGACGCTGCGTGTAAATTTGCGAAAGCTTGAAGGGCCTTATCGATGTGGTTTAAGTCCCAACGTTTCAACCGGGTCGTCTCGTACCCTATCGCGGTTAAATCTTCCAGTACTGCCACATGTTCCAATTTTGACAAGTAGCATTCAGCGGTGATTTTCTGATCGATGAATTGCTGCAGGTCTTTGCTGATCCTCGTGAAGAAAACGTGTTCTTTATAAAATTGCCTCTGAGAGTCCCAATACTTTTCTTTGATGACCGGATTAGCGGTTGATGTTTTGACGAAAAACTTGAAGTCTTTCTTTTCGTCGTTTACAATCGCCTGAATCGTCAAAGTAGCGTGACTTGCGTGAAATCCCAGCAGCTCTGAGGAAAACTTCAACGAAAAATCCTCCAGCTGGTAGTCAACGTCGTTCAAAACGGCGTTCATGATCTCAACGCAATCACTCTTGGTAATCAGCGTCATTGCAACTGTAAACACGAAACGGAGCCTATCCAAACACTTGAAACGCTTTCGGAAAAACTGAAGATTCCCATGATTGACCCGTTGTTTTTAAACGCGAGTAAGACCTTGCCTGTTTGTCGTGACCTTGCATTGACAAGGAAAATTTTGTTTTCGAAGTGAGAAAAAGCCTTTCGAGGTGGGAGATAGTGGTGCCAAAGGTGATGATATAAATATTCAAAGGCCGGCAGAGTAAACATTTCAGCGAAGTTTGCTTTTCCGTGTCGCTTCCCCCCAATATATGGTTATCTGCACTATTTTGCACCGAGTAGGGAAACGAAGAAGAATAGCAGAAGTGACCATGAACTAACGACCGCGGTGGTCATGGAGTATTCTATTATTGTGACAAGCCAAAATTGCAGAAGCACAACCTACCCATACTGTGTTCAAACCTGGAGCTCCAAAAGCGATTCCTTTAAAAGTTAAATACCAAGGATGTACAGCGACAAGATAGTACTCAGACAGTACACATTTTGGGGCCAAGCTTTACCTCAACTCATTTAACGGAACCAAGGTTTGGTGCATTTTGTGCCTGGGTTTTCAACATTTTCAGCTAGCGAATGGGGTAATACATTTTCCATTAAATTGTGTACGCTAAATTAGGGCGGCCTACGGACGGATTTACAAAAAAATGTTTGCCTGGAGACATTGAAGGTAGGTTTCTCACACGAGTGAGACTCGCCCAAAATAACATTAATATGAAATAATATCGTTTTCATCATTACAGCTTCCACACCAGCGGCGAGTCACCACATAGAATCACTTCTCGCGCTCCCCCGTTCAATTTTTGGTTACATACATGAGCCATTTGAAGCAATGTTTGAAGCTGATGACAATTTTCAACAGTTAGGATTTCTTATTTCAGGACGTGAATTTCGAGTTGTTTCGTAGGGCCGGGACGGGTTCGCGTGAGGATAGGGGAACGTTGCGGGCATCCTTTGCCTATTTTTCCGTGATTTTTCATCGTACAAAACGTTACAAGGGGCTAGGTTACAATTTCTGGGCATGTCCTGAACTGTTGGACTGATCTGTTGATGGACGCAACGTGAATCCCACACGCTGCAAGGATTTTGTTGGGAAAATGTGTCTACAGGGGCAGACTCCGTCTTTGGTTCATGAGGTTTTTGGCGTCTTCCGTATTGAGGGGGTGGCTCGTTCTGCTCGGCTCTTTGCGTCTTGCCGTACTGATACTGATTCTGAGAATATGACAGGGGTTGTTGAAAATCAAAATCAAACTGTTTTTCGTAAATCCTGGGGGGAATGCTGAACCTCACATCTCCAGGTGGGACCTGAAACTCATCAATGTTCCAAGGTTTGCTGCAAGGATTTCTCTCTGCAAATGTTTGGAATTCCCCCTTTGTATTGCTTTGTTGCCCTTTGTCTTCAAGTGCTTCTTGACACGAATCGTCGAGTATTGCGGCTTGACTTCGCAAATCCTCCTTTTGGCTTCGTTTCCGGAACAAATCTGACCATGTGCTGTAACCCGGCACTGAATAGTCCTTTTCGGGAGTGTCTGACTTTATTGGCTTTCCATAAAATGGCCGATCACCACTCTGCTTCATGATGGGCTTCCGTTTGGATAGACAAGGGCCCAAGTTATTTCCTGGTCGTCTCTGATCCCACCATGGACATGATGTGAAAGTGCCTGGGAACTTGGGACTTTGACCACCCCGTTGATCCATGAGTTTTCCATCAGTCTTCTCTCCGCAAGAATTGAAGGAGTACGGATGACCGGGTCGGAGCAGATCTTCGTGTTTCTCTCGAGTCTTTTGCAGCCCGGCCCAACTTTCCAGGTCAGGAAGAGAACATCCATCAGTCGAACCAGTCCAACTAACTGTTCTATCCACTGATGTTTCCGTCCCGTCATCATTCTGGTTTATGGAGCAGCAAATGTCGTACAAACGATTGTATACTTCCTTCAACTTACTTTTATAACTATCGTTCGCCGTTCTAACGTCGTTTTTTCCCACATATTGATCATTACCTTTATCATTCTTTCCGAATGTTTTCTCGATTGGACATTTCGGATAAGATCATGTTGTATTCAAACTTGTCATTTAGGAAATTGGTATTTTTCGGTGTACTTCTCGCATATGGACGATTTCCACATGGCTTAGCTCTCCAGTTTGGTGAAGGAGCGGTTTTTGGTTTTTCCTTATTGAAAATATCTTTGCAAGCGAATCTCATAGAACCGTTAAATGTGTTATCAGCCACGTCCGTGTCAGTCATCGGTCTGAGATCGAAATTCCAATCGATTTTTCGCTGCTGCGAGCGTAAGTCCGTGTGAGGCGTTCCTTTCAAGGATGGCCCGATCACATCGGAGGATTGGGTCGAGGTAGGACAGCCAATGTCCTGACAGACGTCCCTGGTCCCCAATACATCTTCCATGATGATGTCAAAAGCCGTTTGGTGTTCTGGGCAGATGTCCTCGCTCGCCAAAGCCTCAACTGACTGCTTCTGGTTGCTATCCTCGACTAATCCAGTTTTTTCGATCTCAGGCGTCGTATTCAACAGTTTACAAACAATAGCTTGAACTCGTTCTGAATCAAAATTTGGATTTTCTTCCATGACGCGACAACAAAGCATTTTGGCGTAAGCTAATTTAACGTCCTCATTCACGTCAAACAGACCGTTAAAGGTATTTTTGCTATAAGTCTTGTTCGTAACAAACGGTTTTTTCTCATCAGGTATTTGTCTACAGACAAAACTTGTCAGCTTCCCCATAATTTCTTTTTCGGAAAGGTGAGGATACTCTTCCACTACTCTTCTCGCCAGCCTTTCGCAAAACAAGAGCTGTTCCTTCTCCCCTAACTTCGCAAAATCACTTCCAGACGTGTAGCATTTTAAACGTTCATCGTTAACATCCAACTTATTTTCGACGCATTGCGGCATGTCCAAGACATCCACTGACACGTCCCGCGTAACATTCTTTTGTGTTCACATGCTCTGTTCGCTAACCATCCGATAAGGCAGGGATTTGGCCTTACGGGAAGATTTTGGCCATGGATCATAAAGAATGAAACGATATACTTGAATTGATTTTTTCTACAACCTGAAAGCAATGTATAACAGCGTTGTTTGGTGAATACCTAGATATGGTAGACCTAGTGTGTAGCAAAGAAACATCGATGCAAACACCAGCAATCCCAATTTTTTATTTTATTATTTATTTATTTATTTTTATTTTTCGGGAGAGCTTAAAACATTATTTATCCAACTTTTTTTTATTCCTTGGGTTAGAGAAGAAGTTTCTACTGTTGGATAAATTAAAAATCTGACACCATCAACCAATCTACGCCGAATTAAAACTGCAAAAGCGCTGGTCTCGTCGTCTTAGAAGTTTCTTAATTGTTTTGAGATAATAAATCAATTTAGGTGGTTCTGAACATTTTGAAGAAGGCAATTTATCCCGTTTAGTGTTATCTCAAAAAATTGGGAAAAAAAACTTTTTTGGCTAATGTACCTAGTAAATAATAATGAGAAAATAATGACCATGTCAAATGCTGCACATCCACGTAGGTGACCACTTTAGGTCCTCCTAAACAGAGAATCGTATCGTAGTCTTCTGGCACAGCCTTTTCAGTACATAAATGTGGAAATTCGACGGTTCTCATCTCATATCGACGAGCAGGCGGTAAAGCCCGCTACAAAGAGGCCGCTATTTATCCGCCATTCAACAAAAACCTCATTTAAACGAGGAAGGGAACGCTCATAGCGAAAATCGCAGAAGCGGTTGAACGTTTTACCGCGTTGGAGCGCTCGGTGCTCGTTTATGAATCGGAACATTTACTCCAGCAAGTTGACTAATTGAGTTTTCGATCGCAGTTCCACTTGCGGAGTAGATTCCACCGGATAGTTTTCTGGGTGGGTGGAGGCGTGCTCGTAATTTAATTGGGAAAATCACATAAATGGAACACTTGCTCCCAATCAAACCCTTTCTATGGCCAATGTTTACGCATTTATGAACGGCTGGTCCTAGTTGCATTTTGAATCGTATGACGAGAGAGTGTTTGCCCCCACGTCGCCATTGCTAACGAACGAAATCATTCAATCGTTCAATACAATCGATAATTTGACGTTCCTAATGAACGAAAGCAGGTTGCCGTTATTAGTTACTATGCAAACCTTTCTCCGAGCTATATGAAGCAATTCTGTTGTGATTGGAACTATACTTTCTCGCCTGTTTGAAGTGGTGGTAGAGACTTGGAGAGACGCAGTCATGACTTGACCTCATAATGTAGTGTATAAATCTGTTTTTTTTTTTATTTTTTTTTATATTTTTTTTATTGTTATTAGAGAAATGACGATTCAATTGTCTTCAAAATGTAGAATAAAACCAACATTCCAATATATTTTGCCCTTTTGGTTAAGATTTTTCTTTGACTGCAAACATTCTAAGTAGTCGTGGACTCTTGTGACCGTACTGTCCGTAAAAACTATAGGAAGCTGCGTATCTTCTGTAGCCACGATGGTCATAATATTTTTAGTATTTTTAATGTGACGGTAGTGTTCAGGTTATTTCTCAAGCTACTTGTTCATTCCAAGATCATTCTTAAAAGCCAAAAGCCTCGTTCAATGTTCAAACGTCAAGTTCTCAATCCACCTTTTCATTCCGTAGGCTAGTCTATTCATTTCACAACACTCTATTCTGATGTAAAGGCCAAATGGTTCGACCCAGGTTAACCAATACTCTTAAAATGACTCTGAAAATTGCACAGTAGAGAAAATAGGCCCGCCTTTGCTTTGAGAGGCATAATGAAGTCGGTGAGCCGCGGCAAAACGGCCGACATTTATGAACGAATTTAGCTCTTTGTTGTCCCTAAACCCTCGATTTTTGTTTATTATACCTTGAATAATCAACCTATGTTTTCATACGAGAGGTCAACCTCCCCCATCTGCCCCCAAAATTTGAATGTTTGTGTTTCATGATGATTCTATCAAAAACCCACCTGTTCCGTCCGATGTACGCCGTCCGCCTTTTTTTGGCAGGGAAAAATGTTCAGAATATTTGAAATTTAGGTCAGGGACATCCTAACTCTAAGTTGATCCTCAAAACTATTCAGCCCGATCGGACCGAAAGGTACGGGAGAAAATGTGTTTTTTGAAACTCGATTTTCGGGACGTTTGGGAACTAGGCATGTGAGGCCACTAAATTTCGGACGCTGAATCCATTGAGATGGGTATGGGTCAAAATGGGTATCTATCACTTTTTGAAATGAGTCGTGGACACTTTACACTCACTGTTTCACCCCTTCTCTTTCTCTAAGGGATAAATTGTGGAGTAATTGCAGCGATTTTACTATAAAACGTGAAAGGTACTGATCTACTCATGGTTCGAGAAGTAATGTCGTCTCTCGGTCACCAGTATTGACAGACATCCTGAATATTGACCAAAGTCAGTTGCTCCCAAGCGAATTTGGCTTGAAATAGCCTGGATATGCAGATTTTAACCAAGATCACGAAGAAAATATTTTAGATCTCTCTCTCTCTCTCTCTGTCATCGAGTTCATCTTCAATATCTGTAAGAAACTTCATGCGTATTATCATGTTGATGATATCTTTAACACAGAATTTGTTTTAGCCATGGACTAACTAGCTAAAAGAGCTAACGACATCTGAGAGGTTAGAGACCCAACTCGACAAGCCATAACCAGTTCACCCACTCGGTAACTGCTCCAGTTCCTCCGCTTGGTAACTGCTCCAGTTCCCCCGCTCGATATCTGTTCCTTCCGCAATCACGAACTGAATAACTTGTTGTGTGTTGTCTTATTATTTTATTCTCACTCTCGTTTTCGCATTGCCATGACCGCATTTTTATGGCTTTGTGCTATTTTACCCTTCAAGGCGATGTCATGTTATTTTTATTGTTTCCTTTGTGCATACCATCCAAATGGAAAAACAGACACATCTGCTCACGGTATCTTTCTGGTGGTTCTTCTTGAGAGGCCTCACCCAAATGAATAAAACGGATAATCAATTAGTCAATTAGCACAGAAAGAAATTGATACTACTGGCGTCATACCCATTTATCTGGGAATATTAGAAAGACGTAGTCATGGGAATAAGATATATTTCCCAAGTTTTTCTAATATTCCTAGATAGAAGCGTACAATACCAGCAGTTCAACATTCTTATGTTAATAATATTAACAATAATAACAATATTATTGACGATGCTGAACATTTTTTTCATGATCTCTTGTTTTCTAGTCATATTTTTGTTGTTGTCCAGAGTTAGATCGCAGGTGCTTTTTCTATTGAAAAAATCCAAGAATAAATATTTTCCAATAGAAAAATTCATGGAGTTTCTGAGTAGAAATGGATCATTTAGCGATGCAAAACTGGTGTGACGACCCGAGTTTGCCTTCTACTCAAATCTGTCTTTACAGTTAGAATCTGATTCAAATATATCCTCCAACGAGCTTTACGACGATAAAATATTCCCCTTGTACCTGGAACCGCTAAACCGTTTTCACATTCCCTCTTATGCTCCCTAAACGAATCAACCTCAACGAAAATCCTCTTCCAAATCTCCGAGCCCTGTGACTTTAAGCTTCTTCATTTCCACCGAAATATATAAATGGAGATGATTCGTTGAAATATCCGCACAAGGTGCTCCATCCGTTTTCAACGTACGCTTCTGGTTGCGGAAAAGTGATTGCAATGTGCATTTGTGCATTACACTTCCACAAAAATCCTTGAAAGTCCGAGTAGGACGTACGAATATCTTCACAGACCAAGATTCTCTCGAGGTTTGTCCCAAATAAGAATTTCTCAGTTCAGCGAAATTCGTTCATCTCTTGAAAACCTCGGTAGATTTAACTTAATTATTTGATACTCAGTTGCTTTGGGAAGGCATATTGAAATCTAAATTCATCGCTCGGGTTGGCGATTATCTCGACATAATTTTACGCGTTTGTGAGAAATTGGGGTCCTGCTTTTCCGCTCGAGCTGGGATTACTGTTTCTTTCTGGCCGCGTCTTTGTCTCTATTCCACGAAAATGAAACACGAGAGAGTTAATTCTTTTCCAAGAGCCTCCATAACACCAGTTTCGTACTAAATTTTAAAACGGCTACCATAAACAAGCTGGAAGATTTTCCAGGAGATAACTTCGAAAACTTCAGCAGTTTTCTTTGAAGGGCCCTCTCCCTCCTTGTTCCACCAACCCTAACCCCCCCGCCATCTTTTTTTACAAGGAGGCTCCTCTCGAGCGAATGAGGAAATCATCGCAGGCCATTTCCCGGGGAAAACTTTCCGATGGAACTTGTGGAAACTCGCCTTCGTTTCATTGCTTGGCACGCTCAAGTTTCTAGTTTATTATCCTTTGTTCGAACAAGGGTAGATAACGGATCGTGTAATGAAGGTGATGTAAGCCGCTGCTCGCTTGGTTTGTATTCGAGGTTTTCCGAATCAGGCGCTCCCGATACATTTTCCGCATGATTTTTCAATTATATTACGGCCTCAGGGGATTTGCCAAGCGGATTTCGCAGGATTAGCGAATGCTTCCTCTTTGAAAATATCAATTTTTGGTCCTCCCCTTCACTGGTTTATTGTTCTTGCTTGCTCCCTCGTATTCGTGTCAATTGAAAACTTCTTCCTCAAATGCTCACCCTTTATCTTTCATGTCTGGCAGATTTAAAAATCTGGAATGGTTGTCCAGCGTGTCCCAAGAAAAAGCCTTGAAGCACTCTAAAGAATCCCAACTTTTTCGGATAGATTTTATTTAGGTTCTACTTTTATTTAACACGTTTTCGCCCTAATTGCCGTTATGAATGGAAACTGGTGTTCCTAAAATGGTTTTGTTTGGTTATTCCTTGAATAAAATGGATCACAGAACGATTGGCACCCTCTGGATGAGGTCAAAATGGATACCTACCTACCCATTTTGAATGTGTTTTCGAGATTTCTGGTACCTAGGCGTATGGGGTATAATTTTCCACTAAATTATGGACGCTGAATCCAATTAAATGAATCCCGAAATGATTGACGCCCTATGGATAAGGTTATGGGGCAAAATAGGTATCTATTTACCCACTTTGAATGTTTGTTATCGAGATTTCTAGTACCTAGGCGTGTGAGGTATCATTTTCCACTGAATTTTGGACGCTGAATCGATTGGAATTGTTCCGGGACCCACCACACCCACTGTTTCTATTTTCCCCATGTTGAAGAAGTGAGTCCCATGCACCTGGTTCGAGGAATAACCAACCCGTGTAAAAGAATTTGCAGCATTTTTATTTTTGTGGTGAAATAATTTTGTAGCGTGTGTTCCGTTTTGAACTTAGCTATAGCCTTTAGACCATAAACCTGCGTTTGGACAATCAAACTGTCTCATATAAGCGTGGTCAGTTTCGTAGTTATCGATACAAACTCACGATAGCTGCTTTACAACGTTCCACGCAGGTTCAACACGAACCGAATACCGATTCTTTCATTATGGGAGCTACAAACTCTCATGTGGAAATCGAAGTAGCCTTTACGCGAAGAAAAGCCCGTGCAAACATTTGCCAAGCCCTCTACACTGCTATAAGAGAACGTCTATTAGATTACAAAGGTTCCCTTTCATTCCTTCAACTGTTTCGGTTCCTCTGTTCAATTATTTGCCCGATGTTCATTTTCTCGTGAAAGGCCTTTCAGAAGGCCATTATTGCGTTACTCGGAGGCGTTGTACCGGTGAGTTACCCTTGTTTGTACGTTGGTATGTAAACTGCAGGTATGTTGCTATAGGGTGGAGTAATACGAGAGGGGTCATTGCTCGGAAAATTCATTGCTTGGCCTCCAAAAATTATCTGCTTGCTAACATGCGTCTGAAGAAGATTCGCCAATTTCTGTGAACATTCTAGCGTTGTTATCCTCCCCCTTCATTTCGGACTCTTGGCTGGGATCCTTGTGGATAGTACACTAGCACAAGTCTGGAGAGATTCTTGGTTGCGCCAGTGGATGAGGCCTAAGTCCCCCCATTCATATTATACTCATTTCATTCAAACATCAGCGCTACGGCCCTTCCAGTACAAGCGCCTTCTCAAACGATTGACCGCCGTTCCTTCCTGTCTTGGAAGAGCCTCTTCCATCTTCGTACACGAATCCTGAGGTCCTCCTCAACATTCTCCAACCAGCGCAGGTCTTCCTCACCATCTTCTTCCCCTAGGTCTCTTGTACAAAGCTCTGAGAAGATATCATTCCTGGAGCATCTCCTTCACGGGGCCTCAGCTATCTAACGTGAGCTCGTTTCATAAAATTCCAAAAGTGTTCAATGTAGAGGCTACCAAGCTCAGCGTTTCTCTTAATCCTCCCAATCTAAAAATCCAACTTTTTGGTTAGGCTATAATATGGTTTCCGGCTATAGCTGGTCCTCGAAACTCCAACTAAATGTTGGACGATGAATCGATTGTTTTCAGTGTTCCCCATTTTCCCCGACGCTGACCTGTCAAAAAGTAAGTAAATTAAGATGTTATGAAAACACGTGTACTCCTGACAAAAACCCCAGTTTCATGTTTTCAATAAATTAAACTCGAATTGGACCAGTTCAGTCGTTTAATGGAAAATCTAACAATCTGAGGTCCTCCCACTGCTCATCCAACGAGTTACATGGTTCATGTTGTACTGTTGTTCTTGCACCACAGCAGCGAATACGACAGCAGAAAGGACAGTTCCCTTCCGTAAAACATTTTGTTTATAAAGATATGAAACACATAGGTCATAACAAGATGATATAAGATGATATACCGTCGAATTGTTGTACAATGCATTTTTCCCTTCATCTAGAGGCTTTCTCTCCTGCCTTGCTTTGGTGCGGATATAAATAGTCTTGGTCTCGTATCAACTGGTGGCTAACATGTTACGAATCTCAACGAACAACGCCAGTAAATTTCGAAGCAATTAGCAAAAAGTCATTCGCCAGAAAATGCCCTTGTTGCGGATCGCGTCTTTGTTGTTTTTTTGGGGTCGCGATGACATCCAAAAACAACTCTTTCACCGTTAGAAGCCCGGATAAATAATGAGCCTTCCAAACAAGAACAGAGATTTAATTAGGGGGGAGCCGCGCTAGCGTTTTGCGGCTTTGAAAGTTAGATATTAATTGAGTCTCCGAGGTCAACAGCCGGAAGGGAAAAATGTCAGAGGAAGTTTCCCTTGGCGAAAGCACTTTGCGAGAAACTCGGCGGGTTAGTGAACAAAGTTGACAAGTTCAGCTAATTATGGGGGTTAAGGACAGTGGGAATTAGCGACTTGAAGGAGGAAAGGGCGGAATGAAGACCTTGTAAAGCTTGATCATTCTACCAACGCTGATCATAGTTTTGGAGACGAAAAAAGGGTCTACGAATTTGCTTTCCCCTTTGTTTCGTGATAATTAAAATCTCGGTTCGTTTCCCCGACTCCAAGTTCCTTTTTCACTGTTTTGCCTTCCACTTGACGATGTTCTCTTTCCTCAGGAAACCCACGAAGAGATTTGACCTTTTGGGAATTCGTTTCGTTTGTTTTAGGTTTGTCTCTGGCTAGTGGCCTCGTTGTGTTCGCTTCAGTGGTGTCTGACGTGGCTCTGGAACGTCCGAAGAGATCAAACTCTCCAGGGTTTCAGTATCGCTACGGGTGGTCTTTCTTCAGCGCTGGTGCAGCGTTTGTGCTGTCCGAGGTGGCCGCTGTCCTTTGCATCACTGCCTATCTTCGACGGTGAGTCTCCATTTACTGAAATGAGCTTGTTAATTCTCCTATCATTATTATTATCTTTAATCACCTCGATTCTCACGCTTTACAATACAATAAGTTAACTTAATTCTCCGACATGGCGTGATTCAAACAAGTTGTGTCGGGAACAGTCCTTCTTTTGGGCTCAAGTCCGCGAATTCAATGGTTTTTTATGAGTGCCATGGGTTATAAAAAGACGGTCTATAGTCGTAATTTTCCTGTTGTAGGTTTCCAACAGCAGAACATATGGTGCGTGCTGTTGTTCCCGGAGCAGAGCGAAAGCTCTTGGCCTCCCGACATTCGGATTACGGAGTCCGAACACCTTCCGAACACAACAAGGAGCTCCTTGTGCCGTCGTTCGACGAAACTTTGGACGGCCCTCTCCTGACTAAGCCGCCCGATTTATGTAACACGACGACCGAAACGCAGTGCCAAAGCTGTAAAAAAGAGCAGGAAAGGCAACTGGCTGGACCCGCTGCCAATAGTGAGTACTTTATGTCTTCTCTAGATCATCTGAACACTTGGTTTGCCCTCTATCTCAACCACTTGACAGCACGTAATCTGAGAAGATTCTCATCGATCTGTCTGGGTCTCCTGCCTGCGACGCGACAAATCAAATCATGTTATTGTAATCGAGAAAAGTCCCTTTCCCGCTCCCAGCGTTTACGGAAAAATTCACACGGGGCTTCTCTCACGAAGGGATTGAGCAAAGAAGCTACAAGTAATTCCAAGTTGGTATTCTTTAAGGATGACATAATACTACAGCATAGTTGCTTTACGTTGATACCAAAATGAATTTTGGGAGGGGGTAGGTACATTGAAAAACCCATCGCTCATTATACGAGTAGTTTACGTAGTTAACTCAAACTCTTATGGTTTCCTTGACTCCTTTCTCCCTTATCTCTTAGAATCATCGATTTTATAGCATGAGAAAGAAACAATCAATCAACAAGAGTTATTAGTAAGGATGAAATTATTGAATAATCACTTGTAACCCCCTCAGCAAGCTATGAATCTTATTTCAGCATGAAAATACCGGTTTGATTGGTTATTTTTTGAATAATCAACCTATGTTTCCATGCAAAAAGTCAGTCTCTCTGATTCGGCCCAAAATTTTTTCTGGACGTTTCAAGGTGCCTAGATCAAAAAAGTCAAATATCCATCCGCCGACTTTGGTGAGAGTAGTATACAAATTTTCTATATTTTCTAATTTTCTAAACGGGTTGATTGGCACACACCGCAAGAGGTAATGGGTCAAAGTGGGTATCTACCTGTCCATTTTGAATGCATGCTTTCGAGATTTCCATTACCTAGGCGTGTGGGGTCATCATATTCCACTAAATTTTGAATGCTAAATCCAATAAGACGGATCCTGGAACGATTGGCGTCCACCGGAAGAGAATATGGACGCTGAATTGATTGAAATGAGTCTCCATGCGCCTGGTCCGAGGAATAACCAATCCCTGTGAAAGAATTCGCAGCGTTTTCTGCTGATTTTCCACAACGATCGAACTTGAATTCGAATATATTGTACTTGGAAAGTACTACTGCTTTTAGCAGCCGCAAGATGGCGCCAAAAAAAATGAATGTTTTGTTATCCTCTAGTAATTAGATATTGCATTGTTTTCACCGCTGATAGACAACTTTTTTTTTCTTCAAATTTTGATGAAAAGGCAGTGGGGAATCGAACTTTTCAGCTGAAATAAGAAGGTTGGTTTCGATGGTATAATTTTGTCTTTTTAAAAATCCTTACAAAAAACTTTGTTGTAGAAAAATGAATTTTGTTTTCTTCTGACGATAGGAGATGTTTTTGGGATACCCGGTATCTATTGAAATAAACCGGAAGGAACATGTTGTGTTATGAAACTGTCTTCCGTACTTCCCAAGTATTGTCTCTGATATCCTAATAGAGCGGCTGTGGCTTCAACTTGTTTGTCGCTGTTCCAACTTTCAGCTTTGTACATAGAACCACTCAACCTAGTTTCCGTCATTTTGTCACTTCAAAGCTAGTTCTGCGCTTCCTTCGCACTGTATTGTTCATCACGTTAACAAGCTCTGTCGAGAGACGTTAGGTAAATATTTCGTCGGAAGTTGCCACCTACCAGCTGTTCTAGTACAGTAAATGAAGAACTCGTTGGGCCTGGCGACAGTGTTTATAAGGGTGTCATTAATATTACGATAGAACAAGGAAAAATGCGTCAAAAGGCTTGTTAATGAGAAGTGGAAAGGCCGTCGGGTCCCCTTCCTTGCTTATACGAGAGGAAATCCTCAATGAGAAGCTTGATTATGAAAGCAGCAGCTGCAAAACATGACGGACTCTTTCATACGACGAAGGAAAACGAACCGCGGAGAGGATTCTTATGAGTTTCATTTCAATTTCATCACCAAAACTCTGGATTGACTAGATTTTTATGATAATTTTTTTTTCTATTTTAATAGTCAACGGATTTTTCTACAACCAGGGATTTCTCCTATTTAATATTCCCTCAACCCGGAAAGTAGCCATTAGTTCTACCTGAGAGAGAGGAGTAATGTAGTCGCTAATTCCCGGTTCAGAATTGAGTGGTTCCCTAATACTCTCGAATCCGACCCAACCACAAACCGCACGTTCCACTCATCCAGACTTAAAGCAGCAACCCAGCTAGTGCCGAAATTAAGAGCTTCACTTGTGCTGTGGCATTCGACGGAAAGACTTTCCATCAAATGAAAAACTAAAAACTTGGGAAAAATCCTATGTCTAAAACTAGGAATAGAACGTTAGGAGGGCTCATAATTCAAGATCGGAACTGCCTGGTCTGCTTTGAAATGTATCTCAGTGCTCACTTTAAATTTTTTAAATGAAGGATTTTTTAAATGGAGATTAAATGAAACGTTAGTCACCAAATTTTGGATCCAGTTATGTAGTAAAACCTTTGAAAATTAGACTTTATTATTCGCAATAAACGTAGAACTGAAGTATGAAGATAGCTTCAGAAATCGTATGAGTGCAAATATAATGTTCTCGTTGTTATGATAACTGGATGGATCATGGGAAGTTGGATTTTATTTTTCTCTTATTTTCGCGACTATGCCCGCTCTGTCAAAGCCTATATTTTTGCCTTTTCTCTACTCAATTTGTCTTCCATGTTCCTACGTTAATCCTACATTCTATGTTAATATCGAATGGTTCTATTTCATTTCTGGCACTCTTTATATGGATGAAAATGCTGGGTTCTCTAGCACTTTGTTACATATTACAGTTTAATATAACTTTTGAGGGAATAATTGAACCAATTTAGCGAACTAATCAGTGCTGATACACTGTCTTAATCTATTTGCAGGTACAACGGTACCCATAACGCTGGGTACGCTCACGTTGCGCCCGCAGCGAACGACTCCCGCCTACGAGTACAATAGAAGGTATGAACGTTTTCAAAAATGTTGTTTTTGGTTTGTTATTCCTTGAATAGTCAACCTATGTTTTCATGCAAAGAGTCAATCTCTCCGATTCGCCTCAAATTTTTTTTCTGGACGTTGGTAGTAGAATTTTTTCTAAAAATCAAAAATCATGGTCAGGGGTTTGTTCATGGCTCTAGTTGATCCTCGAAACTTTTCAACTCGATTGGACCAAATTTGGGTGGGGAAGGAGTCAAAATTTGTGTATTTCGAAAAATGAATTTTTGTGGTTTTTTGCAATCTAGGGGTGTGGGGTATCATTTTCCACTAAATTCTGGACGCTGAATCCAATGAAAAGGGTCCCAGAACCATTGGCACCCACTGGAAGAGGTTTTGGGTCAAACTGGGTATATTATATTACCCATTTTGAATATGTGTTTTCGAGATTTCTGGTTTCTAGGCGTGTGAGGTATCGCTTCCCACTAAATTTTGGACCCTGTATCGATTGTAATGGGTCCGGGACCCGCCACACCCACTATTTTCCCTATGTTGAAGAAATGTATCTCCATGCACCTGGTCCAAGGAATAACTAATCCGTGTGTAAGAATTTGCAGCGTTTTCGCAAATTTTTATAATTTCAGTTGTAAAATTGCTTACTGCTATATTGTTGACATTTTTATTGAATTTATTGTTCCTATATATTGATGACCTAAGGACTCACCAGATAAACTTCAGAAAGGGCCACTAATTATCCCACAAATGTCCATCTGTCGACGGTGTATACCGCAGAGAAAGTATACGCAGGCCTGCTTAGAAAAAAGTCAATAAAGTATATGCCAAATCTCCTTTTACCCTTACTCCTCCTTCATTCGCAGTGATCGGTCCATAACCAGGAATGCCCTTGTCCAAACCCATTTTCAAAATACTTTTTCTGCTCATACCCTGCCACCGATCTGACTGAGGAGTTTCAAGGACCAATTGAAGCCTAATAAGAGTCACTAACCTAAATTTTAGATTTTTTTTTTTTTTTAGAATAAAAGAACATTCTAGGGAGAACTGTCAGTATTTTTATGAGTTCAGTGAGACGGGTCGATTAGTTGCGATTTTGATGTTCACCTATATACTCGTACTTTTGGAGTCGGCACAGAATAGGTTACGTATTTTACACCGCTAATTTCGTACTACATTATGACTTTCCGTGCATTATTCGGTCATTGGAGAGAAGGTAGAAAATCATAATACAATTACTCCTTCACACCTGTATAATTTCACTCTCTTCCCCTTTTAGATCTAATGATATTATTAGTCAATCCCCCACCCCTTGCTCTGGTTTAATGCGCTTTCCATGTTCTCCTTTGTTTGTGTGGCTATTGATTCCATGTTGCTGCTGTTCGTTACACGTAGACGGCACACAAGAGGTTTTGTGGTGGCCTCGAGGCGCTAGCATCGGTGTTTCTGACACCTAGTGACAACGTTCGGCTCGATGCTGGCATCCTGCAATCTGATCTAGAATAATTGACTAACTACCGCGATATAAAATCATAATACTATGCAATCTACTTCGTTTGGCTTTGAATAAGAGATTATTGATAAAATGGTACACCTTTGTTTTCGTTAAGACAAAGTATTTACTTATTTTCAAGTTGTACGGTGGAAGTAATGATTGTACACCCGGATTAAAAACCATATACTTCTTCTCTGTGGGCCATTCTGATGACCAGAGAGCTGGAAAGTCGTGGATATCGACCTCTCCTTCCTTCTAAATTGTTTTCAGAAGAAACTTCTTTAAATTACAATTACTTCTTCTAATGTTTTCATTATTAGGAGTTTCGAGTCAAATTCTAGACGATTTCTATGAACAGGTAGGTATGAAGGCTGACGACTGAGATTGAATAACGAACAAACAATCTTTGAAAAATTTAGAAGAAGTTTCTGGTTCATCAATTTATGTCAGCCACTTATTTTACTCTCCAGTTCAAGCAGGGTATGGATGTGATGGGCAGGTATTTTGAAAATGAGTTTTTTTTCTATATTTTGGGGAGAGTTAGGCTCGTGAGGTCGAATCTCATTAGGCTCTACGCAACAGTGGCTGTTCATTATACACTTGGTGGCACCGCTTCGTTTTAATGAAGGGGGCTGTCAAGAGGCAGCACGTGGGACGACACGAATGACACGAACGAGATCGGAACGAGGAGGAGGATTGATCTTGGATGGAGAGCAAATGGAACATGCCAAATTAAATCTGACGCCACAAATTGGGTGTAACACAATAGTAATAATACGCAGAGAGACATTATTTAGTGTAGTAAACATGGAAATGCATTCTTTTTGTGTCAGAACTCGTACCTACACGTTATTCGAATGGAGTGAAAAAGTATAAATTCTCGCCCGTACACCTTTTTTTGTTTCCTTTTCATTTTTCAGGTACGCGACGTTAGGGCACACGGGAGTCTTACACGCGGGTGTATTAGGTGTTCACGACTCCAGCGGTAACTGGAGTTCAGGTTCCAGCCCGTCGTCCGGCTCTTCGTGCCCAAGACCACCAAGGAAACACCACAAGACACCAACGCAGCCGCCTCAAGCGGTTATTTGACAGGAAGTTAACTCGGATGAGGACATCGTCTAACACACGTGAGTATAATTCTGGTGGTTTTTACATTTTTGAATCTTTCATCAGCAAAACAGGGTTAAAATTGAAGGTTGTGATTAAAATGGCGACAAGTAACTGGAGCGCTCTACATATGACAAACAGGGGTGGAATGTTGTTTGCGCTGATGGCTAACGTTGTCAACAATGAGTAGTGCCCCAGTGACTTTATTGACGCAACACTCCTTTGGAGGTGGTCTTCGCTCTGGTAGACAAACATCGCACACCATATAAAGCTGGTTTGTTCTGGGTACCGGTCGCAGAGTTTCTTGCAAAGGAACGTTGGCATTGGTCCTGAACCTTGGATAGGGACCTCCGAATGCTGCTTGAGACAACCCGTCAGCTTTGCACTGGCAGAGACAGCCTGCCTCGGGCAATCATTGCTGTTCTCCATGCATGGCACAAGGGCGCACTATACATTCTCTGAAAATCCAGGACCTTTGTACAATGCGGGCCAATCCCAGACAGCCATATGCTGCGCCTGTGTTGTGGCAGAGACGACTGAGCATGCGCTGTATAGCCACTAGGGGTCACGGTGCCGTGGGTCGGGTCATCCCCTGCCCTCTTTTTTCTACTATGAAGTATAAAAGAAGGATATAAGATTGCTGAAGGCTACACTCAAACTCATTTGCCGACGATCTGCATTCAGGGGTCTACGCCCTATGGGCAGAGGACGATTGTGATATGTGCCTAATGAACTACTACTAAACTATGAAGTTCCTCCCTTGAAGTGATAGTGGATGGGGCTAAACTAGTTCAATCATGTAGGTGTTGTGGGCTCTTGTAGAAAGCATTCACAAGTCAAACCATGTGCCATTTTATCTACTTGACTTGGTGGTGGCCTCAAAATTATTTTGAATCTGCTCACCCTCGTGATTTTCTGCACCATGTCATATAGAGAGACAGAAAAATTACTCACACTCACCCAAGGTATTGGAAGGGATGAGTGAAAATCATTCACATTCAATAAATTATGGTCGTAGATATGACCCATACGCGATCATTTCCGGAAACATACTGGTGACGGTGGCTTCGTGACATGTCGGGGTAAGGATGCCTTGATGGAAGGTTAGCTATCTCCTCCTTCGATGTCTTGGAAGAGCTGACACGTTTCGTTGGCTGACATCTTCCATTCTGGGGTCAAAGACTTCCCTCATTTTGCTGAAATTGTTGAGGGTTCTTCAGCTCGGTTCATTAACTTAGCATAGGAAAGTAGCTGTGAATTATTCTTGAGTTGAAACCGTTGAACGAGGGTAAGCGGCAGGCAAAGGGGAAGTGCGAACGAAGCGTAAATCCTCTTAATGGCCGCGTTCAGTTCCGAGGCACGCAAGAATGTCGTTTACAAGATGTTGCCAATTTTCGGACGCATTGTTAACTTTCGACCACCCTGCGCGCTCGCTCGTCGTCAAGGCGAGGGCGTAATATGGTATTTTATCAACGTGAATAGACAGACCGAGTCGGGATGAAGTTTCGTAAGCAGTTTACGTTGGAACAATAAGTCAGACGAGTTTCTCATCCGGGGTTTCGAGAAGTTGTGGGCCGATCCCACTTCTCCCAACTATGCGAATGACTAAGGCCCTGGGTCGAGGGTCACAAGGCGCTCTGACCACCGGGGTTGCAGTATGTTGATCACTTTGAACACAAGGGTCTTCCTAGGGCGTTTCCTCGAGCGTCCGAATTCGACTAGTTCCGTACTAGTAAGCGGAGAACGCTTGATGATGTTGTTGATCGGGAATGGAATCTAAATTAATTACAATGTTCTCCTCTCATCAAGCATTCTGGAGATTAATTTTCTTCGTCAGAGTCTCAGAAAATTGCTACGCAATCAACATCCCCCAGCGTCAAATTCGAAATACATGATATTTAGAATTCTAATATCAATTAATTACTAAATGATTTGTTTGTTTATGTTCTTCTAAACGTAGAGGAGGTAGGTTTGACTACTTGTGTCTTCGCCCGTTATTCGAGGGAAATGTACCACCGACGGAATATTCGGCGAACGGAACATCCGTACACAGTTTCATTGTTGATCCCTTCCCTGGAACTTTCTCACCTCGTGATTCTCCAACTTGGAAAGAAGGGCAGTAACTGGGGAAGAGCTCACAAAACCAGAGGTCTTAAACGTTGAAGGGTATTTGGTTCGTGGATTTTGGAACTCGCGGAGAAAGTTTTCTCTCGCTCTTGGAAACATCTTTATACTGTTCGGAAAGAAAACAAGGAGATATTTCCCTTTCAAAAACCGAGGTTTTACGAACTGTTTGCTTTTGGAGCTCTCTTTAGCGAATTCCTTACGTACATTTAAAGCTACAGTTCGGCCACCAACTCTGTTCGAACTCTCAGTCGGGTTTTATCCACCGCATCCAGGTCCATTTTAGCTTGTAGAAAACACTGAATATTCATAGTTGGCCTTCCGTTGGATAAAATGGCCAAACTACTTGTCCGCTGTTTGTATTTCTCTCCTCTATCAATATTGAAGTAGAACTAGTATCAACTATTATCAGACGATTAGGTTTAGTAGGCACACTAAAATGTAACTGGGCGACTATCCTGTAAATATAAATTTTGACCCTTATTTTCGAATTAACCCTGGTAATTTAATCCCTCTAATAATTCTGTTTTCGTGAGTGAGAAAAGCTCAGAGAGACTCGTTTTCCATCCCTTAATGTTTGGTGGTAGGTCGGAGAGGGTGCTGCTCAGACAGTGAGTACCTACGATTGTATAAGTGTATCCTAAGCGCTGAAGAAGTTTGCGATTCTCATTTGTTTGCATCCTATGCTGAGCTAAAAAAGCCAGGAGAGGTGGAAATGATAGTTTTTGTGGCTTTTAAGGCCATCCCATCTCCACCCTGAACCATCCAGCTCCGCCCCGAGAGAAATTCAATTTTCATCGTTACACAACTTTTGATGAGAGGCCTATCGCAGTAAATGGGAGCTCAAAGTTCCTCTTCGAATATTTTGACTCCCACTTCGAGCGAAGGACTATAAGGGGATTGGGGTCATCGCGTTTCTCTCAGGCTGAGCAGCCCATACCCATTGTTGCGGTTCATCTCTCGCGTTGATAGGTAATTGGTAATTAATAACCCATCTACGGGCTTCTCTAATGGTTTCTGGCGAAGGACCCCTCGCTAGAGCCGGTAAACCGGTTACTCTCGCAGGACTCACCCAAATCAATTTTCAAAAGCAATTTCAATAAGCTTATCCGCCTTTACGCGATTCGGCAAGGCTGCATTTACTGAAATTCGATCAATATTTTGACCTAGGATACCGAAAGTCTCGGTAGCCAACATGAGTTCCATCCTGAATCTTTTTTCGTATTGTGTAAACTTCGCCTTTTCAAGGTTTTTTCACGGTTTTCCGTTGTTTCAGGGATGTGGCTAGGGATGTCCCCGCCCGAGGAGCTCTTGTCAGCGCGGAAAGCGTTTACAATACGACCGTCAAGTGCGGACATATCACCGACTCTACGGTTTCGTTTCTTGTAGAGACTGTTCAACACTTCACGTATGTTTACGAAGAACCTAGCGTTCACATGTGATTGGTGAGTTAACAGGTGGAGGAAGGCCCCTGCAGTGATCGAGTCTATCCCTGTACGGGCCGCAAATTGTATTTTAAGGAAATAGGAGAGTGATAGAGTGCAACCCCCTGTGAGATTCGACGGTTTGATATTGTACCCTCTCTCTTTTCTCATTGTTGGGGAAAACTAAAATGAATTCATCCTCAAAAAAAATCAAAATAAATAATAAAGTCTCATCCTGTCGGAAACGAGCGGAATATAGGCACCTCTTATTTAAAGTCTACGGATTCCCAAAACCCAGGGCACCGAGCTAGGTGAAGGACATCTTCCTAGTTTCCAAGAATAGGTATATAAATGAATCGAATTTCTTTTCCTTCCACGATGTTTCTGCTCAACGTATGTTCTTCAGTGATCCAGAACAATCGAATTAGTCCGAATGATCGATTTGGAATAGTCCCCTATAAACAATCAGCCCTTTCATGGATAAAACCACAATGTTTCCAATCGCGTAGAAAGTGTGAGCAAGTAATTTTATTTTATTTTATTTTTTCCCTAAGCCCCACCGTTTCTATCACGAGAACTAGGACAAATTGATCAAAATTATGAACCTATCATTTCACCTCTGAAATCGAGTAGGTACTTAGTACCACAACCTCAAAAACACAAAAAAGTAGCCATTCTAGTCTATGCTGTTACGAAAAGAAAAATATATATAGAGCAGAGGGAAAACTATGAATGATTAAGTCATTCCTGCATGTACATACGTCAGATTTCTATGGATAAAGCAGTATTGTATTAATAATTGTCGTTGATACGGGTGTATTCATCCGAAAAGGTACGGTTTCGTGTAGCTGGTTTCTTTTTACGTGATGGTGTGAAAACAAATTTTTTTGTTACATTTGAAATAAATTTTCTAACTGTTGAGCGTGATTCTTTGTTGTAATTACCGAATTCGTCGACTACCCGGACCTCGTTTGCTTTATTTCATTTTCATTTCATTTGATCAACGTTAAGCGAATAGATGCCCAGAAAAGAAAGGATAATCATTTAATAAGCCCACAGCTGATTCTGGTTTATAAGTTGGCAACCCTGAAAATTTTGTACGTTTTTTCAGTTGTAAACCAAGAGAAATACTTGAGGAATGGAGTTTGAATGCAGAAAATCGTGTTCTTTACTAAATATTGAGGATTGAGCGTGCAGTGGGTATTTGTCTTTGATTGGTGTATCAGTTCAGTTTTAAATCAAAATCCACTTCACGTTGGTCACCAGTGATAAAGTTGAAATTCCTGAGCCAATTTCACAAAAAAAGGGTATGTCATTCATCTTGCAATCAAATTAGAACAGCCCCATTCATATTCATCAAATAACGTTTCTCCATGCACGAATGTAACCAATTTTAGGTGTGTTCCTGCCTACCACATCACCTCAAACATTGAACCACCACCTAAAGTAGAATGAGTACACCCCTTGTTAGGCTAATCTTGCGGTGTTGAGCAGTTTCGCGGTCAGGGTGGCCGCATGCCTACGATAAGAGGAATAATGGCAGAGGGAGGTCAGAGGAAAATGGTCTAAGACGAGGTGGAGGGATGTGAAATCATCTATTTGAAGAAATCAACATAATGCGGGTCATGAATCACATTTCAGCAAGAAATGAATAATAAATAATAAACGGAACTTACGTTTCCTCTCGCCATGTTCCGCTGCGATAAAGCTGAAACTTTTCCCATAGCTATACATTATCTTCATAGCCACAAGTATGGTTTTATTTTTGTTTTAAACTAGTACGGTGGTTGGTAACACAATTCAACAACTAAGGACTTGGAACCGATTAACAATCAAACAATCTTTATACTATCTTCAAATTTGGAAATAGTAATGCGGTGAAATCGTTTTTGTGAGATATGTTCCCCCACGGAAGATCCCTCATCCCCTTTAAAACACTCTTTCCAAGATTAAAAAGGGTCTGGCGACGCGTTTTCAAGCATCAGAATAAAAAGCTTCTTATATATTTCTTGAGAGGCGTAATTTTCTCACACGTTTGTAGCTGGCACGTAGTTGCCTGGAAAATGACGAACGGGATCTTCGAAGGTGGGAATTCTGATGAATTTGTGAAAATCATATCAAGGGGAACTAATCAGCTGGGTAGATGAACAACTTGCAATAAATGAGTAAATACTCAGTAACATTTAATTTTACAATTTCCATTCTAATGTAGTTTTAGAGAAATGAGCATCGTCACTGTGCACCTACTCAAGTATAGATGCATATCCTCAAGGAACACGTCACTTCATCAATTTTTCTGTTAGCACGAGAAGATTTAGCACTACTATGCAACCGAGTTCGAACCGAGTTTAATCGCTAGGTTGATTTAACTCAATTCACGGAAATTCAATAAAAACCAAGGGACCATCACACCAAATCTTAGGCTCTGAAAGCTCTGAAGACTGGATGCCAACATAACTGGGACGAACAATGAATCAAGGGACACTTTTCGATTTCTGATGTTGCGCAGTGCCTGGTGTAGTAACTACTTGGATGGGTGACCTGGTGGTGATTTGGCCGTCTAAGAAGCTGAGCGTTTGCACTAGCCAATGAGGAGACATAAGCGAAATAGTCAGAACGAGGTCCAATCTTTCCATTGGACGACTGACCACGTCTTCCATAGCGGAGATCGTATACTGATGTGAACTCTCAGGCTGGAATGCTTCTTTACTTCATTTTTTACTCAACTTGGATGAAATTCTGTCAAAAAGCAGCGCATGTAGTCATAATATTGAGGCGTCAAAATATTCTATTGGTTCCATCATTAAGCCCTCCTTCAATCACTTCTTTTGGATGGTTTGGATAGATTTGTTTCTTTGTTCTGATTTCCTTCAGGATTGGAACACAATAATAGGTTTCATCTCGTGAAGGGCAAGAAAGATTATATAAAACCATACATATTGGAGTATAATTTGAGTATTTGTACGCATCATTTTTCTCACAGTCTGCCGAAACATGCGTCGGAACAATGTTTTGAACCATCCTTGAGGTCACGGACGATGATGTCGAGATCGGGGACGTTCCTTCTCCCAAATAAAAATTTACCGTTTAGGTTAGATACACTAATGTGACACATTTGTTACACCCTCCACAGTAGCTTCCAGTGAGGGCGAGGAAGTCCCTTTTTTCACGTGCAAGAACTCAGACACTTCCGGATGACTAAAGAGCCTTACGGAAAAAACCTCTGCTCGTCGTCAGGATTATAGAATTTACGACAAACATAAAATGTCGACTGCAATGAAAGCAGGTGGTCAAAAATGTTTTTAACTCACGGCCCTGGGTGCGAGAGAGAAAAAAGTGTGAAGGAAGGGGCAAAAAGAGAGCACTGCAGGACGCTCCCATTTTTTGCCAGGGAGTTTCCCCTCTGTAAAAAGCCTCTCGCGTTTGTCGGGTTGGTTCTTTTTTATGAGGGGGTTTTCATTATTTTTACATCACTCGACCTAGGGTCTGAAGAAAAAAGAGCGGCGGTAGTTAATGCGACCTATATTGGCCATTCTGGTAGCCCAACTACGAGCAACAGGGACCGGTGTCTGTGTGAATGATACGACCATCAGGTCGACCACGACGAAATGGGATATGCTCCCTTCCCACTCGAGCGATTGTACCTTACTCGTAGAGCCTTGTCATACGCTGTGGGTTTAACGTCTGGTGAGCATGGAGAAAAGAGGCAGGATCCCTACGATCTTTTTTGAAGAAATGGCAACGTTCGGACTACCTATCTACTCATTTTGGTCGGTTATTCCTTGAATCATCAACCTGTTTGCATGCAAAATGTCAATCTCTCCGATTCAGCCCAAACATTTTTTCTGGACGTATCAAGGTATCTAGATCAAAATTAGCAAATGCCCGTCCACCGTCCACGCCGACTTTAGTAGTACAACATTTTCTAAAAATCCTAAATTTCTGTCAGAAACCCGTTTCCGGCTCTAGTTGGCCCTCGAAACTTTTCAACCCGATCGGACCAAATTTGGGTGGGGTAGGAGCCAATATGTGAATTTCGAAAAACGGATTTTTGAGATTTTTGCGATCTAGGTGTGTGGGGTATCATTTTCCACTAATATTCTGGACGCTGAATCCAACGAAATGGGCCCCAGAACGGTTGGCACCCACTGGGGTAGTGGGTCAAAATTGTATCTATTACCCATTTGAATGATATGTGTTTTCGAGATTTCTGTTACCTAGGCGTGTGGGGTATGATTTTCGACTAACTTTTGGACCCGAATCGATTGGAATGGGTCCGGTGAGGGGGTAAGGGTCACAATGTGTTTCTCGAAAAATGAATTTTCAAGATTTTCGGCGATCAAGGCACGTGGGGCATTATTTTCCACTAAATTTTGGACGCTGAATTCAAAGATATGGGTCCCGGGACGATTGGTTTCCCCCAGAAGAGGTTATGAGTCATAATGTATCTATCTATCATAAGGTATCTACCGACCTATTTCAAAAGTGGGTTTCCGATATTTCTGGTACTTGGAAGTGTTGGTTATCATTTTCGACTAAATTTTGGACGCTGAATCGATTGAAATGAGTCTTCATGCGCCTGGTCCGAGGAATAACCAACCCTTGTGAAAGAATTTTCAGCGTTTTCATGTTATTTATCCCTAAAATATTACCAAGTGGGTTTTATCCGATAGTAGAGCTGAATTCTGGTCTACCGAGATGGCCTTACTTTGTATTATCATATTGAATTTCAAGACCAAAGATCAAGCATTACAACATTAGTTTTGCGGTTAATCCAATGGCTAATCCAGCATTTTTGTTCAAAATAATGAGGAACCAATTTTTTTTACTCATTCCCCATAAACATAAAAATTCTCTTATCTCGAAAGAGAAATCGATCTAACCTTTTAGAAACCTGCCATTGAAGTAAAATTTGTTCCCGTTTTCAGAATAACACCCGTTTAGAGCGTTGCACTGACATAAAAATGCCATAGTTTTACGATGATGTGACCGGGCATGTGGTCATGTCATTTCTTCTTTCTTCTGGTTTTTTTTCTTTCTTTTTTTTTTTTTTTTTTTTTGTTTTGGAAAAGAGAATCCAAGAAAAAAATGCATGGGGATGAATTGGGTTTTAGTAAAACAATTGTTTGAAATCCAATTTCCACACCCATACGAAGAAGATCACTCGCGACGAGGTTGTGGAAACCCATTTCAATAAAAAACGGAGGTATATACCGAGGGAGTCTATTTCCACGAAAATAATGAGAACAATGTAGTCAATATGTAATCGATTTTGACGGTCATGTTAGTTACCTAATGACCTAATCGTCGAAATCGATTCTGCTATTAGTCTATTATTTTCGTGGAAATAGACTCTCTCAGTATATTTATACCTCCGTTTTTTTGTCTCTCACCCTTGCCCAGAATGATCTTGGAGTTGATGAGCTGTATATTCAGAAAATGTTGCTCGATAGTAAATATGTAATACCTTATGCGCTCAAGTTTATTCAATTCAAGATCCATTTCAATTGAACCAGAGTTTAAATTTTAATGGATAATAATACTCTACTCGTTTTCGGGATTCCCATCATCATTCAAAATAGTTTCATCCATTTGTATCTTATTTTATTTTTTTAATAGGTAGGTTTACGTATAACGAGGGTGTGTAATATTTATTCCAATAAGAATCATAAATCAATATGTCGCAGACCAATGAAACTCTTCGTCGACCGCCGACTTCCCTACATTACCCCTCCATCACACAATTCAACAGAACTACGAGTTAATACTAAGTTTATTTATACAGTTGAAACTGGTGCAAAAAGGCCTTCTCCTTCTAGGGGAGGTAATAAATGATTAACAAAATCTAATAAACACTTTTTGTAATTAGAAAAAGGCAGTAACAACAGCTGGAATGCATCTGCAAAAGTAATGTTATGTTATGATATGATACTTTGAAAATTATGGAGACCGTCAGCAAAGAAGCAGACTGCTGAGCACTGTGCAGAATCGTTAGAAAATTTTAGAGCGTTCAAAATCATAATTTTCTGGGGTTATATATCTATCTAAAGACATCTTCGAATCCTACCCTGAGGACAGTTGCCGTACCCCGAAAGGCAAAAAATTTGTTTTCGCCCAGGATCGAACTGGGGACCTTCTGCGTGTTAGGCAGATGTGATAACCGCTACACCACGAAAACCAGTTGAAGGATATGCACCAACGGTTTGTTATTGAAACCTATTACATTTCAATTGATTGGTAAATAATTACTGTTTTTCCTCGATATATATTACCCCGGAAGTAAACGAGAATATGCCAACGGCCAAGTTTCTCTCATTATGATACGTGTCATTCAATGTCTCCTCGAGTATCGTTATTTGGAATGTAATTAAGAATACCCTTGTTGACATTAAATGGCCTACGCTGGATTTGTCCTTGTATTCCGTTGTTTTGTAAATGTTTTTGGAAATAAATAATTGAATAAATAAAATTATAATAATCAGCCCAAATTCACAATCCCAGCCAAGTGCTTCGGTGAAATGAATCAATATGGGATTAAAATTGCCTGATATATGACGTAAACATTATAAATACAATACTCATTACATTATAATTAATTTACTCCCAGCTACCCGGTGCCGAGGGTTTCCCGAAGCCATGTTGTTGACCTAAGTTGTTTTCTATCCTTTATTACCTCTCCAGCCTTACCTCCGACAAGCACTAAACTGTGGGCTCTAAAAGGTCCCTAACGGTCTACTCGGTTGGTAATGAGATTAGAGGAAGAAAGGAGGACAAGTTGATAAAGTGACGGAATATTGTTCCTGTGTTGGCCGGGCAGCGGAATTGGAGTATTGAACATAGTGGACGTTGTGTTTAACACGCACCCTCGGAAACGTCTGTAGTATGCAGCTTACATCATTTTTGATTGATTATTCCTTGAATAATCAACCTATGTTTTCATGCAAAAAGACAATCTCTCCGATTCGGCCCAAAATATTTTTCTGGATGTTTCAAGGTTCAAAATTAGCAAATGTCTGTCAGCCGCCCACGCCGATTTTGGTTGTATAAAATTTTCTAAAAATCTGAACATTTGGCCTATTTCTGGCTCTAGTTGGTCCTTGAAACTTTTCAGCCCGATCGGACCAAATTTGGGCGGGGTAGGAGTCAAAATGTTTATTTCAAAAATGGATTTTTTATATTTTTTTACGATCTAGGCGTGTGGGGTATCATTGTCCACTAAATTTTATATTTTACCTACACCGTTTGCGGCAACTCCGTCTCAATTAATTCAGCGTCCGTAATTTGATGGAGGAAATAATACTCCACACTCTTGAGTCCTCAAAAACCACCAAAAACCAATTTTCAAAATACGTATTTTCACCCATATCCCGTGTTCGTTCAAAGCGTTGGGGCGGAAGTGTTTCGAGGACCAAATAGAGCGATAAAGGAGTACCTAACTGGTTGATAGTTACGTCGCTACTATCTTCAATTAGCACCAAAATTATTTTTAATAAATCTTATCATTTTGACTTTTGAATGCCAAAACCTCCGACAAGAACTTTTTCCCATAGAAAAAGATTCTCCCTTGATGGCTTTGGTGTTGGGGATTATGTAAGTGACCATTTTTTTAAATGCGGGTAATTTTTACGACAGATTGTTCCGTTAGAGGCAATGGTCTGCCACCACTTGATTTTCAGTCCCATCAAGAGTTATGTACCTAAATAATTTATTATCTACCTTCCCTCCCTGATGGTCCTTCTTGGTATCCATCTACCCAGATTGTACCATGATCTCAATTTTTTTTTTTTTTTTTTTTTTTTTTTTTTTTTGTATTATTATTGTATTGTATTATTGTATTATTATTTAAATATACACTCTAGTTTTGATCACAGATGCAACTGCATTACACTGCATCACAGACAGTATAATGCGTGGAACTTGTGGGACCTCAAATTGTTCATTTTAATCCACGACATGAGGAAAGTATTCGAAATTCCGCGCAGACTCCCTTCAGATACTGAACTTCTAACTCAATGTCAGCCCGAACGAATTCAGGGTAGAGCTAGAAACAGGCACTTTAAACATTGATATTCGAGATTTTCTGGGACGCGTGTGGAGTTTCATTTTCCATTTCGATTCCGATTGCAATGGGTCCTCGACACCGACCGCCGCACACCGGAGGACGATATTTGTGGGTCAAGAAAAGTACCTATTCTTATAATGCCCGTTTCCTGAAGAAACACATTTTTTACAATCTCTCTTTTTCAATTTTTTACCTCAAAATGCTCAAAGAGTGCTGCTCGACCATCGTGCAATAATTTGCAGTTGTCTTCTCATTTATTCACATAGCTCACTTCAGACTCACCGTAGTCATCTTAGTGGCATAAATCTCGTCTAAGGGATGGTTTAAGCCCCTGTCGTAATTACCGCTATGACTGCGAGACCGTAGCGCCTGCAGTAAAGCGTCGTATACAATTCCCTAGACAGGTTGATCGTCACATCTCCAAGATGCGTCATGGGGCAGCAGGTTGAACATTGTATCGTCGACAAAAACACGAATTTTCTGTTCGGCAAATGCCTTTAGAGCGACCGTTTGCAAAGCTTGGAAACCTAATAAAACTAATAACACGCGTTGAAGCCCAAATTTCCATTAGCAATCCATCATCACAAGACTCGGAGAAGATGAAGAGCGTGAAAACACGACGGTGATGAGCTGGTAGAGGAGGACAAATGAGGGTTTCCTCCCGTTGAACAGTATGCGCATACGTTGACCTCTTTAATGCCAGTTCCACCTGACCCTCGGAAAGGCTCGCGTTTCTAGGGCCGTAAATCAAGTCACCAGGATCAGGGGTGCAAGGTAGGCGCCTGAACAAATCGCGGGGCCAGTCGGGGAGGCTTGACCTTTCGCGAAGACAAATTGCTTTGTTTGCTGGATCTGCATATAGAGGAGTTTCGTCAGCTTCATACCGTGTACTATCTACCAGCAATATCGACGAACAAACAAGTTCAGACTTGGGACAAAATACCACTGCGGTTAATGAAGTTGGAGTAAGTAGCAAGCAGATGATTGTCATTAATACTCTGAGCTTATTTAGGAATGAGGAGTGATACACCGATTTGGTGCTTCTTTGTAAATTTTTCATATTAGGTCTAACTGTTGGAAAAATTCCATTCCAATTTCTGAACGTATCTATCAAAAGAAACCTAATTTTCGAAAACTGAAAAAATCAGCGATCGACGAGTGGAATCGGGGGTCTCCAATCCTTTACAGTACGGTTTCAGTCGAAAATACACTTCCGAATTCATTCACTCATCTTCTTCGCCCTATTTCGGTCTCACGGGAAGAAGCTTTTACAAGTCATCTCCTTTCAAACTGTATTGGAATTTAATAAAAGGGCCCACAAACGGGAACCTTCTCCACAGGGCCAACAGCGGCGCTTTGATCTCGCTACCTCATCTTTCACATCCGCCAGCCACTTGCTTCTTAAAAGCGAAATTTATGCGTAAGATGGCATTCATTAAAATTTAATTTTCTCGATGTAATAAGGCGATATTGAGACGATCGGGAAGCGTGAATCTTTTTGAGCGCAGGATGGGATAAATACTCACGAATATTCGGCAGAATGTATCGGAGAAAGGAAACGATATTGCGAATGACTGAAAGCAGACGACCATAATTTCCACTCACAGAAGGACTATCCTTAGGAGCTGGAAGTTTCACGCGCCAGCTTCGGCCATCCTCATTTCACCATGGCTGCAAGTATCAAGATATTTTTACTTGTAGTAGTTTGAAGTAGAGATAACAAGAACCATCACCACCCTAATGGTAATTCTAACATGTAGAGGGCAGATTTGTAAACAATTATTGATATAGATTCATGAGACTAGAGTGAAGGAAGATTCCCTGGCCACATCCCAAAAAGTTTTTTAAATGTTAGGACATGAAAGACAAGACAATTCTATTAGTCAAGGAGCTGGCATCAGAAAGAAAATGATTGTACGAGAAAAGGTCTGGAAACTTCCTCTAAAGTCTAACGTACATAATGATGTAAAATATATAACGTCCTAGAGCCCTAGAGCCAGAAGAAGCAATAAAATAATGCATAAATTCTGATTTTGTTAGTCCATATTATTTAGGAGTTAAATTTGGTGACAGATACATAGTCATCTGCTATTGATTGAAAATATACCCTCCAAGATCATCAGCGTTCCTTAGTGATGCCGTCTCCTGCCCTGATGACTTCCCTTCGACGTCTTTTGGCCTCTGTTCTTTCTCTTGGCCGTCCACCTTCCGCAGGTGGGATTCCAGGGAACTAACTTTGTCCTTTTCATTCAAAAGCAATTTGGCCAAAAGTCTTTCAGCCATAACAGATTTTTTCAACTCCTCCTTTAATGACTGGAAAAAAATAGGAAGAATTAAAGTTGAAAAGAAAATCCTATCACCAACATTAATTTCGCTTCATCAAACTCACCTCCATAATTTTGTTTTGCATCGCCAATTCATTAGAGCCTTTGCTTGTTGGGGTCAAAACTGTCTTTTGTACGTTTTTGACACTGTCCATAGCTTTTTGAAGTTGTTCCTCCAATTCTACGGCCCTTTGCTTTTCACATTCAGCCATGCATCTATAAAAAGCAAATGTCAGGCTCAATATGCCCGGAAACGCTACTTTGATGACCTAACTCCAGATTTAGTGAAGGCATCCACTGATTCTCATTTGGCAACAATCGATAATCATGAAATGGTATATGTGTCATTCAGACTCACATGCAATGATTAATTTGGTTTGCTCTTTGTTCTGCTTGAGCTTTCAGCATAGCTTGCCTCGCTTTTCCTTCTGGCGTTGTTTCAGCTCTCGCTTCTTGAAGATTGACATCCCAAATTTTCAAGGTTGTCAATTCCCTTTGATACTGTTGAATGGCTTGCGTCAACGCGCATGCTAGAAGAGATGAAACGAAAACTTGAGAGGTTGGACATTGAACTAATAGGTATTGAAAACCTTGAAAAGATTGGAAGATTTCAGAATTGGGCGCTGTAGCCCACATTTTCGCCCTGCCATAAGTTTCAAGGACCTACAAAGGTCCTCATTGAGCGCCTCATTGCGAGCGTTATAAACCTTTTCGTCCATTGGACCAACCTTTGTTTGTATTTGTGACGAATTTTAGTCGATTGAAAAACGTTGAACCTTTAAAAGACCCCTAATTTTTTTGAAGGTTCAAATCTTTCATTTTTCGGTTTTCTGAACAGAGGAGCTGGCAGTATGGCGAACGCCTGTTGAAACAGTATTCATTTATTTTTGCGACTCAACCGGTTATTTTATGAAAACCGTGAACCTAGTTCCTACTACAGGAAGCAAATTCACGTGAAGACGTGACTACCTTCAAAGGTCGAGCAACAGGTTTCACTCCAGGTCTCTCCAGCTATCACGTTTTGCTCCTTGGTAATTGACACTGTTCAATATGGAGGTTGCGCGATGATGGGGAAGGGCGAAAGTGAGTGAGCTCCTTACTATTTAATTAAGCCTCGTCACATTTTCCCTGCCTTGGAGACGCATCACAAAGGAACATCGATCTAAAACTTACTTCTCTTTCTAGCTTCAAGTTGCCTCCTCGTGACTTCGTTTTGAAGTATCGCCGTCTTTTTCAGAATGGCCTTCTTCTGATCGGGCATGGATACGACTGAAGGCCCACATTTAACTATGGGTGCTTTGTCCGTTAACTTGGCATTTTCTTTTTCGATAAGTATGGCAGTTGCTTTGCTGGATGCGTTGTGGAGTTCGGCCAACTCTTGGAGAGTGAGTTGCTGCAAATGTAACCCATCCCTAACAGGTTAGTACGATTATCATTAGCTTTGTCGGTTACAATGAGGCAAGTCTAAGGTAATTTACCGATAAATCGCCTGTCCTCAAAATCTTCTTAATGATACGGTTGAACGGCGTGTCGATTGGTGATTGAGCTGAAAGATTCAAGCATATTAGGGACAAACATGTTGTTATCATAACTGCATTCACCATTTTGAATTACATGACCACCTGGCATCATCCTACAATTCAGTTGTAGTGGGGCTTATCATTTATTTACACTCATTACGCTCATTATCTTCCAATAGCTAGATGCTTTTGATCAGAATGATGACAGGATCCTGGATCAAGACGCAATGCCCGTAAGCTCCAGCAAAATGAAATAATACCTACTCACAACACTAACAATTATTATACTATTACTTTACTTCAAACAGCAAGCCGCTCACATGATACCTACCAGTCTGCCTAACTGCAAAAATAATATTCGTGTTCAAAAATAGTATGTAATTTACCTCTCAGCTCTCCTAGGTCGGAGTGGAGCTCCAGTACTTCCCCTCTCAAGAGATCTTTTTCAGCCTCCAGTTCTTCTTTGACATCAGTCGCACGGTCAAGCTGATTCCTCGTTGCTTTTAGTTTTTCTTGGAGGTCCCGAATCTCTCCCAGTTTCTCCAAAAACAAATCCTTTTCGCACCTTAGTTTGGCGTTCAGTTCACAAATTACGTTCTCGCAGTCGATCAATGCTTGATTTAACTGCGTCTTCTCAATACAAACTTCATCTAAAGCTCCAAGAACCTCTTCTAACCGATCGACGACTTCCTGTTTGGCCACCATTAAACTATCAATTTCTAGCTGCAGTTTATGAATCAACGCTCTGTCAGCGGCCATAGTATTTTCGCTCGAGTGACTCTGATCTTTCAGATGTTTATTCTCCTTTTCAAGATCGGATAAATGCCTTTCAAGATCTCCAACCTCAGATCTGAGATGATGAATAGTTTCATCTTTCAGCTTAGCGTCAGTTTCGAAGTATATTTTTTGTCTTTGCAGCTCCTCCAACACGCTGCTCATTTTTTCAATTCGTTCCCTCGCACTATCATTCTCTTCTCTCAGTAATGTCAAACTTGATGAATAGTGCTCAGTCATTAGCTCCAGTTCGTGTATTTTATTATTCAAGTCACCTATTTTCTTGTTTGAGTTTCCCAATAACTTATCTTTAACGAGCAAGTTATCACGCATGCAAGCAATTTCTCTTTCATATTCTTTGTTGTTGCATTTGCATATCCTCAAATCCGACTCCAAATCTTCCTGAGTCTCGATACATGTCCTCAGCTTCTTCTCAAGACACGAAACTTGATCTTCGTAGTAAATTGCCTTATTTAGTACTTTGCTCTTCTCTTGGCTACATTCATCAAATAATTGTTTCGTTCTTTCCAACTCCCGTCCCATTTTGGCTGATTGTTTCTTCAAATTAGCTAACTCTCTTGCCAGGCATTCAGCCTCATAGGTCTTGTCAGCCAACTCCTTCTTCAACAACTCTATTTCTTCACTTAAGAGATTTTCGTTCTTTCGACATGCAACCACTTCATTTTCAAGTGCAGCGTTAGCCATGTGGCTTGCCTTCAGATTTCTCTGCAAGTCTTCTTGAGCTTCACTTGTTGCTTTCACTTGCTCATTATTCAGATCATTCATTAATTCACGGACCTTCTTTTTCTCTGCTGCTAACTCCTTCTTCGAGACAGTCATTTCTGTCTCAGAATTTTTCAATAAGCCTTCCAGCATTTTATTCATTCTTTCGCATTCTTTGATTTTATTCTCTTTCTCGTCTAATTCGGCCAGTAGCGCATTGAGCTTCCTTGTGGAAGTATCGGCTTGGCTTTGCATTTTATTCTCCAAACCCGCACTACTAACTTCAAGCATTCTTGCACTGTCTTTCCAAATCTTCATTTCCTTGTTCAGTCTCTCAATTTCATCTCTCAATGTGTCACGTTCGTGTTTTAGTTGATTTATGTTGTCTTTGGATTTGTCTGCTGCCAGTTCAGCAGCTCTCAATGATCGCTCCATATTGCTGTTGCTTCTGGCTAAGTTTTCAAGTTCAGCCACTTTTTTGGGCAGTTCTTTCTTCAATTCAGCAACCTTCCCTTTCTCAGCTTGGAGTTCCATCTTCAAAACTTCCTTCTCCCCATGCAGTGCTTTACTTGCATCCACACCTTGGGCCAAATCTCTATTCGATTTTTTCATTTTCACTAGTTCCCCATTCAATTTTTCTATTTGATCTTTGAAGTTTTTACTTTCAGAAACCAGTAAAGCTCCTCCACATTTTTCTCTTTCTAACTCCCGTTGTAACACATTCAATTTCTCATTCAGATTATCCACTTCTTTCTGCATTTTTATTTCCATGGACTTCTTTTCTTTTGTCAACTTTGTGTGATCACTCATTAAATGATCGTGTTCAGTTTTCAAGCCTTGAAATTTCTTTGTCGAGTCTGCCAAACTCTTTCTACACTCATCTAATTCTAGATCTGTCTTCAGTTTAGTATGCTCTGTTGCACGACCATCGTGTTTTGCCTTTGATCCATCAAATTTTTGTTCTAATCTTGTCAAATCTGCAGTGGCTTTATCGAATTTTTTATCAACATCTGCAATCATTTTGCTTTTAACTTCAATGGTTGTTATCTTGGCTTCTTCTTCCCTCAGCTTAATTTCACTTCTTTCCAAATCTCTTATTAATTTATTCTTAGCTGCAACTAATTGATCCTTTTCTGCATCAATTTTGGCTAGTTTTTCTTTTGACTCGTTGACTGAAGCTTCTTGTTGTTTGAGCATGTCTGCCTGTTTTTGCAACTTGTCATTCTTCTCAGTTAATTCTGCTCCCATTTGATCTTTAATAACCTTCAGGCCCGCGATTTCACTTTCATTCTCACCAAGTTTCTTTTTTGTTTTTGCTAATTCATCAAGCAGCTTTGTCTGGTCTTCTCTAAGCTTATCCATGCTGCTGGTCAACTCCCTAACTTTACTATGTGATTTTTTCAATTCGTTCTCAACTGACTTACTAGCACTCAATTCTTTTGCTAGTTGGCTCATCAAATTGTCTTTGTCTCTGTTTGCTCCACCGATTTCTTCATTTGTCTTACTCAGGGCAGTTTTCAGATCCTCCGCTTGTTTAGCAAGAACATCAATTCTTTCATTCGCTGCCTTCAATTTTTCATGATCATTTTCATTTTGTTTCTCCGAATTGTGCAGTTTCTTTGTAACCTCATTCAGTTGGTTCCTGGCATTACTTAAATCCCCCTCAAATGTCTTCTGTTTTTCTTTTGCTTGTGCAGCATCTTGTTGTGCAACTTGTAACATATCTGCTAGTACTTTTTGTTTTTCTTTTCGTACTTCTATATCTTGTAGAGCTTGTTCATAATCATTCTGACATTTCTTGATCTGATCACCCAAGTGATCAAGTTTCCCAAGAGCATCTTTTAATTGTCCCTCAAGTTGCGATATCCTATCTTTTTTTTCTGCCAAAGTCTTTCTGCTGGCATCACCAATGTCTTCAACTTTTTGTTGTTCACCCGCTATTTTAACCTGGAGAGCATCATTACCCTTTTTTGCCTCATTGAGTTCACTTTCTAATGCTGCAAGTTTTGCTTTCATAATGTCCATAGCTTTATCTTTCTGTTCAAGTTCACCTACCAACTGGGCAATTTGAACAGAATCCTGCTCCTTGGCTTTATCCAATTCAGTTTTGCTCTTCTCTGCAACATCAAGTTGGCTTTTCAATTTCTTCAATTCCACATCTTTATGACCAAGGTTGTTTTGGACATCAGCTAATGTTGCTCTTAAAACTTCAATATTTTTTTCAGAACCACCCAGTTGATCTTTGAACGTCTGATTCACTTTAGTTATATGTGCTAATTGTTCTTTACTACTTTCCAAGTCTTTCATGGTTTTCTCCAGTTCTTCTTTTTGTTCAGCCAACATCATTCTCAAAACTGCTTCTTCCTTACTTTTTCTCCCTGTTTCTTCTTGGCATGCATTGATTTGAATCTTCAGACGCTCTACCTCTTTTCCCAATTCAGCCAAATGCGCCCTAAGCTCTTTGTTTTCAGCTTCCAAATCATTAGCTCGACGTTTCAGCTCATGATCATCTAACTGAACTTTGGTCACTTTGTCCTCTGCACTGGTCAAAGCTTCTCTAGACAGATCCAGTTCGTCCTGCATCTTTTTCAAATGGTTTCTTGCTCCATTCTGCTCGTTTTCGAGTGCTGTGATTTTATCTTGTAGACTGGTTATAAGAGTGTTGGCAACATTCAAATCTGCCAAAGCCTTTTGCAGCTCAGCCTGGGAACTGTCCCAATTAGATCTCAAACTTGCCAGTTCTGCCATGATCCTTTCTAACTCAGCTTTAGTCTTTGAAACTTCGTTGTCCTTATCTTTCGCAACTCCTTTCAATTGATCTAGCTCTTTTTGCAAAACCTCCAAGGATGACGCGGCAACGAGGCCCTTTTGGGCTGCTGCATGTTCCCTGTTCAATTCATCATGACACTCAGCTAAAGCAAGTTTCAAGTTGTCAACCTCAATGATCAGCTCTGCGTGATCACCCTTACTCGCCTTCAAACTGTCAAGCTCTTCCTGTTTGTCAAGTAAAGCTTTCTCCAACTCCCCAACTCTCTTTCTGATTTGATCTCGTTCATGGGCAAATTCTTTTAACTTTACTATTTCTTCAGCTGCCTCTGCAGCCCTTCTCTTCAATACGTCCAAATCCTTGAGGTTCTTATTGCTCTCGTCTTTTGTTATCTGTAGTTCAGCTTTTAACCTTTCGACGTCACCTGTACCTTCGGTTAATGCTTTTCTGGATTGTTCTAGTTCGTCTTGCAATTTCTTTTCTCGTTCTTCACATCCCAATGCTCGATTTTCCCACTCTTCTACTTTCTTATTGGTTTTGTCCATCTCAGCCATCTTTTTTTCCAGTTCATCTTGAATTTTTTGTAATACATCTTCAAAGTAAGCACATTTCTGTTGTGCATTCAGTAGCTCCTGTGATTGATCTGATGTCTGAAAAAGAGAGGAGCTTACCCAAAATGAAAGCAGACTTTTCAAGTTTAACAAGATGGCAGTAATTGTTATGCTTTCTAAGTCTCATGGAATTCTGAATATTAATTATCCATACTCACTTGAATTGTGGACTCAGGGAACAGACTGGCTGGATGACTAAGCACCAGCTCATCTCGTAGTTGTGGCAGCAATGACAGAGGTTGAGTAAGTGGCTGTGGTGGTGGTAATGGTGCAGCTTCCGCAGACGTTTGTGTTGGTGGTGATGCCCTTGTTGGTGCACCTTGTGTGACTGGTTGAGGTGACTGTGATTGTACTAGTGGTTGGGGTTGCAGTGGTGGTGCAGCTTGTGAAGGTGTTTGGATCGGTGGTGAAGGCTGTGATGATGTGGCTGGTTGATGTGTCAGCAAGGATGCATCTTCATTTGGTTGTGGAGGCATTGGTGGAAATTGTGTGGGCGTTTGAGATGGCGGTAATGCAGCCTGTATGGGTGATGGTGATGGCAGAGCCTGTGCAGGTGGTTGAGCTGGCAGTGGTGGTGGTCTTTCCAAGGATATTTGGGTTTGTGCTGGTGGTGGCTGGCTTTGGGTCGATTGGATGGGCAGGTGCTCTGGAGGGGATTCATCCTGCATTGATGATTGAACATCTTGCCCCTCTTTGGCTCGTTGAGGCTGCAACACTGTAGGTGACATTTTTCTGGATGATTCTACACGTCCAGTCTCTTGCGCAGGAAAAGACACACGGCTGGGCTGATGCCTTTGTGGTACAGATGCATATTGTTCTGGCAAGGGCACGGGAACCTGCAAGCCATTTCTCTCTGGGGATGCCTCTATTGGGGTTTTTTCTTTCCTGAGAGTTGGTCCTTCATCCTGGTAGGTCCTTTGTGTTCTGGGTACACTTTGTTGGCGTTGGTATGGTGACTCCTGTCAGGAAAACAAAATTGTCTTTTCTTTGTCACAAAACTGGATGAGTCGGGAGTGAAACTTTATCACCCTGGGGAACAACTTACTCCTCGGGATGCCGACCTCCTGACTGCAAAATAAAAACTATAATATACCAACTGAGCTTGGCAATAATCGATTGTCCTGCAAGGGGTTGTATTGGCTAAAGTCTACTATTTTTATGTTTTTTGTAATTTCAACAAAATTGATGTGCTTACGTTGTAATTGACTGTGTTTCACCACTTCTGGGACAGTTTTTGTCTGTAAAATAAACTTTAAGCCGTTATTGAGATCAATATTATGTATACATTTTTAGATCAAAGAGACATATACTGTACCTGTGCTTTCCCACCCGTTGATTCTTCCAGTTTCTCCAACAAAATTTGTATTTCGTCCTCTTGGTCTCCAACAACTGCTCTAAGGTAGTCGTTGTCTTTCTGTAATGTAGTCATTTCGACTTCAGCTTTTCGGAGCTTGAAGAGTTTTGTTCTTATTTTCAGGTTTTCGTCTTTCAACTTTTCAAAATCATCAGCTTTCTTCCTGAGAATCCGTAGTTGCTCTGCCTAATGAGATAATATATGGTGCTTCAGCAAGATTGTAGATTTATCAAAAATGTCATACGAAGTCAGTCGAATCGGGTCTTATTGGAAAACTTATCCGATCATTTTTGTTACTCAGGGTCGGCAGTTCAATATGGACAACCCCTCACAATTGTTCACGATTGTTCTCACACTTCCTAGACAGGGGTAATCACGGATAAGTAGACTTACATCCGGCATACCATCCAACTGCTTCCTCAAACGTCGTATTGTGTTCCGTGCGCCATCCAATTCCTTTTTCATTTTCTCAACCTTGTCTTCGATGCCGTTCAGAGCTTGCACTTTGGCCTGACAATTGCAAAATTTTATTGAAATTCCGAGTCAAAATTGTAAAATGTTTCGCTTTGGCTATTACAACCTGCAAGACGTTCCTCTGGTACGTCAAATCATCCACTTGGCTTTCCAATAACTGCGACTGCTCGCTCATCGTTTTCCTCAGCTCATCGTTTTCGTTCTTGACACCAGTGAAATATTTATATTGATCGATTAAATCACGAACCAAATTTCTCAGATTTCTTATTGTTTCATCGTCAACCTCTTCCTGAAGTCAAACATTATAATTGAAAGTTTCCTTTCCATAGTATTTGATTCCTTTCTAAATCGTGTTTGAGTAGAAATTCGAGTTACTGGAGAAGCGCCATGCCGCAAAGCGTTAGCCTTAAGCTCTTCTTCAGATTTGGACAACACATCGCTTTCTGCGCGTGACTGGAGGACTTCATTTATGATCGTCAGTTTTTCTACTGTGTCATTTAGCAGTTTGGCGTTATCCTGAAATCAGAATAGAGTCTAGGTACTCGTAATTTAGTTATTGACTTTTCACAGCGTTGGCCCCTTGAGATTGTCCGATCTGGGCAGCCTTTTTCAACCCTCTGAAGTTATCAGTAATATAGTTTATAGAGGTTATTACATCACAATGAACATGAACAGAATGAACACAAATTATATCGCAATGTCAGCAATGGCCTGATTTTTTGACGAAATATTTGTTTACCTATTTGGCCAATATTTTACGTCGAATATTGTTGCCAAATGTGACTAAAGTGTGGATTTATTTAGCGGATATTCTATTTTTCGGTTCCGCTCGGAAACGACAGTTTTTTTTTCCTCGGAAACATTTTCATTTAGTAATGGAATGGCAAAGCGTGCCTTGTTTAATAAATGGCAGTGAAATTTTAAAAATTAATCCACCAAGCGGTTGATTAGCCTAAAACGTGTGAGAAAGACTCACCTTTAATCCAAGGATGTCTAATAACGCCAAAAACGGCACGTAATTTCCGTATGTTGTGTCCTGAAAATATTAGAATTGCTAAATTAGGTTACGAGACTAGGCTACATTGGGGGTGATGACTCAGGGTACTTCAACTACCCGTTGCTGTTAGACTATTCTCTGGATAATTCTTTTCGGGCTCTCACTTACTGCTTGGTTTATAGAATCAAGGAAATATTCTCTTTGTCTGTTTGAATCATTCGTCCATGACCGCACGTCTGTGGCAGAATTATATGCCTTTAACCGCCCATCGCTTCTCTTCCTTACTAAGGACAGCGTCTCGGGGTGTTTGCTGAGAAACAATCGTTCTCGGCTATGGACAAAAGTCGGCATTTTCCGTCGATTTAGTACAAATTTTAATAATAAATAATTTAAAGTTGAAAAAATAAATTTGAATTTCAATAAATAAAAAATTAATGGAGATAATCTGCCAAGAAAATATACTTGCAATTTTTGAATGAAATCAACATCTGGTTATAAACAAATCAAAACCGAACAACGGCCAAGAGTGTCATAAACTTCTGTAGACATCTTCTTTTATCGGCTACATTACCCCCGGCGAATTTCAGAAGGGAAAATATTTGCAGCTGTCCGCTCATTTTCTTCGCGATTCAAGATCAGACCCCCTAGGCGCCTTCCCATTGGTGGCACATGCTCGGAAAGTCTGAGGGGTAGAGTAGACACGTCATATTGTTCTCCAACTGTTGGTAATTAGAGAACTTCTGCACAGGTGGGCTTAATTTCTCCGACTCGAACGCCTTCTGAAGGGGCTACAAGGGAGATTTTCGTCTCGTGTCTCGAGCAAAAGTATAACTTTCTTAACTGCGCTACGATTCTTCGACTCGTCGGGCGGTAATGGGTTTGCAACGGTGGTCGTTGTTCGCCGCTTTTCCCGGCAAACTGGACTGTGCCTTTGTCTTGGTCGTCCAGCCCTTCATTATCCACTGGAATTACACAACTGTCGAACTAAAGGGCGTGCGACACTGCTCGCCTACGAAAACGCGCTCAATACGCATGCAAATACGCTGCTCCCAAGGGGGTTAGAGATATTGGTTCTCCAACTCACCGACGAGTGACGACGAGGCAGAAACGTGTCCGACGATTTCCAGCCACCGAGGCGCTTTCATGAATAGATATCAGCTGTTTAAGGCGCATCTTGCTCCCGATGACACGGTTCCTCATTTAGTTCGGCATGCAAACCCTATCGCTGAAAGCAATGAGGGAATGAGGGTATTTAGAGAGGTGCTTCACATTTCTGAGAAGAGCAATCTACCTCTTAAGCCCGGTGCATGTACGTCACCGCTACGTTGCATGTTTCCCTTCAGCATAACTCTTAGCACAGTGAGCGCCGCTTTAGCAACATAGCAAGGAACTTAATTGGCAGCAGAGCCTTGTACGAAGGAGAGGAAGTATTTTGTACAAAACCCCATCACTTAGGTTTGTTCATTAATTTGTGCATCCTCATGATTTCATCCAGGACAAACCATTACCCCTGTCTCACGAAATACCTTTCATGGCAAAATGTATGTATATCCTCTTGTACATTCCGTTCGTAGATGTTGTTCTTGTCCACCCATGTTTGGCATCTATAAAATTTGTCATGTATGCCAGCCTCTTGAATATTTTGCAGCCTTTGTTTAAACATGTTTGTACTTGACAGCCATAATTTCCTATTGCGTTTTGGGTTTCAGAGCCGTCTGAGCTAATTCAGTGGAGTCTGTCTGGCTACATTTCCTGATCACTTCCTAAGCCGCAGCAATTTAGCAAAGACATCAACCAAATTTTTGGAAAACTAGCTGGAAACATAAATCATCACCCGCCAGTGTCTTCTGAGTTTGGTTTGTTTTAGAATTGAAGGTCAGATAGAGACCTGAGCTAGGATTTGATCTGTCTGTTTGAAAGGTCAGTTGGCTAGCCTAGGGGAGATGGCATATGAGGTTCCTGGCAATCTGCAGCTTAACCAGAAAACAGCAAATGGTGGCACATGGCTTAACATGAATCTCGAGGGATTAGAACTTTCTAATTAAATTTTACATTATTAAAATTTAAAAATTATTTCGCTGAGGCATACTAAAATTCAACCAAAAAAAAAAAAAAAAAAAAAATGATTATATAAGCAATAACCAACCAAAAGTGGCGGCTCGCCTATTCATGTGAAGAAGGCAGGCAAGTAGGTGAGTGAACACGCACCATTTGTACATTCTCCAGCCTTTTTTCTGCCAGATTTCTAGATTTTTTTCCAATTGAGGAGCTTTCTTTCAAACCGGCTTATATCCACTTTTCACACTTTTAGTTTTTTTTACGAATTCTGAATCTTTGGGATCAGGCCTATCACCTCATGAGTCGCTTTCCTTCCAAAACGGTTCCTATCCTCCTCTAAAAGCTTGATAAAAATCTGTTTTCCAACAAAATGGCTTATATCCACCCCGTTATATTCAATAAGGTCTTTTTTATCAAAGTGGCTCATATCCATCCATTACTAGTATGTTAGTAGTTCCTTTCTCATCAAAACGGCTTATATCCAAACTAAGATTTTCCGCTTCGAATTTGAATGTGGTTCGCTCCCCAACTGTTAGAGGGAAACACTAGACATGACTCGAGAAAAATCAGAAATAAACGACTCTCACAACAGGTGGTGTTGCCATCACTCTTGGGCACTTCTGTTTAACACTGGGCGCGCTCAAAGCTTTTCCTGTGCGAATGGCAGTGTGGATTGTAAACAAACTACCGTCGATCATGCGTATTTTGAACTTTGATACTGTTTGGTTTCCATTCGTCGATTTCCGTGTTTTGATTTCATTTGTTGTGTCATTGTCATCGCATCTATGTTTTGTCGTCTTATCGAACTTGATGGAGGAAGGTACTGTGAGTGACTTGAATCGGGGCTCAAGTAACAGAAGATCGACGCACGATGATCGCCGTCAACAAGAGAGGGACAAGCAATATCTGGATGTTGACCCGAATTACGTCATACTCAAAAAGAAAGGTAGAAAAATCTACCGTTACTGGATCAAGAATCTGCTGAGATTGATGAGGCCAATGAATGTGACTGCCTTGACCTAGACTGCGACGAACTACATATTTAAATACCCATTTTTTCTCGTTTAATATTTATACTAAATTTTAATATTTACTCAATTAAATGCCGATTAGAACTTCTCAAAAAATTGCTCATTGACTTGAACTTGAGCTTATTGAATTATTTTTATATATCATATATGTATCCTTATATATGAATTATATTATATCATTTTCCACTGTTTTTTTTACAAGTTTACATTGTATTAATATTACATAAAAAAGAAATTGAAATGTGAATTTTCTTTGAACAGCACAAATCCCTTTTTTTTTTCAAAACGGCTTATATCCATCGTTTTTCATCAAACGGGCTTATATCCAAATTACAAATGGCCGTTCCTCCTCCAAAACAAGAGCCTGATTTTCGAAATTTTACGGTATAGTTGACGGTTCTTCGTACAAACTATTTGGAAAATTTGGGAACTCTAGAAAATTTGCTTCATCATGAAATCTGTTTTTCTCATTTCCCCACAAAAAGTTAAAAGTGGATATAAGCCGTTTTGAAAGAAAGCTCTTCAATTTTATTTGAACGTGCATTTTCACGTCAAGGTTTATCGAGCTCTGAATTACGCTATCGCAAAGGAATAGCCGCTCTCGCTCTGAATCTCCTTCAAGACGGGTCGAGGTCGCGATACCGTCAGAGGACGAGGTCTTGGGTATGAGAACCGTTCATTCAACCCCAATCCCCCTCGTCACTGCCGAAAACTCCCGGCACAACTTTCCCCGCGTTGACATCCTATAGGAACCCCTAGCGGTAGATCGGGTGACTGAGATAAGCGTCTGATGTAACTGACAACCACTTCCCTCGGGTTTCGGGTTGAATGAGTAATGATTTTTCCCTTTGATGCAAAGCGAATACACGAAACGCTCAGCATGTTACCCCAAATCCCTCGGTTCCCGCCTTCAACTGCGAAAAAAGGAATGACGACTCTCTTTACTGACCACCACAGGAGCTAATCTGTCAATATTTTTTCTCAAACCTGAAGTAGGTACCTATGTTAAGAGATCACACATTTTATCCCTCGACGTTTCTCTTCATGCCTTGGAACGCTGGTTTAGCGACGAACAACATGCTGAGAATATGGTGCCACTTAGATCTTTCTCTCATCACAAGTGCTCCAGCTTTTGAATTCCAAGATACTCAATAAACAATTCTCAAGAGGCATCGGGCGATAACTAAATCTGTTAGTTTCAAGATCTCTGCATATTCGAAATCGATTACTCATTAAACAGGTAATTGTGGGCAAGAAATTAACACACAAAACACTTCTCTCAACCAGAAATTAGAGTTTATTTGGGTTCATTCGATGTATTGAGCAAGAACCGGTCTGATGAAAGAAGATGAAAGAGAATACAAGTTTTCATAAAATGAAAGAGCCTAAAAGGCTGAAGCACACTTTGTATGAGGCTAGAGCAGGTCCAGGCAGAACCCCCCCCCCCCTCCTCACAGAGGGACCGATACGAGCGCTAATGCATAAGAATATTTTACGCTTTTGATATAATATGACCAGAGGAGAGTTCAAGAAGCAGATATTTGACTCATATCTCCATAAATTTCATGATTTCCAACAAAAAAAAAAATAAATAAATACACAAATGGCTGAATTGAATATCAGGGAATAGAATTATAGAATTATTTTTGGTTACGAATGTATACTTGGTACCATTTACACCTATTTTATATTTTTTGATTTCCCTCTTGGAGATTCATAAAGTTTGTAGTGAAAATATCTAATCTGCTGTATGACTTGTACAGGCAGATAGGCATAACATCCGAAGCAAGTCCATTATCACAATTCGGCCCTGATTACCGGCTCATTGGCTAGTTAATGTTAGCAGGACCGTAAATATTTTGGACAAAATTCAGGGTTATCTTCGCACAGCTCATGATGCATAGAGTAGTCAAACATGAATACTCAGAAGCATGGTAACTGCAATGTTTCAGTCAAATCAAATAATACAGGCATCGGTCAATACTCGATGGCAGCGCTCAATACTGAGCACACCTCATGGTAACTGTGTGAACCTTGTGACCTCCAGGTCAGCATTAAAATGATTGAAAGATAGTAAGATTTGCTCATCAAGGTACTTCTGTAAGAGCAGGAATCAACTCAACGTACAGATCTATTCCTTTCAAAAATTGATCAACAGGTATATATTCGTCGTGGTCGTGCAATAACACGGGAGTGTTCCTTATCGCCGTCATCCCATATGCCAGAATTCCTTGCTGTAATATAAAAACGAAAGCCTTGTTAATGGTATGTTATTAAAATTATATAGCTAAGCTATATTGCTGTATTGCTGTGAAGGGCCAACAACAAACCATATTTGATGTAGGTACGAAAAAACAAGGACAAGTTGATGTCGATGTCTGAGAAATCATCGATACCCATTCCTTTGTTGATATAAAATCATGTTCAAGATCACTTGCAGAAATATAAAGGTGTTTTTGATTAGTTTTTTTGGTGTTTTTTGGGGTTTGGGGCATTGAGGTTGAACAACTTTGAAAATGCATTTAACCCCAATCTGCTAAACTTTATAAAGGATGTAATATTACTAATATAATTTATTTCGTATAAATAAAAGGTGGGAAAATGAAGATCTTTTTTCAAATTGTTCGTTTGAACTAGATAATTTCATTTCGTATCATATTATATTTTGAAAAGTATTTTACGCCCCAACTGGGCTATAATTTTTAAACGGTCGGATTGATGTTTATATCATTGGAAATCCGCTGGGTTGATTGAAATGGGCCAATTGACCTTGAAGATACGATTATTAAGACCGAAAATGACTAGGCCACAGAGAATAAATAGTAAACCGTTGTCAGGGAATAAGCAACAATTTCTCAAAATTTGTACACCCACCTCTCGCAAGAATCTCGAGTCCGTCCCTCCACAGAAAGCCGCAATGTCGTATTTATACCCCCTGAAAAGTATAAAACTTGGTATCAGGTACTGATCCGTTAAAGGCCTCGAAACTTTCTTTTTTTTCGATCACTCACAGTTTTTCCAGGGTATTTGAATAGGGGCGCCAAAAAGGATTGCTGTCATCCACAGGGGTTGGCGGGATTTGGGGGCTTTTCCTAAGTAACTCCAACGTCACTCCGGATCCACCTTTTTCGCAGACGGCCTGGAAAAGATTCGAAGGATATTTGCTGACAGTGAAGTCTTTATTGAATGATATCATCCAGAGCGCCTCTTATATATGAAACGAGTGCTTTACACAAAATTGATGTTAATCTTAATATTGTTAACTGTTTAAAGTGTGTACCTGGAGCCATTCCATTAGTTTATCCGGGTTTTCATTGACAGCTAGTCTTACGTCGAATTCCATGGACATGTAATCAGGCACGACGTTGTTTTGGACTCCTCCCTGAAGCAATCAATGCCTTTAACAGTGCAGATATTGAAATTATATAATGCGATAAAGCCCGTCTGCTCCTTGATTCAATATCATAGCTTGTACCGGCCTTAGCTGATAAATAAACCGTCCAACTGTTACTATCATACTTCCACAATGGTCATGTTGATTGACGTCACATTCCCCATAGCTGTCATTAGTTCTGGATGTCCTTCAATTTTCTTGGCCTCTTCAGCTCTTCGTTTGTAAATTTCTGGAAGGATGATGGACATTTTTTCTGCAGCTGTGTTTGGATGAAGAAGCGACCCATGGCCAGCGTTGCCGCGAAGGTGAATTTTTATGGCTGTGTGCAGAGAGTGAACAAACACGTCATTAAGATCAGATAAGAGTAAAGTGTCCGTTATACGAAACATATACTTCTGTAATTTGACGAGATTAACGTTTATTAATCTTCTTGTCAAGATTGGGAATAAGGTCCGTAATTAAAATGTATGACCATTGAATATCTGGGGTGTGGCGGGTCTTGGACCAATTCCGATCGATTCAGGGTCCAAAATTTAGTGGAAAATGATACCCCACACGACTAGGTACCAGAAATCTCGAAAACACATATTCAAAATGGGTAATAGATACTCATACATTCTTCAAGTAGATGTCAATCGTTCTGAGGCCCGTTTCATTGGATTCAGCGTCCAAAATTTAGTATAAAATGATACCCCACTCACCTAGATCGCCAAAAATCTCGAAAATCCATTTTTCAAAAAACACATTTTGACCCCTACCCCACCCAAATTTGGTCCGATCGGGTTGAAAAGTTTCGAAGACCAACTAGAGCCGGAAGCAGGTCCCTGACCGAAATTTCAGATTTTTAGAAAATTTTCCACTACCTACCAAAAACGGCGCGGACGGGGGACGGCGTACAGTGGACGTACATTTGACTTTTTTGATCTAGACTCCTTGAAACGCCCAGAAAAAAATTTTGGGCCGAATTGGAGTGGTTGACCTTTTGCATAATAACATAGGTTATTCAAGAAATAACCTACCAAAACCGATAAAGACAAAGCCAACGTGTCAAATGAAATCTTGGGAAAGAAAGGGATAAACAAATTACATCATCGCGTTAACATTGCCGTTCGGAGCGGGTTCCTATGCAATAGTTACAGTTATTACGGTTTGCATTTCCTTGGGGGGGGGGGGGGGGGTGTATTCTTCAGTTTTACTGGATTTGGTTGTTTATTCCTTGAATAATCAACCTATGTTTTCATACAAAAAGTCAACCCCTTCATTTTTGACTAAATTTTGGACGCTGAATCCAATGAAATGGGTCCAGGAACGATAGGCGCCAACCAAAAGAGGTCATCTTTCCGTTTCGAATATGCGTTTTCGAGATTTCTAGTATCTAGGCGTGTGGAGTATAATTTTCCACTAAATTTTGGACGCTGAATTGATTGGAATCCATGCTCCTGGTCCGAGGAATAACCAACCCCTGTGAATGAATTTGCAGCGTTTTCTTTTCTTCTTTCATTTCTGACTCAGATGTAGGAAAGCTTGACGGAAGGAATACATCTTCTGAGAGCCTGTAGGATATGGCAGTGTAGGTACTGAAACCTTATTCCCAATCATGACGAGAAGGTGTTTGTCCGATACGAGGCATCACACATGATTCCATTATAATGCTCCCAACGATTCAAAATCAACAAAGGAACGACTTACGTTCGAGCTTAAAAACATCATTTCCGCTAGTCAACAAAAATGACTGAATAACTGATACGACGAATGTAGGGTATATTGGTCTAATGAGGCATCGTAATTATTATCAATACTTGTGACATATCCAAAGCCTAATTCTGCACCACGACGTCGAAATAGCCAAGGTCACCACTTACCCCATTTGGCTCGTTCGTCATTGTAGATAATGAAACGATCGGAACTGCTCGGCACACCTTCATCCAAGGAAAACCCAATATTCAGCTTCTTAAATTCTTCAGTTAAGGCGAATTCTCGCATCCCTTCAGCTCCTCCCAATTCCTCCTCTGATAAAATACGATGCAATTAGAAATCATAACGGTTTAAAAGGTGATTTATTTGCTGATGTGAAACAAAAATGGCTGATAAAAAGAAACAACTGTGGAAGTGTTATCGTTTTCATACCTGGCACGAAGGATAAGATGATGTTACGAGTAGGTTGGAACCCTTTTTTCTTTAGGATTTTGACCGCTTCCAAATATTGTATTCCAATACTTTTCATGTCTTGGGATCCTCGAGCGTATATTTTTCCATCCACTGTTTCGGCAGCAAATGGATCGTGAGTCCATTTTTCCTGGAAATGCAAATTTACGACCGTTCGACTTTTGTTCTGACGAGAAAATGTACGGTTTGGGTTCGGTTTCTACGTACGAACCTTCACGACTGGAACGACGTCCATGTGGGAGTTCAAAAAGATGGCAGGGAGCGCGGGTTTCTTTCCTTTCCACGTTATTATGACCACAGGCTTCCTCGGTAGGCCGTAAATATCCACAGGGAGACCCAACATAGCGGCGTGCTTTTTTAGAAAACTCACGCACGGCTCTGTTGGATGTAAGATAGGATGGTATGTTTACAACCACGTAGTTTTCTCTTTTCAGCCTCAATACACTCATTTTCAATCACAAAACCGTATTAATTATTAACAATGAAATACCTAGATCGAAATTGATGCGAATCTATACCACAACCTGGTTTGTTATTGAACTCGTAATATTACATTGAGAGAGGCAAATTGAGTATAGTAAATACTTACCATAGTCAATGTTGGGGTGTACCGAAGGGATTCTAAGGTATTCCTTCAGAACCGATATTGATGGATGTTCAGTCATGACGCCTTTTGAAACTTGAATCGCTCACTGTTATCCTACAACGTCGAAGGCCGTCGGACTGAGTCGTGAGAATTTGATCAAAACGGATTTGACTCGTTGAGGTTGCACTGCTAATGAGCGTCGTACGTGAGTGACTATCGTGCCAGGCGATTTCACTGATTGCTCACAAGGACTATCAGAACCCCCCCTTCTTTCCTAATTTCCTTTCGCCGTTATTTAACTGTGTATACCATGAGATAGACCTCAACCAGTTACCTGGACACGAGGTGGAAGTTTCCATTGTACGTTATAGATTGTTCATTGTCGTTCCATCATGATCTCTCACGGCCAGATTGCATCATAAAACCGTCATATAAAATGTCTGCGCTATCTTCATACTGGGTTCCTAATCGTATCAGACGTTTGTTCAAGTTAATAAAATTGCTACATAACAATGTTTTTACGATATTTTCTACAATTGTATTCAATGCCTTATTCAGTTGGATTATTACATACTCAAATATACCACTATTACCTCATTTTGGTCTATTAATTCCCAAATATTAACCTCGTGATTTCAAACCCGAAGCTCTGATCTCCGATTTACGAAAAAACGTTACATTGAGTGTCACTTTTCAACTCAATAACATCAAACGAAGACAGCTGGTAAAGAGGCGTATTTTAAAAACAGATTCTTCAAACATTTTGGGGACCTAAATGTCCGAAGAACCATTCTCCATTGAAGTTTGGACTGTAAATCGATTGGAATGGGTTTTGGACGCCTCAAAGATACCATTTCCCTCACGACCCAACCACCTTTCCCCATAACCACATTTTATATTGCCCGCCGCCCAACAGAGAGTAAATGTGATGAATGATGGATAACTCATACCTAACTGATGGAACCATAGGGTAACTCAAGAGGCATATTTTTCATATAATTATGAGATTTTGGTACATCAAAGGAATGTAGCAGGACTTTACTGGATAATCACTTTTAGTTTGACAAAATATAATGTTGGATTATGATTACAATGAGCTCTGGATTAACCTTTTCGAATGAATATAGTATGAACAACAGCCTAGACTGTTTGGTGGCTTGAATAAATTGTGAAAGCTAATCATCCAACTCCATAATCCAAATCGCTTGTTTAGAGAGCAACAAACAGCCGTTTCTTGTCCATTAAACAGTCCATAAGTTGTGTGCTTTTCACAAGCAACTTGAGCTACAAGGAAAAGTGAGATCGAAAATTCCCACAATGGAATTCCCCTTTTCATCACATTCGAGCGAGGGGAAGTGTTTTCAACTCCACAATGCAAGGGCCGGGTCTATTTACTTTCTCAAAGCCCCAAGAGCCTGACGCTCACCTTTTAGCCGAAATGAACAAGAAAAGGGCTTGTGGAGAGAGCGGGAACTAACCCAAGAGCTCCTAACAGAAAATTAATGCACTTAACGTGTATCAATTATTCACCAACTTTTCCTTCTATATTCCTCCAGTTCAACATGAAATGCCCCCAAGAGACACATTCATGAGTGAACATTATTTTTAATGAACCTTCCTCTTACATTTGCAGCCTCCTCACTCGAAATTCGGTTACCTACTCAACTGGCAGAATTGGAATTAATTTGAGTTCAGGCTCTCGAGTTTCTTGCTTCGAGCACAGTTAAATTGATATCGGTACATTGGGATGTAATAAAAATTGAATGAGGGATTTTTTCGAATGTTTCCTCTTTTCGGTTGAGATATTGATACAAGCTTGATATGCCAACAAGCTAAATTTTGTTCTTCGCAATTATTCATGGCCCATTGGTTCAGTATACTTTACTTCAGAATCAACTGAAAATGGAGCAGGGAGAATACGTGCGCACAAATACACAAACTGACGATGTATATTTTCTACATGAAGAAGCCACACAATGCATGAAAATAATGTATTACTTTCTATAGAATTGGTTGCATTAAAAATGAAATTACTACAATACGTGGCACTCTATTCCTCAATGGTTGGATGGATCCCTCGAGTGGTGAAGCTCATCTTTAAGGTACCTAATTAGGAAAGGGGGTAACAGTGGATAAGAAATATTGTTCAAGCCCACTTGAATTGATTAGGCTCCGAAATTTAATACACTATACTCCAGCACACGCCTCAAGTCCTCAATATTCTCGATGAACCATTTTTTAGAAAGCCCATTCACTCATACCCCGCGAAGTAATCGTACAATTTGAATCCAAGCAGAGTCTGTGGGAAAATTTTCATTATTTTTTTAATCATTTCAAAGACTTATGACGCTCGGACAGCGAACGGATATTTTGAATTTGGAATCTACCTTGAAACGTAAAAGGTGAATGTTCGAGGAGAAAAAAGGGGTTCTTGTCAACGGAATGAATACCGTTTTATTGGTGTGAATATTAATCAAAAATATGTAACTAACTGGCCGTGTGCAATAAGAGTGATGATTAACAGGCCTTCATGCAGGTTCTGAGAAAGGAATGAAATTGATTTCACAGCCACATCCAGTCACTGGCTGAACTCTCTTTACGTCTATCGTTGATGTTGAGCCCGTGCACAATTAATGCTGAAAAGCGATACAAATCAAATCTATTGGCAGTTGGATTGAACCGTCGAGGAAGCAATACAGTAGTTGAATGATGGCATGAATAACCGCCGACCGTGAATATGATTCGAAGAGAAATCCTACACGACTGAATTTCTTTGGAATACGCTGAGTTTGGGAAAGCTTGTTTATTCTGAAAATGCGCAGAACATGGCATACATCCTAAACGAGTTTGTGTGGTTTTGAGCGCTACAGGTGCCAAAGTAGGATCTTTACATACAGTAAATTCAAAGCTTCCTCGTTCCCATGATCCTTCATTCCGAAAGGGGAGCCGTTGCATATGTATAGAAAGTATAGGAGTGGGCCTAAGAAACCTTATTGGGGTACACCAGCGTGTATTTCCATGGGTGAAATTTCATCTGCAAAACAAAATTTGCTGGAAGAGGTGATGATTGGTCAAAATGGGTATCTATCTACATACCTATGTATTTCGAAAGTGGGTTTTCGAGATTTCTGGTCCCTAGGCGTGTGGGGTACCATTTTCCACTAAATTTAAGACGCTGAATCGATTGGAATGTGTCTTGTTACTCTCTCCACTTTCCTTGCTACTTTCCAAGCTGATACTAAAAGTCAAGTGGAAATTATTTTCGGGCTACATTAAATAATTTCGTTGAGAATAAATCGAGCTTGAGAGAAATCCGAGTATATCTTTGGTCATCATCACCTAAAGATTGCAAAACAATGAAGTGAGTGTTCTTTGAGTTAAGACCAATCTTTATGAAGAAATATATCTATAAAAATATGCTGATGTATATTGAAAAATCGCAACGCTCTCAAAAGGTATGTGCCCAATAACGGGCGAATACTCTACACAAGAACGTTATCTATGTCATGTACCGCTGGGCTGAAGAAAGTAATGAATAATGCGCTTGGAACGAAACAAATGTGGAAGGTTCGAGTCGGGTGGAATTTTTCCAGTTGAAGTTTCTCAACGGCGACGAGGTATTGCACTGTTTGACCCTTCATATCCTGAGTTCCCTCCCCGAATATTTTTCCCGTCTTCTGATTTGAATGCCGAGAAAGGTTCGTAGCTTTAGTCCTTGAAAAGAGTCCGATATGAGCTCGCCCACGTGTGTGGTGAGCAACTTTTTTCATATCTGGGCGGTAACTGTAGGTTTTATTCCACTACATCCTCACTTTATAGACTGGTACGGCATCCGTGCGAGAATTCTGTAGGGTTGACGGTAGGTCAGGTCTTCGACCGTGACGTTGTGTGGTAACGCTAAATTTTGATGGCGTATCCTGAATACAGTCACCACCTCCATCTTTCCACCTACTCAAGCCCCACTATCAAGCCCTCTACTAAGATTTCAGATCGCGAATTTGAGCGGAAAATTTACAAATTGTAAATCGTTGTAAACCACGAGCACAATCCTTCCTTGCGTAAGTAATCTATAAAAATACTGTTTTATCCCTAACCATTAAGGTCGCATGAGGTTTCATTTTATTATCTTGATGATGACTAGCATCAAATAAAGGGTTTACTCTGAAGGACAGGCCGTTGAATTGAACAAATACAAACAAACAACATTCCAAGATCTTGCCTGACGAGATAATTTGGTGAAATACAACTTGCATTATTCGGACTTTTCTTCTCACGCGGTAGACTCTCTTCTTTGCTATTACAATGTGGCACATGAATTTTTAACCATTTTTAACGCTGACTCAAATAGGGGTTTTGGCTGTCACCCCCCAGAAAAGGTAAGTGTAGGCTGGAAAACATTAAATCCAAAATTGGAATATTATTCTGGAACTGAAAAAGTATGATTGCTCATACAGTTTCGGTCGAGATTCTCTTAGTTATTTCTCAGTGTTACAAAATAATCGCTAGTAAGAAGAACAGAAATCACACAGATTCACTGTGATCGCACACGAGTCCCCCCATGAAAAGGAATTCCAAATTATGAGGTTTCTATGGGTATTCACTTTTTATGGGTGAGCATAAGGATGGAAGGAATGGTCCAATTTGAGAGGTTTATAAAGTGCCCGTCCGAAACACTCCATTAGTAATTAGGAGTAAACTTTCTCGCGGGAGAGGAGGCTTCCTCTCTTCTCTCGACTTTTAATATGAGTTTTCAAGCGTTTTCCCTTCCTCAGTTTCCTTAGGAGAACCATCACCGTGAAGGGCGAGCACGTTTTCGCTTCGAGCCCTAATGGATCTTTTTGAACAACTGAAAATTTCCCTTTAGAGTTTAAGTTTTTATTTGTGAGCGAAATGATATTGCCCGGCAAAGAGTTTTGGTACTGATAGTTATGACCAACTCTATTTCGAGCGATGGCAATTCCATGAAGCTAGGAAGGAAACGAGAATGAGTGGAAGTTTGTGTAATTTTTTCCGATTTGTTTTCCTCGAAAGTAAAAACAACGAGGGAAAAGGGATAACAACCGTCCAAAATTACCAAGGGGAAAAAGGTGAAAATTAACGGGAGGGTGGGTTGAAAAAATTTAGATGGTTGTTGGGCCAAACTTTGCTTCTAAGAGGGAACTCAACTTTATTGACCAAATGAGGCCTACAAATTTTGTGTTCCAATACAAAAAATGTCTTACAGGATGTATGTTTTTTTGTCTAAAATCTGAACTTTTAGTCAGTGACCCCTTTTCGGCTCTAATTCACGACACCTTTGAGCGGGTGCAGGGTATGGGTGAAAATTGGCATATTTAAATTTGGTTACAAGATTTTGGTTATGTTAAGCCCGTGGGATATAATTTCCCGCTTTGAACGTTCAAACTATTTTTGAGGGGATTAAGTACGATATGTTGTGTTGACAATGCGGTTGCAAACTCTCATTTCTAAATATCTAAGGGAATCTATCTATAACCAGAAATTAATTCGATTATGCTGTTCTCTGAAACCAACGTCTTACTTTCTACAGAAGATTAAAACGAGTTCTGTCCGGTTTGAAGCTTCTTCTCTAAATAGGCAAACTAAATTAGAAATAGTCTGAATTCAGGAGAAGAATGTTCTTAGAATTTATTAAATGGTGGGGAAAACCTTAGCGTCAGTTTTATCGTTAATGTTTAATGTTCTCCAAACCTAGCCGACCTTCTTATAATGTTCTACGCAGTAGCGTGTGCAAGCGGCTGTTTATGATTAAACAGCATGGGATAATGAGTGACAAGTTATCATGATGTGATAACTTCGATTACCATTCCTTAGTTTGACAGTCTGGAAGGGGGCGCCGAACCGGTTGAGTTGAGGTTCATTCGTTAGCAGGTCGCTAGTTTTCAGTTGAACCATGTCAGAACACCCAGCGGTAGCCACGTTTAGAGAATATCTCAGGATTCCATCGGTCCATCCCGATCCAGATTACGGTGGGTAAAATATGCCTTTTCTTCTAGCTAAACTATTAATTATTTCTATGGTTTTACCAATATGCGGCTGTGCGCACGTCACAAACGTGAGCCGAAATTGGATTGATGTCGTTACATTTGCTTTTTATTGATCAAACTGATGACCAAATTGAACTTCAGAGCGGGTTATTCTGTGCGCTGAAAGCCATAATATTTACTAAAGAACGGACAGGAACTATGATGGCGATGGTCCACCCAAAAATAATAACCTACCTGGTCCGCAGACCCCCAAATTTCAAATTAAGAATTTATATTTTATATAAAATTCTTATCATTATATAGCATTATGTTCTTTAATCTTTGAATTATCTTTTAGGCCAATAACGCCACACAAAATCGAACTTAGCACAATTCGGCCGAATTTAGTACACGCGCATGCGCAGTTGAGATAAGGCCAGAAAGTTAAGTTCGGCCTTATCTCCTAGGAACATTCTATTGCCTATTGCCCCGTCCTACCCTCCAGATAAAAAAGGAATATCCACGGTATTTTCAAGTGTTCAAGGCCCTTTTTAATACATATTTTTCTTGACGCATTCACATTTTCAGCACCATGTGTGGAATTTTGGAGGAAACAAGCGTCCTTGATCGGTTTGCCGATCGCTGTTCATGGCACTGAAAGTAAACCTATTGTTGTTATGACCTGGAAGGGAACGAGCCCTGAACTGCCATCTATCGCTCTCAACGCTCACATGGACGTAGTCCCCGTCTACCCGGTGAGAAATAATTTTATCTTTATAATTTAGGACTGCAAAAGGAGGGAGGTTGTCGTTAATAATCTTCTTTTAAAGTTTGTTAGCGACACCTAAATTTCCTTTGGTTATTTTTCGGTCATCTGTAAGTACCTACTCGAAACTTAAGAGGACCTTAATACCTTCAGCAAGTAAGGTCAACGTGCTTTCCATTTTCTAAATTCTCGTAAATGACAAAGGGCCCAGCAAATTAAGTAATTATTGAGGTTATCCCAAAGTGAGTAAGAGAACAAAAAAAATTCCTCAAAATAATAATAAGGCAAAATGGGCTTTCCAATAAAGAAAAAAAAAACCTTGAAAAAACTGTCCACTTACACACCTGCTTGTTAACTTTATATTTTCAGGAGAAATGGACCCATCCCCCATTTTCGGGCCATAAAACAGCGGACGGTAAAATTTACGGCCGAGGAGCGCAGGATATGAAAAATTTAGCTATTCAATATTTAGCAGCCGTTCAACAGCTAAAATCCGAGGGTTTTCAACCAAAAAGAACCATTCACCTGTTGAATGTTCCAGGTGGGTTTTTAGAATAATATATTCTTACTCACAACACTGGTTATGTAAAACAATTGGGAGCACCAATTTGACGTAATTTCGTTGACCAAATAGTTAACGTTTTTTCGCAGACGAAGAAATCGGAAGCGTAGAAGGAATGGAAAAGTTTGTCAAGACTTCGGAATTCGAAAATTTGAACATTGGTTTTGTTTTGGACGAAGGGATTGTGTCAGAAACAGAAAACTTCATCGTTTTCAATGATGAAAGAAGCAAATGGGGTAGGTAGCTTGCAAAATCAACCTTTCAACAAAATGTCAGAATTAGTATCAGATGCATCACTTTGTAATAATTCTTTTTTTTTTTTTTTTTTTTAGTGGTGAACTTTATTTGCAATGGTCCGACTGGTCACGGTTCCCTTTTGTTTGACAACACAGCGGGGGAGAAAATGCGTGTTGTTTTAGACGAAGTGTTCAATAGAAGAGCTGTTGAAGTGAAAAAACTGCGCAGTATGTCAGATGAACCATTCGCCCTCGGGAAAGTCACATCGTTTAATCTTACTATGGTCGAGGTAAGAAACCTGCCTACCTCTTATGGTGCCTGGATTCTGGGTATATTCGAGGTGCACACCACAGGTAAATAGTGAATAAGGAAGGTGAATCCCATATAGCTCACCTGATAGATTCATGCAGACTTGAGATCCCATTGAGATTCACTTGTAAGTCCAAGTGGGTCTGGACTTGGCATGCGAGTGGAGGCAGTACGAGTCAGGGCTGGTTCACATCCATGGAAGAAAAGGTTCTTACAAACTTGTGTCTATGAGGAGCAACCACGGGGAGATCTTCAGTGTGCTCTAGCGGTAGTTGAAGTAATCTTCTTTCTTACTGGCCCTAGAGAGCACACTAAAAACCCACCACGCGTTGCTCTGTGCACAAGTCACATCTTGACCCACCGCCATGTTTTAACATGGACTCATGTTTTAGCCATGACCTAACTACCAAAAACCGTTCGCCGAGAGGGTGACGCGGGAAGGGAACGCCGGAAGGGTGAGGCGGGAGTGTCACACGGAGGAGCGTCTGGGGGGAGTACCGAGCCGAGCGACCTTGGCCATTTCCGGCCCTCCTCGGCCCAACCTCTCTGTATCAACTCTTCCCTTATCTTGAATCTTCACAACATAGATGAACGAACTTATAGTTTCTTCACAACGTCACCATTCACGTTCGCTTCGAGTGTTTTAGTTTATTTGTTTACTATTCCGTGTTTACTATTCCATTTACTAGTTCCGTGTTTTAGTTTATTCGTAATTATTTCGTTGTTCGTTATTCCGTTCATTCTCGTTCGCTTCTAGTGTTTTAGTTTATTCGTTAACTATTCCGTGTTTACTATCATTTAATTTAGTTATTCGTTATTATTCCGTTCCTGTGATGCCTAAGTGCAAGAACTGCAACCATGTCACCGACAAACAGTTTAATCTGGATCGTCACCAGCAAAGCAGTCGAGGATGCCAGAAACAGCACACTTCTGTTTCATTGAATTGTAATATGTGTAGTTCCGTAGTGACCTGTCGTGGTGATCTCATTGAGCACATATCTGGCGCTCATGGCGTACGTTTATCCAACAAGGAATTGCATTTTGACAACCACGCTGATTTTTTCAGTTGGAAAACTGGAATTGAAAGAGATGCTAAAAAATCTAAGCCAGTGCCCTGCATTACAAAAAGACTTCCATCATGATACCAGTCTTGGGCCTTATAAGGGTAGAGCCTGAAAATAGGTGAAACTACAGATATAAACAATAATACAAATTTTACAAATGACCTTATAGTTACATATCTTACATATCTTTTTTAAACTAATGTGAACTGCTGGAAACGTGTTTTGGGTGAGTTACAGATATGTTCAAAATTTGTGTGAGCCAATTTTAGCTTGTTTGCTGAAACACATTTTCCTAATAATTTTTTTAGGCTAGTAGGTAGTAAGTTCCTATTCTACCAAAATCCCCGATAAAGAGAGAATTGTTGACGTTGAACGAGGGAGCACGCTTTTTTGAAATGAGCGCCAAAGGGGAAGAATTGCGATGGTGTGTGATATTGAGCCGAGGAGGGCCGGAAATGGCCGAAGCCGCTCGGCTCGGTACTCCCCCCAGACGCTCCTGTCACACGGGGTTTTATAAGACAAGAAGAAAATACCGTACCTACTTCCTTGTAAGGTAGTAGTGAGTCATCAGAAAATACCGTACCTACTTCCTTGTAAGGTAGTAGTGAGTCATCAGTCACCTCGTATAGACATTCGTAATAGACATTCCGATTGCAGACGGCTAAAACATGGGTCCATGTTTATCGGATTTTAGCCGTAGGCTCTAAGCGGAAAGCAGACGGGGTCCAGGGGGCTTGCCCCCTGGCGAGGCCCAAAGGGCCGAGTTTTTCAGACTGCTTCTGCTTCAAGACAAAAAATGTAGATGTAGGCAATCACAAGACTTGCAATCACGATTTTCTCTGATTTCTCATCTGTTTCATTCAGACATCTTGAGCTTTTAGTTCTTTCAATCCTTTCCTTCACCAATATCAACTTTTGCTGACTGAAGTTTTCAATCTCAATTGAATTGACAATCACATCAGTGCACCTAGCATACTTGGTAACCTTGTTTCTGTCCGTGAAGTTCCTTTCCATTTTCTGTACCATACATTCTTCTGATGACCAGTCCAGCACAACCATTTTATGTGCTATCACCAATCTGAGGATTCCAATTGGGAGCAAGTCAGTGATTACAAAAGCCTACAAACACAGATCACTCTACAGAAAATCCTTGCATGAGACAACTAAAGAATACTGTAAGCCAGACATTTTAGCGGCGACACATGTATTAGTTATAGTGGACAACCACTGGGATCGCTGCGAACTATGGGAGAAGTTTTTAGCCTTTGAACCTTCTTTCTGAGTGTATTCTGTGGTACAAGTGTCCTAAACCCTGAAGGAAAGGGTCTTTTGCTGAGCCAGTGGAGGGATAGCCTTTAGATTTGTCATCATTTAACAGGACTTAGTTGAATTGTTCCCAACTTGCGTTCATCCACCCATACATCTCCTGACATCATTTTGGAGCGATTGTTTGTATCCTATTGGTTTAGGCCCAACATCCCTGTAGATTACCCATAGTAGTGTAAACGTCATTCAGCACATTATTCCATCCTGTTAATCGTACAGAGACAAAAATTGCGTAAAATATCCATGTAGTAAAATAACGTACATCTCTAATATTTGTCCAAATCAGTGCAAATGTCCAATTCTGACCTAATGTGAATTTGTCGTCCAGGGTGGCGTGCAAGACAACGTTGTTCCTGACAGGATCACGTTAGTATTTGACATACGACTTGGTGTCAACGAAGACCACGATCTGTTTCTCGATTGGATCAAGGTAAGGCGTGATGTAACATCCCAGTTGTATTACTCAAAGGTCTAAAGTGTTTATTGTTAGAACACCTGAGACCGCTTGGAAAACCAATAGTAGTGAAATTTCAGAAATTTGCTAGCTCTAAATAAGAAGACACGAAAAAAGTCGTTTCAACTAAACGAACAAATAGTTTACTTGTCGATTTATGTAGGATTACCTACACCAAGAAGATTCACGACACATTAGGTCTCAAAAAACTAGGACAGCCTTCATGAAGATAAAAACAGGGACAAACCCATAAATCTCAAAGCTAAAGGCGCAGAAAATCCTGCTTTGGAGGTCTGAAAACAATATATAATATAATAAATACCTAATTTGTTTCTTAATGAAGCTATGTCCAAGTTGAAATGTATAGCTTGAGAACAATTGAAATATATCTAGGAACACGCAACAAACTCAAAGAGAAAATTATTTATCAAATATTGCCCATTTGGTTATAAATATTATTTTTTCTTTCATCCTGAGGCGTGTTCCAAGAATTTTTGAATTCTCATCAAACAAATTTATCAGATTTTTTCAATCATTGAAGGCCAGAATTTTGAGCATCTTTACTTTATCGGATCTTTAATATACCCCAGGTTTTCATGGGTAAAATTACATTAAATCGGTTCGCTCACCCCTTCTTGAAGACCGTCCTGAGCCCTCTTAATATACATATTTATATTCTATGGGCCAACTTGCTCGTTCTATTGTCCAATTTCGGTTTAAATACTTCAAAGCAATAATTTACTTTGTCTCAAAGGGAGTCTGTAGGAAGGCTGGAAATGGCACAGAGTTCAGCTTTACGCTTAAAGATTCCAAAGTACCACCAACACCCGTTGATGACTCCAATCCATTTTGGACCGCTTTCAAAGGCGTAATGGATAAACTGTACGTATACTGTATAATTAACTATATATATTGTTGCAAAATATCATTAAAAATGTGGTTCTTGAAGACGTAAAAAATGTCTCCCAAAAGATCCAATTTTTCAATCAGACGAGCAAGGTCGAAATGCTAGAGAAGTTAGATGTTGCTAGTGATGGTGCTAGAGCAGAAATTACTATACAATAGAATTCACATTTTAATTTCTCATAACATCGCCATGCAACCATTTCCTAGTGGCACCCAAATTGACGTTACTCCTTGTATGGCCTCCTCTGATATGCGCTTCATACGAAATGTAAGTACTACGTCAGATGTATACCTACAAACAAAAAATACGCGTCAATCATAAAATGCCAACAACATTGATAGTTAAATTCCGACTTTTTTTCAGCTCAACATTCCTGCCTTTGGATTCACGCCTATAAAAAATTTCATCACGTTGATTCACGACCATGACGAACATATCTTTGAAAAAGATTTCATCGAGGGCATTCAAGTATACAAGGAACTAATCGAAGCCCTTTGCGCTGAAAGCGCTTAACTGTCAGGGAATTGGCTTCAGAATGAAACTTGACTGATTCTTGAGCCATTTATATTATAAAATTCATTCCTTGTAACGTGCCGGACTGATGCAAAAAAAAACTAAATTAATTTGTCGAAGTACCTAATGAATTACATAATTGTCAGTGATTTACTTCTCAAATTCTTCTTCAATAAAAATTTCTATGAATATGATTTTTTACAAAATTCCATCTTGTCTCTGTTTATTGGTTTTTTATATGAATTTGTTTATCCTAACCTTTGAATTGGTCAAGTTGAAGGATGAAAAATATGCAATGACAGCGTACAAAGGTGTTGTTCACAGATTTTATAGGGGCTAGTTATTCCTCGGACCAAGCGCGTGGAGACTCATTTCATTCGATTCAGCGTCCATTATACCTCTTCCGGTGGGCACCAATCAATCCGAAACCCGTCTCATTGGATTCAGCGTCCTGAATTTAGTCGAAAATGATACCCCACACACCTAAATCACCGAAAATCTCGAAGCACCATTTTTTTAAAACACATTTTGACCCCTAACCTCCCAAATTTGGTCCGATCGGGCTGAAAATTTTTGAAGGCCAACTAAAGCCGGAAATGGGTCCCTGACCCGAATGTCAGAACATTTTCTTCTACCAAAATCGGCTTGGACGGCGGACGGACATTTGCTAATTTTGATCTATACACCTTGATCCGCCCAGAAAAATTTTTTTGGACCGAATCGGAGAGATTGACTTTTTGCGTGAAAACAGGTAATTACTATTCAAGAAAAACCAACCATAAAACTTCATTTACCATATCATTTTTCAAATTCGAATAACCATAAAAGTCTATAAAAACTCAATGTATTACTGCTGAAGAGGCAACAATCATTGCTGTACAGGGATCTATCGTCAAAACAGCTAAAAATCTGTACGAACCAAATGCGAAGTTTTTATTTGAATTTTCAGAAACAACCCTTTTGTGGTTGCTGCGATACCAGGCGCGACAGACGCTCGTTTCTTCAGAAAGGTAATAGTACAAGAACACACGTTATTGTGACTTTCTAGGGAATGGGGCCCACATGGTTGAATACATAACTTCATTACTCCTAACACTGCTGTAAGCAAGAAAGAAATTCATTTAAAAGTGTTCGAAATTTCAGCTTGGTATCCCAGCCTACGGAGTCACGCTCATCAGAAAGTTTCACATGCTGCTCCACGACCATGATGAGCATATTCTGGAAACCGATTACTTGGAAGGAATCGCCATCTACGTCGATCTTATCAGAGCACTTACTGAAGTGGCTTTCTAAACTTTTTTCTGCTATCGACTTTCCACAGTCTGCCGGATAAATGTGAATTGTTGATACTTATAACGTAATAAAGTATGGAACGATCTGGCGGATTTTCACAGAATAAATGCGAAAAACGCTGCTTCGGAATAAATGGACAGGATGGGGATGCCAATATTCAAAGCCTCCTCGACAACCAACTTAACAAATTTGTTGCACTATTATCAGTTGTTTTTCTATACCTCACAAACGCTCAACGTTTCCATAAGGAATCTTTAAGTACTTCTTGGGGAAAAAAGGCTAGATTCTCCACAATTTAAGTTGTTATTAAGCACGGTAGTTCCAAAGATAGAGCTCCGCAAAGGAGACCTATTTTTTCAAAATGAAAATTGTAAAGTTTGGTTGACTATTGGCCAATGTATTGGCATGACTACCATTTCTACTCGAATTCATCAGAGCTTTATTAAATTTAATTCCTTTGTTTGAAGACCGAATCAGCGTATCACTGACAGTCAGTGAGTTAAATGGTTACAAACTTAAATTAATAAGAAATAAGGTTTTTTGACATATCAAGGAAAAGGTGCCATAAATGCGTATTATGTTGGTGTTACTTCACTGAAGTAAATTGATGACGAATAAGCAAGTAGGAAACATATTTTTCCATCTTCCTTGTAGGTTGAACTGCTTCTTAACGCGCAGGTTAGTTTGTCGTCATCATTCTCCCGCCCATTCACTCCTGTCATCCCAGTCTGGTAACTACTTAGCTTTGCTAGGTATGTGCCAAAGTAATCATTCAGCAGTCTCGTCTATCGGAAGAGGCCATCCCCCAGCCCTTTTTTCCTGTTCGGAATTCCAGCAACTCTAGATATCTCTCAGGCTATCCACCTAAAGCGAAAACTCAAATCGGCACTAGTGCCCTAATAAATACATGTGCAATGTTGAAATTATCCATGTCCCTTTATCCTTTATCCATGTTCCTTTATTTTGCTGTTGAAATAGAGGAAATGGAATAGTTTAACTTAGTAGTTTGTAAATACTGTATTCTATAGCTGCATGACACCTATTCATCTATAAACTTATCATTCTTAAATTCAGAATAAGGCGGAACTACGCCAGACCTATGAAGTTATTCAAACCTCGAGAAAGGCGGAATGGAATCCGAAAGCAGAAATGGAGACAACGCCTTCCTCACCTAACTCACTAAGCGGTCTTGATTACATAATCGCACCGTGATAAAAATGTGCTCCCCGCGAGACAACAGTTGCTCTCCGTCATTCACTTGGCCGTCTCAAGATTTTTATCACAGATACTATTTTACCCACTACAGTCAATATGAAATCATATTAATATTACTACTTCATCCCTTGGACGGTGCGCCCACCCAAGATACCACAGGACGTCGGATTTAGGTATGCTTTTTGAAGTAACAGTAACTTAATAGTAACGTAACTGTTTCGACCTATGCTTAAGCTGAAACTTCTGCCACAGATATACTCAAGTTATTATTTTAAGGATACCCTGATATATATTCAGTTCTCGAGAAGTAGAAGGACAATTCAACTAAAATAAGTCATAATATTATAGCGTGGAGTCCACCCAGAGTGAAATCAAAATCATTGAGTCCCTCGTCGGCCGCTTGGGGCGCTGAAAGTTGAGTAAAGGCTAGAGCTACGCCTCCTCCATTAGAGTTCACAGCACTCTTGGCTACAACTTGTTGGACAGCGTAGTCCATGAAAGAACGGTTTCCCAAGAAGTTTTCTATGAGGGCAGTCTGGGGACACTGGCATTATTTAGTATGCCATTTGTCAAGTCTCATTGTTATTCTTACTTCGCTATAAACTCTGCGTCATTACAGAGCCTTCATTAAATTGTGAGTGATACACATCATGTTGTCAACCCCTTCCTGATAAGATGGGAAAATCAGTAATGACGAGGAAGGGACCATCCCCATGGTCTCCTTAGTATACCCAACCGGAAAGATGGGCTAATTTCCTATTGTTAAAAAACTCTTTAAAAAAAAATGTATTTTTCCAACATTTTTGTAGTAGAATGGTCACGGTAAATTTTCTAAATATTTGAAATGTTGATCAGGGACCTCTTTTCGGTCTTAGTTGGTCCTCAAAACTTTACAGCCCTGTAATTTGGGGAGGGTATGGTTAAAAATGTATTTTTTAGAACTCCATTTTTGTAAACTAGATTCCCCGGATTGATTGGCACCGTACGGTGGTGGGAATGGGTCAAAATGGGTACCCAACTATTGGAATGAGTCCGCGACACTTCACACTCATAATCTTCCCCATATTTTCGCCTTGAGGAATAAAATAAACCATTACGGAAGATGTGTTTTTGTCTTTTCTTAAATCACCATCATGATTTCAGTGCGCAACCTACCATCAGTGAAAGAAATGGCTGAACAGGAGGCGGTTACGGTTTTCAAAGAATATTTGAGAATACGAACAGATCACCCAAGCCCAGATTACGGTTAGTAGATAACCCTGAGTTGATTCAGCAAATTTGACTTGAGAATGTCTGGATTTGACGCGTCCTTCTAGACTTTTGTAGGTTCCTTTATTATTTAAATTGTTCGTAGTCGATGCTTAGCTTGCAAGAAGACTACCAATCCTCTCACTAAGAGCAGCCATTTTGAGTTGCGTTCAAACTGAAATAACTCTCCGCATAGGATTTCGATGGCCCGAGAGAAAACCCAGTCTCAACGAGGAAACACGTTATCCATCTTGGTTTAGCTTGGTTCAGTCGAAAGTGTACGTCGTCTAAATGAAACTCCTCGAGTTGCTTAAAATGAGAGAAAAATAAGGTGATTCCTTTTGGCTCTCAGAATTGCCGAAAATAACGTTGCACTGAATTTACTGCTAGTCGTAAAACTTGGTCCCACCTTTTTCCGTCTTGATATTCTACGAGGCAACTCGATTTCCACGCGAGCGAAAATTGGATTGCATGGCAAACTGTATTCCGTACGTGTCTTCTCTCACATTGCATTTTATTAATTAAACTTATTTATTTGTTTGAAGTAAGAGTGGAAATTAATCCTCCAATTTTTATGGTATTCGAATTTATGAAGCTTTTTTCAAAACTGTTTCAATATTCCAGATTCGGCGGTTACATTTTTAACGAAGCAAGCAGGTAGGTTGAAGTTGCCTGTTGAAGTCTACGGAACGAAAACTAAACCGATCGTGGTGATATCTTGGAAGGGGCAAAACCCAGACTTGCAATCCATTATGTTGAATTCTCACATGGACGTCGTTCCGGTTTACCCGGTAAATCGATTTATATATTTGATATAATTGGCATTTTGTCCATTTGAACATGGAGCTATCTTGCGAAAAAGAATGAGGAGGAGACGAGTATCTGGATTTTCACAATGGAGAGAATTATACTGCCACACCGGTGACTCATTGAGAAAGAGTGAACGCGACATTCACTACACACAATTTAAATTAATTATGCACAGAGTTTAGGGGTATATAAGGTACTTACTTGTATCAATAGAGTCTTGTAAGTAGCACGAGAGAAGCTCCCAAAAACATCAACACTCAATGAGTGATTATAATTCTATCAGCACTCAATTCTGGACGGCGCCTTACTAGCTATCAAGGGGAGGAAGCGGGGCCTCAACAAATCAGCAAAATTCGAGGATTAATTATTTAGCCGCTCCCCATTTTCAAAATAACCTGCTCAACCCAGTAATCTTCACGTGTGCGGTCGTGGAGCTATCTATGAAAGGACTAAACCTCAGATTGACTGGCCAGAGTCGGATCTGATTTCTTGCTTGTTGTCCGACCACGAATTTTCTACGGACATTTGCGGATCCGACACTGATAGCTTTGCGATTCTAATGCAAGTATGATGAAAATGAGGAGCTGAAGAGCTGAGCTTCTGGGCCAGTCTCTTAAAAAGAAGGGTATTAGGATCCGCGAATTCGGCCCGTGTTAAGTCCGTGAATCCGTATTTAACCCAGACTTTCGTCTTCCTTGCTTTACTTTAGTCCGTAGGTGACGAATATGCAAATGTTCATAAAAAGTCTAGTGTCTTCGAATCATCGGTCCGGCGATCCACAGTCAGCCACAGTCCCCATAGTCTCCTGTTAGGGGATCCCCCATCTCAATCGATTCAGCGTCCTAGGCTAAATGTGAAAGGTTTTTGACAATAAAGTTCATTTTCTCCTGGAATGTGCCTTGCAGGAAAAATGGACGCACGACCCGTTTTCAGCGACCCAAACAGACGATGGAAAAATCTATGGAAGAGGTACCCAAGATATGAAAAGCCAAGGAATTCAATACATCGAAGCTATTTTAAAGCTTCAGAAAGAAGGATTCAAACCGTTGAGAACTATACACCTCGTGTACGTGCCAGGTATTACATGTTTCTACACCCCGAAATCGATGTATGCGTTAAATTCTCAAATGCGTAGACTGTACGATGCAAATGTTATGGACATTCCTAGATGAGGAAATCGGTGGTGAAGAAGGAATGTTCGCTTTTGTCAAGGCCCCAGCATTCAAATCGTTAAATGTCGGGTTCGCCATCGACGAGTCTTGCGCTTGCCCCCTGGACTTCGTCATAGCCTTTTTTGACGAGAGGTGTAACTGGAGTAAGTTACTCACAAGTATTGCGCTACCGGTCTTCTTATATACCCGAATAATGTTTGATGTAAACGAAATTAACGTTGTTACTGCAGCGTTGGACATCACTTGCTACGGCACGACCGGCCACGCCTGCCTCCTGATGCCCAACACAGCAGCCGACAAGGCCAGGATCATCGTGGACGAATTTCTCGACAAGAGGGCTTCCGAGGTTAAAAAACTTGAAGGAAAACCCTTTCGCGAATTGGAGCTGGCAAACGTAACTACCATCAACCTCACCATGTTCAACGTGAGTGAACAACTACAACGAATACCCAGCACAAGGGGTGTGTCGTTGAACAATGTTCAATCTGTGGGAAACGTGTAGCCAACATGCCCTGAAGCGGTGGTTGGAAATCCGTTGTCATGTTCAATGGCCCAGTAAGTGACCTGCTGCATTTCGACTGTCCATACGCTTATGGGACACAACGAGGTGAGAAAAGTGCCCAGCAAGACCTCTGAGGTTCGATTAAAGAGTAACTCATATTAATTTGTGGCAGCTGCCTACGCCGTGTGGCTCTCAAACAATTCTCTCTTGAGCTCTATCGACAACACTGGGGAACGACCTCCTATGCCTCGTCCTTTGAGCTTTCAGGCCATTTCCTCACTCTAATAGGAAACTTCAAGCGTTAAAATGCTTTCAACATTTAGCACTTCAAAGGCTTCATCAACTCAACACTCCCCTCTTGACATTTGGATTAATCTAATCAGTGAGGAGCAGTAGGAACCCAATTAATTAATCACTATAATCCCTTTCAAACGACTGTTTCATTAATTTAATTGAGCGCCCGGCGTATTTTGTAAAATAGCCGTGTTGAAAGTCTTTTCCTGGTTGCAAATACCAAACACGCTGAAGTTAACTCAGACAACGGACAGTAGTACCTATCCTACTCAAACTTGATTTGCTCAATCATCATATTATGTCTAAAACCATCTAGAATCTATACCTAAAATCATCGATGAATCACTAGGAATTCAAATCATTTTGCCTAATTTCAATTTTTGAGCAGTTTTTAGCCTACTGGAAACTGGAAGCTGCATTGCTTCCTTTCAAACTACCAAAAATTTCATCAGGTTTTGGTTGGTTATTCCTTGAATAATCAACCTATGTTTTCATGCAAATGGTCAACCTCTCCGATTCGGCTCAAAATTTTTTTCTGGACGTTTCATGATGTCCTGATCAAAAAAGGTCAATGTCCGTCCGCCGTACGCCGTCCGCCGTCCACGCCGTTTTTGGTAGTAGAAAATTTTCTAAAAATCTGAAATTTGGGTCAGGGGTCTGTTCCCGGCCTAGGACGGTCCTCCAAGCTTTTCAGCCCGATCGGACCAAATTTGGGCGGGGTAGGGGTCAAAATGTGTTTTTTGAAAAATGGATTTTCGAGATTTTGGGCGATTTAGGCGAGTGGGGTATCATTTTCCACTAAATTTTGGACGCTGAATCCAATGAAATGGGTCCCAAAACGATCGGCACCCTCTGGAAGAAGTTATGGGTCAAATTGGGTATATATTACTCATTTTGAATATGTGTTTTTGAGATTTCTGGAACCTAGGCGTGTGGGGTATCATTTTCCGCTAAATCTTGGACGCTAATTTCAATGAAGTGGGTCCCGGAACGATTGGCACCCTCTGGAAGAAGTTATGGGTCAAATTGGGTATATATTACCCATTTTGAATATGCGTTTTCGAGATTTCCGGTACCTGGGCGTGTGGGGTATCATTTTCTACTAAATTCTGGATCCTGAATCGATTGGAATAGGTCTGGGACCCGCCGCACCCACTGTTTCCCCATTTCCCCCATGTTGAAGAAATGAGTCTCCATGCGCCTGGTCCAAGGAATAACCAACCCCTGTGTAAGAATTTGCAGCGTTTTTTTTTTTTTTTTTCAGGGAGGTGTTCAAAAAAACGTAGTACCGGATCATTTCAAATTAAGTTTTGACATAAGAGTGTCCGTTAATGAAAACCACGACGAATTTCTAGAATGGATTCAGGTGAATGAGGATCATCACAATTTCATTTATGTATTTGATTTTATAAAGATTGTTGAGCTACTTAATCCCCCAATGATCACGACTCCTTTTTTGCAGGGTGTGATCAAGAAGGCGGGAGACGGTGTTGAGCTGAAATTTTTTAGACGAGAAGAAAAAGGAACACCGACGAAAACAGATGACAGCAATCCGTATTGGGTGGCGTTGAAATCTGCAGTTGACGGAATGTGAGTTGACCGAATTGAATACACTTTTGTTCATTGACTTGTTACCAACAATAGTTTTACACTTTGTTACAGTGGCTTAAAAGTTATGCCGGTCGCTTGTCCTGGTAATACAGATGCACGAATGTTGAGGAAGGTAAGCGATTTTCACTGTGTATTGTTGTTGTACTACCTTCATATTGGTAATAATTTACATTATTTTCTGGAAATTTTAGTTTTAATGACTATTTCATCAATGTGTATTGCAACCATTGTACAAAGAAATTGAATTTTTAATACTTCTACTGATTATTTATCAATATTCTCTCCTCCACAAAAGGTCCTCAGCATTTTGAGTCTATTTGCTCCATCCGAAACTGTAAATTCCGCTGAGCTTGATGTCCAATGTACTCCAGAAAATGTGTTCAATATTTTGTAAAACTTTTCTGAGCTGTAGTTGGGCTTGACAATTTACATTATGTGATAAAAATACCATTTTACAAGGATTTTACGTTGCAGGAAGGAATACCGAGCATTGGTTTCTCGCCTATGACCCACACCCCATTACTTCTTCACGGTCACGATGAATACATTGAAGAGAGCGTGTTTTTGAAGGGGATTGATGTGTTCACTGAGGTCATACGAAAAATATCGTCAACCCCTTGATAATTCGAGATGCAAGAAGGTCAATACCACAGTTGGCCAGGACATTCGCATCAAAAATAAGTGTTTTACAACCACTCGCAACAAATATACTACTAAAGATATAACAGTACACTCATTAGGTAGGAATATCCATTAATTATACTATATTTTGTGAAAATAAAACATAATGAAATGCAATAGACTCTGATAGATGTTTTCATTCGCGATTAAACTCATGCATTCATATACCCACTACTACCTAATTCAGTTGTGCAGAAGATTGATAATATGTATAATCAAATTGATTTATTGAGGATACTTTGGATTGAAGCAGTCACAAGGCAGACAGAACTGATCATGGTAGGAGGAAGGGACACTCCTGTTATCTATTGATTCAATTACAAAGAAGGATCAATGTGTTGACCCAGAGTTTCCAAACGTACACGGGTCCCTGAATGTGAAATGTGAACCAAATGTTCACTTCGTGTAAGCTGTAACTAAGCCACAGTAAATGGATGGGGGTCTTAACAGCTTGATTACAATTCGCGCATACACGTGGCTCTCATGCATTGTAATCACCACAACAACAACCCCAAAGTGGCAACGTTTCTTAACACAACCTTACATTGCATGCCTCTAGGTATACGAGTATATCAGAACGTACTATACATAATAACCTTGCCAGCTAACAATTTAATTCTAGGAGAGACGGAAAATTGCACAGAAATTCCATCTTTGCCTCCTTGTCTCTGGCTTGGTTGCAAAAGCCTCCCTCCCCCTCCTTTCTCGCAACTAAGAGTTTTCTGACATTGTTAGCGGAAGAAAGCATTTTTAATGGTACTTTTACAGTTTTTTGTATAATAAGATGTAGGTTAGGTGCATTGATAATTTTTAGAAACAAAAAGATTGTCCACATCAGTTGAATTATTTATAAGTTGGCATGACAGGCAGACGGAAGAAGACTTCTTTGCTCGCTTTTTAGTCCAAAATGTCAACAAGCAGCACATTACGCACATACCAGAATGAAAGGCAAACCCCCACAGGGATGAAAAGCACCCTCTGCCACTCCTTCACTTGGTCTGACTTGCAGTTTTGGTTGGTGACCCAGCCAATCATTGGCTTATTGAATGGTGTGATCAACTTTTAATTTCAAATTTTTATGGAAATTTTAATAGGTTTAGCCAATACTGGGAAGTAATATCTGAGGTTTGACTTGAAGACAACAATTATCATGCAACTGTTTTATGAACCATGAAGCTTATTGTTGCAAGCTGGCACCTGCGCCCATCAAATGGGCTGCCAGCATTGCAGGATGAATGACCTGTGGAGGGCTAAGGGTCACTTTCGAGGAATTGTGCTTCGTATCGAATTGGCTGGAACCTTCCCGTTCGCTCGAGACAACACGTTGAGTTCCCAGAACCAGGGAAGGTTCAAGGCCAAGGCAGCAAGTATTAAAACGGACCCAGGAACGCCGCACAGTTCAGTTCAGTTAGGAGTCCGAATATAGATGCATTGGGTTATAAATCGTGCCGTGCCATGTTATAAATTGTGCCGTGCGACAACCGCATTGTGATTGTGTCATTGTGTAAGTGTGCAAATGTGAACAGTGTATTCAAGTGAACAATTGTTAATAAATTCTTTACTAAGAATATAAATCGTTACATTATCTACAACTCTTCAAGTATTTCATTTTGTTCTCCAGATATATAGGCATCCAAGCAACTTGGAAGGCAAATGGTGAAAAAAGAATCCTGGAGGCAATCAAGGACTTTCCAAACGTCCTTTAGGTACAGCTTATACCAATACACTATAGGTAAATATTCCTCGTAGCACTCTTTTCTGAAGTTTACCGGCCTATTCGAGGTATCCCGACACGATGGGAAAAAATTGATCACCAACCGACCGGATACGGGTATTCTCCTGAAACCTTTCCGTATCATGTGTATCTTGGAGTCAACGAGGTAGAGACGACAAAACTAAACGAATAGAATACAGGGTCGTTCAAAAAGAGGCAAAGTTTTCTTCTTCTAACTCTCCTTTTTTTCCTGGCCGATCAGGTGTAACTATGCTCTTACAACAAATCAGGCGAATTCTTCCCCTAAAAGCTTTTTTCTTTTTCCAAGCTCACCTTCCACACTCCTCTCGACGGCACGTTATGCCACAATGGAGTATCCACCCTTCCCCCTTCCCCGGGGCACACTTCAGAATAGCCGACTGTTCATCCTGGTTACGATGGGGAACTTTTTTTTGAAAGCTTTTTCACGTACTGGATGAAGAAGACTGGAAAGGTGTTCAAAGTTATCCCTTTATATATGAGGACTCGTAACTGAACAGTACGGAACTAATTGTACCTACTACAACCAAAGTACTTTAGCTGAAGGTGCAATAGGAAGTTTACAGGAATATTCATCAAATAAGAAAAAAGTGATAAAAAAAAAATAATAAATAAAATAAGACGCTGCACATTCTTTTACGGGGGTTGGTTTTATTCCCCGGACCAGGCACATGGAGACTCATTTCAATCGTTTCAGCGTCCAAAATTTGGTGGAAAATTATACCCCACCCGCAACACACATTCAAAACAAGTAGATGATGGAGTTCTGTGAGCTTGGTACTAAGGCCACACATTCTGATAAAAAAAGAATGTGGTAATGGGCTCAGCTGCTAGTTTTTTGGAGAGGGCAATGCGGTAGGATGGGAATTCACGATAATTCGTACGGTCGACTGAGAGAGAAAAGGGTGAAAGCGTGAAAGGGGAAGGCGCGATTTGATGAGAGAAGCTTCGACACTGACCAAGGACCATCCAGGCAGATCCTTTTTGGTCAACAAGCCGGCTGTTTCGGGGGAGGCAGGACAGTTTTTACAGCGTGGACACTTCCAAGCTGCACGGACAGCCTTAGACTGCTTTCGGAAATTCACCTCGAGTAGACCTGCACAGCCAAAAAGGAAAGAAGATCTACAGAAGGAGCAGTCAATCTCAGCGCTGAAGACCAGCATGCCATCGCCTTAAGCTGGGTTCACATGGACGCAGTTTTTTCGTTGGTTCTGCCATCTGATTGGCTCCACGGGTCTATCAAAGCAGCCGCAGGTGAACTTTTGAAGCGGTCTGCCTGCATACATCAAATCATTTTGATATTTGCCACGGTAACGCATGCGCAGTGGGTCTCGGGCAGCTCTTCCAGCTGTTTTTGTCGTCTCATGTTACCTCATTTTCGTTATAACCGATTTGCCAGCAATCAGCTCCATGAACGCGCTTGCCGCACTGCATCCTTGTGAACACCCAACCCAAACTCAAAACGTATTCCCCCCACCATTCTACCACACTTGCCGCTAACGGAGAAACCGCGTCCATGTGAACCCAGCTGAAATTATATCGTGTAGGTTAGCGGGCTGACCAGAGTGAGTGTACTTTAGTGAAGAATATCGGGAAAAAAATCAGTGGTGACATCTCTCACAGGACTCGAGAAAAAAAAAAAAAGCGAGAACAGAGAGCGTGTTCACAGTACGAACGCAAGGATGATACTGCTAGCTATCAGGTATACTATGCTGATATTGATGAGAAAAGTAGCAATCCTACAATTGTTTGGTAGGTTACAAATTTTGGCCGCCAGGTGCGCTCAGGTCGAGCTAGAGATCAGGAAAGGTCCTCCTCGAAGATCCAGCACGAGCTTCTCGTTGCTCTCCGCAGAGCGCGTGTAGCTATTGCCGGTTCTTCCACTTCCAACTACATCTTGCTTACTTCACTTCTTCTTGTTCTTGCTTCGATTGTCCAAACCCACTTCCAGTAGGTAAATATTGTTTATTTTTGAAATCCTATAATCAAAATTGTCTCTGTTTATAAATTTTTTCACATTTTATTGCTTATAGAAAAATCACTCCGAACGCTACCTAGGACAAGTTAAGCTGATTGGGACTGCGGACTGCAAACAGCATGATGTGAATAGTTTCACTGTATTTTTCCGAGTCATTGGTGTCGTTGAACTGTTTCATTTACTTGACGTAAACTGGTGAAATGGTTGTCGCTCCTCCAGAATCAGCGGCCGACGTTATTTTCGCGATAGAGGGAACCGCCATAAATGGAGCATATTTGGGAGACATACGTACAAACTACGTTGTTCCAGCGCTAGAGTAAGTTGCAAGAAAATATTCATAATTCAAGAGTTTACCAGTACGAAATATGTCTTTTCAACAGGCATTTTGTAAGTCAAGTTAGAGAATGTAAAGATATTACCGGCCGAAATTCTGTAGTATTTTTGTGTAACAGTGTATTTTTGTATCCCCGTAGTGTTTCTCTGTCAGCTCAGTCTACAAATTTACTCATACCTAAATGGAAAGTCTACATGCTGAGCAGATATTCCTCCTTACAGTATTTAGTTCGCAAATTGCAAATTTCATTGTTGCTGTTATAGGTTTTTCAATCAGGGAACTCTTGAAGAAAGGGAGTACGGTTGTGAGGTAAGCCATATTTTGCTAAGTACGTGCTAATCTTGACTAATTGGCACAGCAAAGATGCACAGTACCTAGTATGGTGTCTGATATGGACACCACAACTGAATCAGTGAAGCACTATCGCTGTTTCATACCTCAGCCTGTTGAGCCAGTACATGGAATGAATGAAATCTATCTTTCTCGCTATGTACACTTTGGAAGGCTAACATTTACCGTTGATATTCAGGGTACAACAGCGCAGTATGGCATCATCATTTACCACGCTGCCGATCGCCTGCCGTGCCCCAGCACGGATATCTACGGTCCTTACACGAATCCGCACAAACTTCTCCAAACGCTGGACAAAATCGAGTGAGTCAAGTGAAGACTTGCCTTCGACTGTAGGTATCTTGGTCATCCCAATAAACTTCTCCTACTTATACTTCCACCTTAATTTCAGGATGGTTGGAGGCGGTGGTGAGTCTCACGCCAACGTAGCTGAGGGTCTTGCCGCAGCTCTGCAATGTTTGGACGACTTGACGCAACGACGTGACAGTGGATCGCACTCGCAGAAACATTGTATCCTCATTTGCAATTCCCCACCATACCTCATGCCCGTCATGGAAAACCAAAATTACTCAGGCAACACGGCCGAACAAATGGCCGTCTTATTTAATGAGGTTATTGATTCATTTCGAAATCGTCATTGATTTACAGGATTTATTCAGCGGTATTCGATTAAAGTAAATATCTACATTCTCATCAAAATTGTTTCTTTTTTTCTACAGAAGAATATTCATTTGTCAGTATTGTCACCAAGGAAGATCCCAGCCCTGTACAAGTTGTTTGAAAAGTCTGGTGGAGATCTCAGTGCTTGCCAGACCAAGAACTACGCCAAAGACCCGAGAAATTTGGTACTCCTTAAAGGGTTCAGGTGAGATACATTTCATCGTATACAGTCGATTTTATTTCTTGGCTACATTCAACTGTTACTGGAGTTTTCCTGTGTCTTAGCTTGAAAGAACGACCTGTCAGTCCAACCACTACGGCCAATCCCGCAGCGCATCTTCCTGGCATTGGAATGCCCAGCCCTATCCAGTCGCACGGCAGCCCTATTACTCCGGCAGCACAGCAGCAACCACCGCAACCTGTCCAGGCTCAGCCCCCTATTCTCACTGTGAGCGCCAGTTATGTTCAATTTTCCACTGATAACGCAGATGTGAATCGATTCCCATAGATGATTGATATAATCGTTGTTTAGAATGTTGCTCCAAACGCTGGTATGGTGGTCGGTACTCCACAAGCAACAGCGGTGGTTCAGGGACGAGGAGGGTACCCCCCGGCGTATCCAAGGCCGCCTGCACAACCGACGAACCGTTGGCCAATGATGCCTCCACAAGGCCCGCGATATCCGGAATCTCAGTCTCAACTCATAGCGCAATTGTCTCGACCACCTACTGCAATCCCTCCGCAGTTCAATAGTCAGTTCATTGAAGTGAAACCATTCCTGTGTCAAATCCTTCACGAGAATAACTCAGATATAAATTTTGTCGTCTTCTCCAGATGTACCAGGGATGGCCCCCTCTCCCGGGCAACCGCAAACGCAGCAAGTTCCAAATCCTCAAGGACCTCAAGCGCCGACCCAACAACTGCCTACGCCGCAAGGCCCGCCACAACCTGTACAAGGTCCTACGCAGCAGCAGGCCCAAATGCGGATTCTCCAGCAGGGCTTGGCTCCAGGAGCTATGGGCCAGCCTCAGCCTGGTGGAGTGCTTCCACCAAGCACGCAGCAGGGTAAACATTTTATACTTCGTCCATTAGAATATTGCCTTCCTTGACTGCTCTCTTACGGAGGAGAAAAGAACTAATTGTAACACAAAATATATATGTACTATAAACTATTGTGATCTTGTCAATTTTAGATTCTGCTAGATGATCTTTCTCATGGTAGTCTGCCTCAATATTCACCACAATCAATATGCACACATTCTCGCAAAAGCTGGTTTTGGATCAGTCATCTCGAGATCAGCAGGGGGGATTGTGATAATACTCACAGTTAAAAAATTTAGGTTTTGGTGTTTAAATTGAGGAAACTTGCCGGACAAAACAAAAAGCTCAACAATGCAGAAGTGATAGACACAACAAGATAGAATACAGAGGATGAGCTCTAGAGTTAAATTACCTTTATCGCCTTTCAGAACAGGCATCTGACTCCTTAGTTTCCTCATCATCCAGAAGAGTGCAGTCAAGGAAGGCAATATTCGATGTACAGTTCCTGGTTGCTCCTCACCTGAAATTCGTACAAATAGAAAACTTAATTTTCCCCAAGATTTAATAGATCGATAAAAAGTAGGAACAATTGTTTTCCATTATTTTTCAGACAGAAACTATAATTAATGTTCTACCAAAGTTTGAGCCAAATTTGAATTTTTATGTAAAATCAAGGAAGTTTTGGCTATTTCAGTGGTAAAACTTGACTGGTTGCGCATTGCCGGTGAAGACTACTGTTGTAATATACCGGGTGTTTCCTGTGTAGTGGGTATGAAGTTTAATGTTACTATGTTTAAATTTTGAAAAAGCCAAAAACTTTTTTTTTCAATTACCAGGTGCTGCGAGCTCCCTGGATTTATTTAAATTGACAACTTGAATATTACTTTCTTTCTCCTTTTTGCAATTTGTCAATAGGCGTTGGCATTTTTTACTCCCAAAACGTGAACGTTGGTAGTTCTGTATAAGTACGAGTATTTACCTACTCATATTCAGTATTATACTTCATTATGAATTGGGTGTTCTCACTAGTACAATTGGTTTGACATGTACATGTGATGTAGAGATGCCCGATGGATCTCTATGCTACCTACAACCTTCATTGGATTTACCCAACTCCCCACCAGCTGTTAATTCACCCGAATAACACTTTTGTGTCGTCACTAGCTGCTCACAGCACCCCGTGTGGCACTTCCGGACACTACCGGAGCGTCAGTCAGTCGCATTCGAGGAGTCGGTCGAAAACGTTGTCAGAGAGCGCGTCTACGACCAGAAGTTATTATGTTCTGAGTATAAACATTTTGATTGAGTGCCTGGGGGGAGTATGCTTGTTCGGGTGTAATTAATCTATGAGTTAAAGTCCTGATACGTCTTAATAAACCCTTTTTATATTCGTTATTGTCACGAGACGCGTGTGTCACTCAGTGAAAACCTCATTGTGACGCCTTCCAACTACAAGGAAGGGCAGATCATTGACGACGACGACATCACATCAGAAGTGGGATTCGACAATCTGCGTGCATTTTCAAATGACAATAATGATGGAAACTGGCCTCGGAGTTTTTTGGCGATTTTTCGCATGGTAATGCTGCCGATAGGCAACAAGTGAGGGATGCGACTCCATTTTGTTGGCGGGGTAGCTATCGTTACGCACAGCACATTGCAGGACATTTTCCCGAGCGCCCACCCGACTATACCCGACCAGGCCCGAGTGGATTCCGCGTTCAGCTTCTCAACTTCTCACCCTCGTCACCCCTCTCCACATGACGTTCGCGGAGGCTCATTCCAGGACTTCTTGACGGAACAAACCCGTGCCGAGTCAACCAACTCATCAGGTTACACCAGCACCACCTGTAACCAGAAAGAAGAGTGCAGCAAGGCCAAAACCAGGAGAGAACAAGGCGCCAACAGCACAGCCAGCCAACAAGCAGGTTGGCCTCTGCGTCGCTAATCCGGAGGGAACATTGACCCATCAAGGTTATGTATTCAAGTACTGTTTTGATTCAGGATCAGAATGCTCTCTCCTTCACATGTCAACCAGTGACCATTTTCATGGTTATCTTTTCAAAATATCGTCCGTTTGCATGATCTAGGGTCAGCAGTAACTATTTCCATGTGCCAAAAACAAGTTTTGGTTACAATAGATGGGAATGACCCTCAGGTATTATTTCATATTGTTGAAAACTGTTTGTTGCCTGTACCAATCATTTTGGGGCGGGAAATCCTTGCCCCAGATTTTTGTATGGCTGTGAATTCTTCAACCTGTGTGCTTAGGAAGGACGCTCCTCCTAGCACCTTGAATGATTCAAATAGTAGTTTGTTGGACACTGCCAACTTCTCAAGAGCTGAACCCAAATCCATGCCAGTTGAAGTTCAACCAGTCCATGTAACTGCTGGAGAAGATATGCATTCTGGTATTTGTAATGAAAATGAAATTTCCGATTTTCTGGATGGCCACTGCTCATTAGAACAGTGTGCTGCTGATGAGGTTGTGATGTTCAGTGAGATGTTTGGTTGCCATGATACCACAATTCCGTTTCTTGATTTTTCTCCTCCTGTGGGATCTTGCCATGTTTTGCCAGTAAGCACCATAAATTTGGATACAGTTCACACAGATCTTTCTGTTAGTCACCTCTCTGACCTTATTCGCATTTTACAGAAGTATTCCCAATATTTCATTTCTGAAATTCCTACAACCCGTGTCACTACAGGCACTTTCAAAATCCGTCTTATTGATCCGTCAAAGATAGTAAATCGTCGCCCTTATAAACTTAGTCCTGTGCAGCGTGAACTAGTTCGAGAACGTATAAAGGAACTAGAGGATGCCAAAGTGATCCGCCCCAGTTCCTCTCCCTTTGCTAGCCCTATACTTCTTGTTCCAAAGAAAACGGGAGGTTTCAGAATGGCTGTTGATTTTAGGGAGTTAAATGCTAACACAATTCCTGATCGATTTCCGTTGCCTTTAATCAGTGACCAAATTGCGCGCTTGAATGGAGCTCAATGGTTTTCCATACTTGATGCTGCGAGCGGTTTTCATCAAATTCCTGTTGAAGAAGATTCCATTGAAAAGTTGGCTTTCGTCACTCCAGACGGCCAATGGGAATACTTGGCCTTACCTTTTGGAGTCAGGAATGGGCCGAGTGTTTACCAGCGTGCTGTCATGAAAGCTCTAGGGGACTTAGCCTTTGGTTATGTTATCTGCTATATGGACGACTTGCTGATTTTAGCAGAAACTCAGCAACAGGCTCTTGATAGGTTAGATCATATTCTAAAGGTTCTAACTGATGCAGGGTTCTCCCTTAATCTTGCAAAGTGTTCGTTTGTCGTTTCGAAAATTAAATATTTGGGCTATGAGATAGAAAACGGTGAGTTGCGCCCAAATAAAACCAAAGTTGAAGCTCTTACGAAATTGTCACCCCCAACCACCTTACGCTCATTACGCCAGTTTTTAGGTCTGGCATCTTATTTCCGCCATTTCGTTAAGAATTTCTCACAAATCGCATCCCCATTGTTTCAATTAACCCGTAAAACGAATAGTCCTGCTGATGAGAACAAGAATCGTCCTATTCCTTGGACAGAGGACCTTGAGAAGGTTCGTCAACATCTCATCAGTCTTCTGACTTCTGAACCCATTTTAACAATTTTCAATCCATCCCATCCTATTGAATTGCATTGCGATGCAAGCTCGATAGGTTTTGGTGCCATTTTGATTAATATTGTTGATAAAAAGCCCAGACCAATAGCCTACTACAGTAAAAGAACGACCCATGCTGAATCTCGGTATGATTCTTATGAATTGGAGACTCTAGCAGTGGTCTATGCCATTAAATACTTCCACAATTATTTACAGTGTCATCCATTTACCGTTATCACCGACTGTGATTCCTTGAAAAAGAGTCAAACCAAGAAGATCTTGTACCCCGAGCACAGAGGACCACCATCCTTCTTGCAGAGTTACGATTTCAAACTTCAGTATCGCCAGTCTTCCCGCATGCAACATGTGGATTTTCTCAGTCGAAACCCTGTTACTGACGACTCGTCAATTCCTGACGCTTTCGTTCCAAAGTCAGTTCCAACGCTGATATCAGAAAGTCCAAAAATGCGGCCACATGGTAGGCAAAGGAATGTAAAGCCTTATTTGAACCCTGAGGTTTCTGACAAGCATGTCAAGTTGACAGCAGTTTCTACTGACTGGTTGCTGACAGCCCAACAAAGTGATCCATTCGTGTCAGAAATCGTCCAAAAATTAAATGTTGATGAAATAGACCCAGATATTCAAAACACATACGAAATTCACAATGGCATTCTGTGTCGGAAAGTTCAGCGACACACAAGGACTAGGTATCTCCCAATTGTACCTCATTCACTTCGTTATTCAGTTGTTTCCAATGTTCACGAGTCCCTTTTCCATCTGGGTTATGAAAAAACCTTGGAGGCCTTATACCAACACTATTGGTTCGAACATATGGCCAAGTATGTTCGAAAGTTTGTCGAGAACTGTCTGGTGTGTAAAACATCAAAGTCGGATTCAGGTCCTCGACAAATCCAACTCCATCCAATTCCCAAGGTTTCTGAACCGTGGCATACCCTTCATCTGGACGCCTCAGGTAAATTGAGCGGAAAAAAAGACTCCAAAGAATACCTATTTGTTTTTATAGATGCATTCACGAAATACTGTGTGCTTCAGCATACCCGCTCCCTTGAAGCTGCAAGTGCTGTGAAAGCATTAACCGTTGTTATAGACTTTTTTGGACCTCCACAGCGTATCATTTGTGATCAAGGTACAAATTTTACGGCGAAGGAGTTTAAAGATTTCTGTGGTGCTCATCAAATCGACCTTCATTTTATAGCCACTGGTGCCTCAAAGGCGAATGGCCAGGTGGAACGTCTCATGAGCACCCTTCGTAACATGCTTACTGTTGCTGAAAAGGATGAACATCGAACCTGGCAATCTTGTGTTGGTCACATCCAGTTAGCTCTCAATACTACACCTCACAGTGTCACTAAAATATCTCCAATGCAACTAATGTTTGGGCGTGTTTCCAGGCCCCTGCATTTGATTTCTATAACTGATCATCTCACTGAGCAACCTTCCACTGACCTTCAAACTTTGCGTGACACTGCCGCTCAATTAATTGAAAAGCAAGCTGAAATAAGTAAAACCCGATTTGACAGTGGCAAGTTGCCAATTAAACGATTTGAAGAAAATGATTTGGTTTTTGCACAAACGGAGGTGAGGAACCGGGTAAAACTTGACGATGCATATCGTGGACCCTATAAAATTGTAAAAGTTCTGCCAAATGACCGCTATTTGTTACAGCCTGTGTCTGGCGGTACACGGAAATACCTTAAATATCCTCACGAACGATTGCGCAGAGCACCTATGCCTGATGGACTGAATCCTCTCGCTGATACTGGGGACCAATCCCAATGAGTTTGGGCTGACTTGACAGTTTTGTTGTGTGTGGACTCTCCCACTCGTGTGACTGTGGATCCGCCCGGTCACATGCTGTTTTACACTACTGTCTTGTTATGCCTTGCTTTGTTTAGTGCGGGGTTGGGATCTCTACCTTGCTTGGCACCACGAGGGCGCGTCATGGTTGGTCCCTCCTTCTTCGTCCTTCCCTTTACGTTGCCCTCGTCCTCACAGTCACTTCTTTTCTGATAGGGTGATTGTCAAGTCCAAGTGAGTTCGAGTCCCTTCTCCTGTGCTCTGTTCTGTTTAGCCACTGGACGCACCTCTGGCTTGTTTTGAGGCTTTGGCCTGTTTTACCATCTGCTGCTGCCTTCTTGCGCATTCAGTTCGTTGCTGACTTTATGGGCTCTCGCCCCTTGTTTATGGGCTCTCGCCCCTGTTTTATGGGCTTTCGCCCCTGTTTTATGGGCTCTCGCCCCTAGTTTATGGGCTCTCGCCCCTGTTTTATGGGCTTTTGCCCCTGTTTTATGGGCTCTCGCCCCTTGTTTATGGGCTATCGCCCCTGTTTTATGGGCTTTCGCCCCTGTTTCATGGGCTCTTGCCCCTTATGTTGTGCCTCCTCACCTCTGTGCGCTGTTTGTCTGGCTGTCATCACCGGCATTAATTCCCGGTGATGGTTCCTCGCTCCCTCCCTCTTCTTGGGGGCAGTGGCGATCGGCTTTGGTTCAGACTAATGGGCTGCCTTTGGTCCCGCAGGTACACTGTGCTCCCGGGGACGGCAGCAATGTCAGGATCGCCGTGTGATGTAGAGATGCCCGATGGATCTCTATGCTACCTACAACCTTCATTGGATTTACCCAACTCCCCACCAGCTGTTAATTCACCCGAATAACACTTTTGTGTCGTCACTAGCTGCTCACAGCACCCCGTGTGGCACTTCCGGACACTACCGGAGCGTCAGTCAGTCGCATTCGAGGAGTCGGTCGAAAACGTTGTCAGAGAGCGCGTCTACGACCAGAAGTTATTATGTTCTGAGTATAAACATTTTGATTGAGTGCCTGGGGGGAGTATGCTTGTTCGGGTGTAATTAATCTATGAGTTAAAGTCCTGATACGTCTTAATAAACCCTTTTTATATTCGTTATTGTCACGAGACGCGTGTGTCACTCAGTGAAAACCTCATTGTGACGCCTTCCAACTACAAGGAAGGGCAGATCATTGACGACGACGACATCACATACAATTGGTGCAAGGCTGTGATACGCTCGCTATGACTTTTTTTAATTTGGCCAATCAACGTTTTGCAGGTATGTTGGGACCACAGTCGAACGTTTCGGTGGTAATGTCTCAACCCGGTCTGATCAACCAACCTCCGCAAATGGCTCCGTCAAATGTGATGCAGCCTCAACCGGGCCCGGGAATGTCCCAACCGCAAGGACCTCAGCCCACTGTGAGTTTTGAAAACTTCCGACAAAACTTATATACTCCAGCGAGTTCTGACGCTTTATTGGGACGTCTTTTTAAATCTCAATTTCAGGGAAACCGAGAGCGTCAAACTATCTGGCAAGGTGTTATTGAGTGGATCGACAAAAAGAGTCCGAACGATGCGCAGAAGACAACGCGCCACGTCCCTTGTCAAGTCTCCACTGCCACGAAAGATGGCGAACCTGAATTGTAAGATGATAATATCTCTGCTATGGAAATGGAAATCTTGGTCTCTATCCACCACTGTTTGTCAACTCTCCACCGTCGACAAACCTGTCTGTACGTTACAGGATTACGAACTAATTTGCTTTCTTTCTGCTTTCAGAAAAGCTGATTCTTGGCCGCAGAAGTTGATCATGCAGTTGATGCCTAAGCAGCTGATTGGAAGTATTGGCGGCTCTTATCTGAAAAACTCGAAATCGGTTTTGTTCCATTTGCAGCCTAGCGAAGCTCTGGAGGCGCTGACCAAAGTCATGAGCTCGGGATTTGTAAGTAGCGTAAAATACAATAATGTTCCATCCCAATGGCAAAGAAGCTTTCTTGTGGCTTTCCATATACGCCTATATTACTATAGAACAACTTCTTTCGCTTGTCCGCATCGTCCAAAAGAATTTAATGACAACTGCAAACGTTATGCATCCGATAATATCTACTCTGTGGTCCCTGAAACGTCAAATGCAAGTGAAAATGGCAATTTTCGAGCAGAATACGCAGAAAATGTTTCTGTCTAAATTCGAGTTCCTCAGCTTGGAACCTTCGTGTCTCCAAATCTCGTTTAACCAAGAAAACACCCCAATATGAGAGATGTCTGACTAGAACATGATATTTTTAACCAACCGTTTTTAATTGAGAAATCTCCTACCTTTTACCTTGGGAGGTTGAGAACAGAAAACTTAGTAGGAAAAAAACATCGATATCTTCGCAATATCGATATCAACTAATTTTACAGCCCTACTCAGCACATTTTGACGTGATGATATGAGAAACGATTTGAAAACATAATATGGAAAATACAAAAACCGTTGGAATCTGACAGCCGCATCGAGCGCTTTTGCTGAATCTTATTATGCACTGCTCACCCGTTTGCGTTGAATCGAGTGCCGATCGTGTTCATTAATTTATTGTTGATTTCTCTCTCAGGCTGGTTGCGTTCATTTTAATAGTTCGCCTGCTACGCCTCAATGCGACATTAAAGTGCTCATTTTACTGTACACTGCGGAAAAAAGAGCTTTCCTCGGTTTCATCCCCAACGACCAAGCGGCTTTTGTCGACCGACTACGCCGAGTCATACAACACTCAAAATCGACTCATGCGATGAACCGCCAAGGCCAAACTGGCCAGGCGGGACAGGCTATGCCACCCGGGGCTCAGCAGAATAACCCTCAAACGGCCATGGCTGGCATGTTGATGAACCAGCAACAAGCACAGCCTATGAGTGAGTACAAGTTGTATGGATGTAATCAAGACTGCTGCGTTCAGGGCTGCTTTATTAATTGTTTTTCTTTACTTAGGCAACATGGGAGCGTCTGTAGTGTCTCAACAAGGTGGGCAATTGATGCAGCAGATGCAAGGCGACCAAGGCCAACAACAACAAGGGACTGGCCCGGTAAGCTCATCTTCATCATCGCGTGAAGTTTACATTTATGCTCCTCGCTGCATTATTTCACAAACTTTGTCTTTCAGCCTGGATCCTTCACCAATCCACTGATGGACGCTCGTCAAGAAAATTTGGTGAAAATTCAAAGGCTCCGTCAAACTTTGGAAGCTGCTCAACAACAAGAGTTGCAGTACAAAAGTCAATTGGAAGTGAATCAGTACTTTCCGGTAAGCAACTTTAAAAAAATATTTTTTTGTTACTAGGTAATTGATGTCTAATTAGGTCATGTATGCATTTTAGTAACTCAATCGGGCGCTATCTTTGGCTATCTGAATATAAGGAAAATCACTTAGGACTTGAGGAAAACTGGTGGTCTTCATCATTTTTGGGGGCATGTTGGCGCTTACTTCTGGGGGAATCTAACAATTTATTGCTTTTTGATTTTCTGAATAAATTTAATTTATTTTTATCTTGATACAACAATTTGCGCATGTGTTTGCTTTGGAATTCTCAGTGTTTCACCAGAAAAGTTTTGATTTCTACTGGAATGGGTTGCTATTATACCAGACCATTTTTGAGTGCGTTTTTTGGTTGGTTATTCCTTGAATAATCAATCTATGTTTTTTCCTTCTACTCTCTACTGATCTTGGTTTCCTGGTCTCTAGATTATGGGTCAAATGAAAATGCATCCACAGCAACAGCAGATGCAGGATAGCGTTGGTATGCACCCAGGGCAATCACAACAGGATCAGTTCAAACAGCTTGAGGTACGTACACTTAATGGACGTGTAAACCGGACTAATTGGAATATTGTGTTTAATGCGAATGAAGAGTTTTCATTAGGTATTGACTTGAGTGGTGAAACCTCCTTCCAAAAGCTCCTAAATGGCGACTATGGAACAGTATTTAGAACATTCAAATGCATAGCCTGTATGGTATTTCCACCTGAACATTCCCAATCCATGGCTATTCCATAATACTTGTATCTTATGATATCTGTAAGGCATACTAAAGGGCTTTGTTTGGAGAATGCTGTCAAGGCACCTACGTATTCACAGTTGTGATTTGTTTTGCATATTTTCTTACCATAATTTGAGTCTTACTCTTTGATTCTTCATTTCAAAGCTAGCATTATTATTACCCTGGTTGAGTAATCTCATATTGATTTCTCTCAGATGTCTCTGGGTTACCAACAAGAACAGCAGAAACTCAGAGCTCAGCTTCAACAAATGCAAGCTCAACAGCAGCAGCAGCAACAACAACAGCAAGTACAACAACAGGTTCAGCAGCAACAACAGCAGCAACAACAACAGCAGCAGCAACAGCAACAGTTGAGAGGTTTAGTTCCAGCTGGGCAACCAGGAATGGCGCAGCAAAGGATGCTCAGACCAAACATTTCTAACAATCCTGGCCTCCGTCATTTATTGCAACAGGTAAGCTATTTCAACACCCTAATAAGTTGGTCTATGGGCAGGGGTAGTGAGCATGCAGATTGGTCATTCAGCATAATATAATATATTATGCTGAATGACCAATCATATTATGATGTTTGAATGGAGGTTGCCATATTATTGTTCTAAACCCTTCCATGACATTGAGGCCTAGGCGTTTGGTCTGAATGCTGGTGGTTTCATTTATCAAAACCAGATTCATTTGTATTCATGAGTACAGACACGAATTCATGCATCTGATAATATGAATGGAAATATATTTAAAGAAAAAAACTCGCATTTTCTGGAGGAATGTATCTCAATTCTCAAAGTATATCTGACAGGTTTGGTTGGTAATTCCTTGAATAATCCACCTGTTTTCATACAAAATGCCAATCTCTCCGATTCGGCCCAAATTTTTTTTTGTGGACGTTTCAAGTTGTCTAGATCAATATAGGCGAATGTCCGTCCGCCGTCCATGCCGACTTTGGTTGTAGAAAATTTTCTAAAAATCTGAAATTTTGGTCAAGGGTCTGTTCATGGCTTTGGTTAGTTCTCAAAACTTTTCAACCCAATCGGACCAACTTTGGGTGGGGTCAAAATGTGTATTTCGAAAAATTCATTTTTGAGATTTTTTACAATCTAGGTCTGTGGGGTATGTTTTATCCACTAACTTTTGGGCGCTGAATCCAATGAGACGGGTCCCGGAACGATTGGTGCCCTCTGAATGAGGTTATGGATCAAAATGGGTACCTATCTACCCATTTCGAATGTTTGTTTTCGAGATCCCTGGTACCTAGGCGTGTGGGGTATCATTTTCTACTAAATTTTGGACCCTGAATCGATTGGAATGGGTCCGGGACCCGCCACACCCACTGTTTCCCTCATTTCCCCCATGTTTAAGAAATGAATCTCCATGCGCCTGGTCCGAGGTTCAAATTAGTGTCCATGCGCCTGGTTCGAGGAATAACCAACCCGTGTGTTAGATTTGCAGTGTTTTTTTTTTATTTATTTGGATTTAAATTTATACCGATATTTTGTTGCAATATTCTGACAGAATGATTTCTGATTTCAGCCGCAATATCGAATAAACATGCAACAACAGATGCCCCGAGCCGGAATGCCCAATCAACCCGGCCAGCAACCTCAAAATCAGCAACAGTTCGATGACGTCAGTTCGTACGATTTCCTCGGAAATTGAAACTATAATTACGAATACTCCTTCGTCAGAAACCCATCGCGTACTCCTCCCATTAGTATTGGTGGTTGAAGAAGTCCTGTGGAAGCGCAGCTGCACATGTAGGTTCTACAAGGAAGTAACAACGCCTGTAGGATGAGCATAATTTAATATTCTCATGTTCACGTTTATTTCCTTTATGTGTTTCCTTAACGAAGAACCATTCTACAGTTTCTTATCGGAGCTAGTGTCTAACGAAGAGTTTACAGAATTTTTATTAAAAGGGAATATTTGTGAATGAATGAAAATTTTGTATTTATTCCACATATGTACTTGTTATGATAATAAAGGTAACACATACTACACATTTTTTGTGTCGTAGGCTACTTCACATTCTTATCAGCTAACTTGGTATTCTTTTCGGAAAAATGGGGGAGTAATTCAGCTGCCATGAGACATATAGGGAATGCGTAGAAAAAATATCAATTATTAGAATTGTACTTAATTGAAAAACCTGCTAGGCATGCCTGAAAACAGCAGGGATAATTCTACAAAAATCTGAAAGTCTGGTAACTGAACAACGGGTTACGGGGACAAAATGTGTTTCTTGAAAAATGGATTTTCGGCGATCTAGGCGTTTGGGGTATCATTTTCCACTAAATTTTGGACGCTGAATCCAATGAGACGGGTTCCGGAACGTTTAGTGCCCACTGGAGGTGTGTACGGGTCAAAATGGGTACCTACTTACTTATTTCGAATGCAAGTTTTCGAGATTTTTGAATACCTAGACATGTGGGGTATCATTTTTCATTAAATGTTGCATGCTGAACCGATTGGAATGAGTGCTCCACACTCACTGTTTTCCCCATGCTTCTGGTCGTACGAATAACCAACCTTCGTTTCTAATATGCGTAGTGAGGTTGATAATAATGCAAATTTGACAACTGCATTTACAATGTCAGAGATAATTTTCCGAGTTCTTCTACTCAACAATATCAATATTATGAATAATAATAGGTATGTGGTAACAGATAAAATTAATGATTGATTCCTTTTGTCACTGACCTGACGAGTTAATGCAATTGAAGAACCGTCGCTAGTTGTCGATCCCGCGTATTGTATGAATACTACATCATGGCTGACCCTGTTGAGCTGGGATGGGTCGAGTGGTCGGTGGTTGTGGCTTCCTTAGCGACAACAGTGTGCATTGGATTGTATTTCGGCAAATCTGGGAAAGGATCCTTGGATGATTACATGCTCGGAGGGAAAGCGATGTCTCTACTACCGATCATCTTGTCCATCACAGCCACGTGAGTACGCAACATGCATTAAAGTCAATTGAAGATATCAATTTACCAGGTTTGTTCCATACAAAAGCTCCATTTAGAGTGGATTCATGTCTCATGTTTGTCTCAGAGGCCACCAGAAACACATTTTTCATGTGGACCTCGCTCGTATGTGGAAGCGTACCTTTCCGAGGCCTTCAATCTGTTAATCAGGCTTCTTGGGGGGGGGGGGGGGGGGTATTTTGTCCTCATTTTTATTTGGGGGGTTAACGTGTTCAGACTTTTCAGCCTTAACACCTTCAATTCTTAACAGGTTTCGGTAATATGTGTAGGCATGATACGGGCGAAATAATGTGACTACATGAGGGGTCAATTTCGAGCAAATATCATCAAAAAGGCACCTTCGGACGTTATTTTTGGTGCATCTAATTCACTAAACATGTTTGCATTCTCCTGAGCCCCCAAGAACCAGCTCTCATCAGCTGGTTCTGAAAATACGTGCCTGGAATCAAGGAGTATATGTAATTGTTGTCTGGAAGCAATTGCTGTGCGGCTCAAGCATTCATGTCCAGAAGGAAGGCTTTGTTGTTGTATGCTTGAGGAATGATACAAGAAAATATGATTTTCGCAGGAATAAAGAGGCTATTATTTGGATTTCAAAGTACAGAATGGCATGGCGAACGATCACTTAAAATTGATAGAATGAAGGCTAAATTTTAGCCCCAACAAAATCTCGCCTTGCTCAGATGGGGATTACGAGTTCGGATCTTTGCATAACTTTTATACTAAAACATATGGGACAACAACTCAGCTGGAGACTGGAGGGCAGGTGAACGTGCAAAGTTTACGTTTTGTTGTCTACGATTATCTATTTTTTTATTTTTAAAAGAGGGAGACGTTCAATGCGGGTTTGCATATCACGGCCGCAGCTCGGCACTGGCAACTGAGCAGTCTAGCCGCAGACGCAACAGCTCCAGCCGCGCCTAGGAATACAGGTTACATAATATTGTGTCAAATAATATAATATAATATGCGAAATACATTGAATTAGCTGATGTCTGAACACAACCGCTGCGGCCAGACGCATGTATTGCCAAACGGCTACCAGAACCTGTTATAATAGACTCAGTGACTTTAGCGTAACTCGAAAAGTAATCAAATGTTAATATTATCAGTTGACAGCGTTGGGCGTAATTTTCATCAATAAATTCAGTTTTCTCGATGAACAAAAAATCATCTTTTATTTCCGCTTGTGCTCATTGGGATCAATCCATAAAGCAATCCATGAACTATCAGAAAAAAACGCCATGTAACTCATTATCACATCTATTGGACAATGCCTACAGTTATCTCCATATTCAGTTCACAATACCACTTTTCCAAAATTAACCCATACCCTCCCACGGACCGTTAAAATAATTTTTAGACGGAAATTTGGGATTGGAAATCTACACTCTTTAAAATTTAAATAGTGGAAAATTTGGGAGACAACTTTTTCATCTTGATACGAATTCATATGACTGTTAGCACAACTTTGATTTTCAGAAATGTAAGCGGATTATCTATGTCGGGTCTGGCTGCAGACACGTATCTATTTGGTGCCCAACCAACGCTTCTTATACCACTTTCAGCTTTTATCTGCGCTTTTCTCACCATTCATTGCTACCTCCCCGTTCTTCATCAATTCAAAAACGTCTCCTCTTTCCAAGTAAGACGTTTTCTTTTTATCTAGAGAATTTTCATTTAAAAGGCAACGCGAGTAAAATGATTTGCTTTCCAGTATTTTGATTTGAGGTTCAACCGCCACGTCAGAAAGCTAGTGTCAGCGTTGTTTGTCTTTGAAGCAGTACGTATTGTTTTATCGCTAATTTCTGTAACGTAAAGTTCCCTCAATTCCTATTTGTGTTCCTATTCGTCAAAATGTGATTGAGGTTCATAATTCTTACAGATCCAGCAATCCTCAATTTGCATTTATGTCCCAGCAGCCGCGTTTTCTGAAGGTGGGTCCTCATAGAATTTGCTTTTAATACTGTAAGGCAACCTTCAGAACTTGGTTCAATTGCGCTGAAGGCATTGAGGGAAGATGATTAGCCAAATACTTTCAATATTATAAACAGCTCGCAGTTTGTAATTGTTTTTATATTTTGGTGTTAAATGTATGTGGTTGGTGCTACGATGCAGTTACATAGTAGAAGCATCTGCCTTACGTGACATATTTGGTGTAGTGGGTGAGCAATTTTGACGTGAAGACATCATCGTCAAGCCAGCTATTGAGCCAACTACTCTATTGCCAGCCAGCTATTACGCCAACTACTTTATTGTTAACCAGCTATTACATCAACTACTCCATTGTCAAACCAACTGTTACGCCAAATGGTACCCCTCAAGCCTAAATAGCTTTTAGGAGCTTCTCAAAAACCTTCATACGATATAACAAAATAGAACCAGTTTACCAGTGTTGCTTGTACCTATATGATTGAATCCAAAATTGGTGTCAGAACTATATTTGAACTATTTTCAAATAGCACAATGTCACCAATCGATAACATTTTTGGATCGATGGACGTCCTGGGCTAAAACATAGTGTTTAGTGATTATGGCCAACGGCTCAAAGTGACTGCTATTTTTCTGTGATATCGATAGAAAATGCTGGCATTGTTTCCTTCAAACCATGTAACCCACCAACATAAATTTCAGCAAGTGGTATTCCAATGCCGACGATCGTTTTCGCCATCGCGATTGTTTGCGTGACCTGCGCTGGTGTGGTGAGTGTAATCATTTGTCACATTCGCTCGGAATAGAACAAAAAAAATTTTTTTTTTTTTTAATTTTGATTGATTGATTGATTTTTCACATAGGGAGGATTGAAATCTGTCGTCTGGTCGGATGCCGTGCAAGCAATCGTCATCTTGTTTTGCACAGGCTCCTTCTACTTTCTAGGCATTACGAAATCTGGTGGAGTTGTCGAGACCGTTCGTAAAATCAAAGAAGGCGGACGTTGGGAATTTTTCAAGTAAAGTTCTTTTAAAACTAAATCACTTTCATTCAACATAAATTGGCAAGTGATCTCTGTAAGTGAGCCATCCCTTCCATAAACACTATTGTAAGTCGTTTTTGGTTCCAGTTTCGACCCTTCCCTCTACACGAGATACACAGTTTGGGGAACGTTCATAGGATCGATTACAATCAACAACGTTTTCTATTTCTCTCCCGCCTTCCATCAGCGATATATTTCTCTACCTACGTATCAACATTCCACAAGGTTTTTTGACCTATTTAATGTTTTGGGTCAAATGACGCCAACAGCTATCAACTAATGACTCGTTAGAACTCCGTCAAGGCGCATTGTATAATGAAATTACTCGTAAGAATGGAAAAGCATAGTTGCATTATCACGTCCCTCAGTTCGCTCATTAAAAAACGCATCGAATGTTTACCCAAAGATTTATTATTACCCTTTAGTAGATATCGCTCGTAGTAGATATTTCCAAATGGTATCGCGAGTCGTATAAAATTGTGAGGGTTGTCTCCTCAGGGAATTTATAGCAATTCCGTCGCAATAACCGAATGAACAAAAAATAAAACACAAGAAATAAAATATAAGAACGCACGAATTCGCATCAATTTCGACAGAACGATTTGAGGAATATGGAAGGAAGATCTGCATCACCATCAAGATGGGAGATTTCCTGACGAAGTTATTGTCATCATTATTGAAATTTTAAATTGGGGTATTTCTGAAGAGTAAAAAACAGAATTGAAATATTTTAAAAATTAAACAAAAATCAAATCATAAACAATTAGACAACAGTTAGCTACTTAGCTACTTTTCAACCTAAAACCCATGTCGACAATAAGTTTTTTTTTTTTTTTTTTTTTCTTTTTTTTCAAAGGATTGGAAGGATATTTTGAGTCTAAACTTATCAAACAGCGCCTTCCGAATGAATTACAAAGATTTGCCATTAATGTAAGGTGCAATACTCTGGGTCATTGTAAAACATTAACGGGCACAGTATAAACATGGGGGAAATGATGGGGAACAGTGAGTGTGGAGTGTGCCGGACTCATTCCAATTGATTCGGCCAAAACTTGGTCAAAAATGATACCCCATTCGCCGAGGTACCGAAAATCTTAAGAACTCACTTTCAAAATAGGTAGGTAGGTAAGTTGGTTCTTTCAGTGTGCCAAAACCCATCTCAATGAATTTAGCGCCAAAAATTGAATACAAAACAATACCCCACACGCCTAAATCACCAAAAATCTCGAAAATCCTATTTCAAAAAACACATTTTATAATTTAAAATGTTTAAAAAATACTGTTATAGAAACTTGTGGGGCGTGTGGGGTATCATTTTCCACCAAATTTTATACGTTGAACCGATTGGAATGAGTCTCTAGTATTGGGGCTTCCTCGGTTGTGTATTCACTCTGTAAAGGGTGCAATGGTTCTTGTCAGGCTTAATCATATCATAACAACAAATGTCAAATTTTTTGGTGAATTGATGGCTTGAAAATAAGATTAATGCTTGAATAAATCAAAACTAAAAACGTTTTTATCAGCGAAGATGCCATTGTTAAGGTTTAGTAGCTTGTAAGACTGGACGAAAGAGCGCCTCAACTAAGTTTTAGCGCATAACAAACTCAAACAACCGTTTGCTACCCATGTTATTTTGTAGAACTTTGGTGTTTCAGGGCAATTTGGTTGGGAACGATCGTTTCGTGTTGCACTTTCCACGTTTTCTGGATCATGGGAGTAATTGTGTACGCTTACAACGCTGGGTGCGATCCGGTTCTTGCCAAGAAGGTGACTTCTACAACATTCTCGACGTGTGGAACTTCATCATTAAGGATTTATATGTACCGGGTCTTTATATTGTGTATTATAAAAAAATGCTCAAACTCACTCTAATCGTTTCTGTGAAATACGCGAATGCGCTGTAAAATCAATTTACTTACCTATCCTAAGCGATAAGAATAACATTCTCATTCTTCAACCAAACTCCATTTCTGCAGGGCATCAAATCCTACAAAATGATTCTTCCATATTTCGTGAACCAAGTGACGGAAGGCCTTCACGGGTTAGTGGGACTTTTTCACGCATCTGTGATAGCTGCTGGAATCAGGTCGGCATCAATTTGTTCTAGGAACGATAACTGCACAGTAACTAGGCACCTATTGCGATAAAAACTCTGATTGATGTGATCACAACGTATTTTAAAATTGTGGCTAGTTCAGATCTTTGCCTGAACTCACAGGAACATGAGCACAGGTTCCAATATAATTCTAATTAGAACCTAGAAGGTGTTTCATCTATTTGGAGGATTCATTTATGTACATTTCACAGTTGCAACATCTTCAATTCCGAACAAATTTTGAGTCAGATTTTAATGAGTACTTTTTGGGTTTTTTTTTTTTTTTTTGCATTTTGTTCTTTTTTAGTAGGAGGTTTTAAGAGTAAATAGGAGAAAATAGTTTGAAAATTTTGCTTTTCCAAAAAATTACCTACTTGTTTTCAGAAGTTTTCTTCTCACCCCTAAGAACTAACGTCCAGAGTGCGGAAATTGATTCAGCATCCAAAATTAAAAGTAAAATTACACCTCACACGTCTAAATCACTCAAAATTAACACCCAAACCACATTTTTAAAAAATCCAGGGTAGAGTGTTGGGCCAGAAGAGCTCAATGGGGGCCAAGAATACAACAAAAGGTAAAAGTGAGTGTCAGGTAAACGTTTGGAGAGAAAAAAATAAATTATCAAGTCGAAACGAACACTCTTTCGTATTTTACTTCAATAAGAATGTTGAACCGAAATACACTGAATCCTCGTGATGCAACGTTAATGGTTTTATGTTTGCTCAATTAAACCTTTTTCTTATCGCTTGAACGCATACTTTCGTAGGGTTTTACTTAACATTTTCTGAACATTTTCAGTACAACCACAACCCATTGGAACACTGTTTCATGCACTGTGTACGAAGACTTCGTTCGTCCCTATTGGAAGTTGACGGAGAAGAATTCTTACAGAATTCTAATTTGCCTTCTCCTAGTGTCCGCTGTATTGTCAGGTTTTGGTGTGTTATTGGCTGCAAACTTCACCAATTTATACGAGGTAACAATAACATTGGACGATATATATTACCTATATGAACAGTCAATGGGCGTTGGAACTTGGTTGAGCTACGTCAGTCGGTCGATATTAAAAACAATGTCGCTCACTACAAATAAAAATGCCGCTCATGTTTTGTAGGCTGCGGTGGCATTTCGAGGAGTGACTCATTCATCAATATGTGTGTTGTACAATGCCGCACTCTTTTTTCCATGGGTCAACGCTACAGTGAGTTTTACCCCATGTTGAAACGCTTTTATTTTAGACCAGAATTTTCACTTTTTCACGTAATAAACCCAATATTTAATAATCAGGGAGTCATATCCGGCGCAGTAACAGCAGCATTTTTAACAGTGACAATCATCGTTGGAGCAATTCGTGCACAAAATCAAGGACTTCTGCGTGACGTTCCCAAAGTGTTAACAACTCGTTATTGCAATGGAACTACCGACAAGTGAGCATGGCGACCATTTTGTCATTTGAATCAATGTTGAGATTGGAATAAGCTCTAATTAGATTATTTTCAGCTCAACGATACTGACTATTGGTTCTATAGAATACGGCATACAAAAAATAGCAGATCCTAGCGTTTTCTGGTTGTTTAAAATCTCCTTATGTTTCTACGTACTCTTGGGTAAGGTGGTTCTTTACGTTGTAAAACTGCGAATGGCTCAGCTAACCTGTTTACTGTCGATGTTAGCAGGGCCACCTATACAGTGCAGCTACTAGAAACCGTGTGAATAATCATCACTCAGGTCATATTTCTCACGTTTAACCATCCCTTATTAATAAATCATTGGTTACAGGGTCCATAGTTGGAATTTTCATCGCAGTTGTGGTTAGTTGTCTCTCCAAGAGTCAACCTCTGAGTACCCTCAATCCCGATTTGATCGTCCCTCAAATGAGGTGGGTTTTTCCTACGAAAATCGGAAGTGGCAATATAGACTCCGCTGACACCCCAATGCTGACATTTGAACGTTGCAAAGCGAATGGGCCGAACGAAACGAAAGAGACAAAGGTTCAAGACGAAGAATGAATTCCACAAATGGTAGTTTAGAGAACATAAAATACCGTCGGAATATTCCTTCACTTTATTCCTTTATCTCTCTTTATTCTTTTTTCAGTTCTTGTAACACTTTCTGGAAAATTGCATACGAGTCAAATTTTACAATTTTTTTAATTAAAACGGAGGAACAAGAAAACATTATATTATCCTTTATCCCTCGGTATTAAAATTATTGAGACTCATTTGAAGTTTCGTGTATACTAATTGTTATATATCATTTTGTAGGTATGTACCATCATTCAATTAAAAAAAAAAGTCTAAGTCAGAATTCCTTAACCTTTTCCCATTTCATCGTCGGTTTTAGTGGGTTTTTTTTTTTTTTTTTTTTTTTTTTGTTTAAATTAACTTTTGTTTTTATGCAGAATTTTACGAACAAATTTCATGAATGATATTTCATGGCATTTTAGAGTGCCCCGAATCAGAAGGGGGGGGGGGGGTAAAATGTGCAATTTGAAAAATGGATTATCGAGATTTTTAGCGATCCAGGCGTGTGGAGTATCATTTTTACTAAATTTTAGACGCTGAATCGATTGGAATGATTCTCCATGCTCCATAGACATTAAATCCAATGAGACGGGCCCCGGAACGACTAATTAATATGATATGCATTTTCGGCGATCTAGGCATGTGGGGTATCTTTTTCACTAAATGTTGTATGCTGAATCGATTGGAATGAGTCCCAAGCACTCCACACTCACTGTTTTCCCCATGCTTCTGGTCGTAGGAATAACCAACCGTCGTTTCTAATAAGTGGAGTGAGGTTGATAATAATGCAAATTTGACAAGTGCATTTATAATGTCAGAGATAAGTTTCCGAGTTCCTCTACTCAACAGTATCAATTTAATGGATAATGATAGGTATGTGGAAGTTCCTTTTGTCACTGACCTGACGAGTCATTGCTATTGAAGAACTGGCACTAATTGTCGATCCCGTGTATTGTATGAATACTACATCATGGCTGACCCCGTTGAGCTGGGATGGGTCGAGTGGTCGGTGGTTGTGGCTTCCTTAGCGACAACAGTGTGCATTGGATTGTATTTCGGCAAATCTGGGAAAGGATCCTTGGATGAGTACATGCTCGGAGGGAAAACGATGTCTCTACTACCGATCATCTTGTCCATCACAGCCACGTGAGTACGCAACGTGCATTAAAATCTATTGAAGATATCAATAACCCAGGTTTGTTCCATTTGAAGTGGATTCATGTCTCATGTTTGTCTCAGAGGCCACAAAAAACACATTTCATGTGGACCTCACTCTTATGTGGAAGCGTACCCTTCCAATGCCTTCAATTCAATGAAACAATTTTCCTATTTCAAATATATCCGTCTTGGCCTTTATGTTAATCAGGCTTCTTGAGGGGGGGGGGGGGGGTTCACCTTTATTTTGAGGGTCAGTTTACAGTACACTTTGCAGCCTTAACACCATCAATTTTTAACAAATTACGGTAATATTTTTAGGCATGATAGAGGTAAAGTAACGTGACCGCACGAGGGGGCCACCTTCAGGGTTTTTTTCTGCATTTTAGGGGAACCCACTAAACGTAGCCTGTTTGGATTGTCCTGAACCGCCGAGAACCAAGAAGTATGATTGTAGTCTGAAACCAATCGGCTCAACCATTCATGTCCAGAAAAAAGGCTTTGTTGTTGGCATGAGGGATGATAGAAGAGGAGGGAGAGGAAAGGGTGATTTTCGCAGGAATGAGGAGGCCTATTAGTTCGTTTATTTATTCGCGAAGTACAGATAGGGCTCTTCATGGTTTGGCGAACGATCACATAAATAATATATAACACATAAATATATCACATAAATGATTGATACAGTGAAGGCTAAATTTTAGCCCCACCGAAATGTCGTCTTGCTCAGGGTTAAACATGGCGACTACGAGTTGAGAACTAGGAATGCATAATTTATTACTAAGAAACAAACATGTGACCAGCAACTCAGCTGGAGACTAGAAGACAAGTGAACATTTACACTTTGTTGTCCACAGCTCGGCACTGGCCACCTAGCGGTCTAGAGACAGGAGTCTCAGCTCCGGCCGCGCCAAGGAATACAGCCCACATAATAATTTCATATAATATATAAAATTCATTGAATTAGTCTATGTCTGAACACAAGCCACAACCGGAGCGGCCAGATGCATGTAGGAAAACGCACCTTGAGGGCGCCAAAATCCTCAAACTGCCGAACGGCTACCAGAACCTGTTATAATAGACTCTGTGACTTAAGCGTAACTTGAAAAGTAAATCAAATCTCGCTCGAATATGACAGTTGACAGCGTTGGGCGTAATTTTCATCAATAAATTCAGTTTTCTTGGTTCATAAATCAGCTTTTACTTCCACTTGGTGCTCTTTGGGATAAACCCATAAATTATCGAGAAAAAACCGCCATGTAACTAGAGGATGTATTGGACAACGCCTACAGTTATTTCCATATTCAGTTCACTATACCAATTTTTCTAAATTAACACATTCATACACTCCCCCGGACTGCTAAAAATTAGCTATGACGGAAATTTATTATTGGAAATCTATACTCTTTGAGATTTAAATAGAGAGGAGACAACTTTTTCATCTTGATACGATTGCATGAGTTAACTACTCAAATAATATTGAACCGAAACGAACGGTGAAATATGACTATAAGCACAAATTTGATTTTCAGATCTGTAAGCGGGTTATCCATATCGGGTCTGGCTGCAGACACGTATCTATTTGGTGCCCAACCAGCGCTTTTCATACCCCTTTCAGCTTTCCTTTGCGCTTTTCTTACCATTCATTTCTACCTCCCCGTTCTTCATCAGTTTAAAAACGTCTCCTCGTTCCAAGTAAGACGATTCTTTTTTTATCTAGAGAATTTTCTTTTGATAGACAACACGAGTAAAATGATTTGCTTTCCAGTATTTTGATTTGAGGTTCAACAGCCACGTCAGGAAGCTAGTGTCAGCGTTGTTTGTCTTTGAAGCAGTACGTATTGTTTTATCGCTAAGTTCACTTAATACCTATTTGTGTTCCTATTCGTCAAAATGTTATTGAGGTTCATAATTCTTACAGATCCAGCAATCCTCAATTTGCATTTATGTCCCAGCAGCCGCGTTTTCTGAAGGTGGGTCCTCATAGAATTTGCTTCTAATATTGTAAGGGCAACCTTCAGAACTTGGTTCAATTGCGCTGAAGGCATTGAGGGAAGATGATTAGTCAAATACTTTCAATATTATAGACAGCTCACAGTTTGTAATAGTTTTTATATTTTGGTGTTAAATGTATGTGGTTGGTGCTACAATGCAGTTACATAGGAGAAGCATCTGCCTTACGTGACATATTTGGTGTCAATTTTGACGTGAAGACATCATTGTCAAGCCAGCTATTATGCCAACTACTCTATTGTCAGCCAGCTATTACGCTAACTACTCCATTGTCAGCCAGCTATTACACCAACTACTCCATTGTCAAACCAACGCCAAATGGTAACCCTCAAGCCTAAATATCTATTAGGAGCTTCTCAAAAACCTTCGTACGATATAACAAAATAAAATATAAATAATATAACAAAATATAACAATATGACAAAATAGAACCAGTTTACCAATGTTGCTTGTATATTATTGAATCCAAAATTGGTGCCTGAACTATATTTGAACTATTTTCAAATAGTACAACGTCACCAATCAATTATATTTTTGGATCGATGGACGTCCTGGGCTAAAACATAGTGTTTAGTGATTATGGCCAACGGCTCAAAGTGACTGCTATTTTTCTGTGATATCGATAGAAAATGCAGGCATTGTTTCCTTCAAACCATGCACCTAACCCTCCAACATAAATTTCAGCAAGTGGTATTTCAATGCCGACGATAGTTTTCGCCATCGCGATTGTTTGCGTGACCTGCGCTGGTGTGGTGAGTGTAATCATTTGTCACATTCGCTCGGAATAGAACAAAAAAAATTTTTTTTTTTTTCATTTTGATTGATTGATTTTTCACACAGGGAGGATTGAAATCTGTCGTCTGGTCGGATGCCGTGCAAGCAATCGTCATCTTGTTTTGCACAGGCTCCTTCTACTTTCTAGGCATTACAAAATCTGGTGGAGTTGTCGAGACCGTTCGTAAAATCAAAGAAGGCGGACGTTGGGAATTTTTCAAGTAAAGTTCTTTTAAAACTAAATCACTTTCATTCAACATAAATTGGCAAGTGATCTCTGTAAGTGAGCCATCCCTTCCATAAACACTATTGAATAAACACTATAGTCGTTTTTGGTTCCAGTTTCGACCCTTCCCTCTACACGAGATACACAGTTTGGGGAACGTTGATAGGATCGATTACAATCAACAACGTTTTCTATTTCTCTCCCGCCTTCCATCAGCGATATATTTCTCTACCTACGTATCAACATTCCACAAGGTATTTTGACCTATTTAATGTTTTGGGTCAAATGACGCCAACAGCTACCAACTAATGACTCGTTAGAACTCCGTCAAGGCGCATTGTATAATGAAATTAATAATGGAAAAGCTTAGTTGCATTATCACGTCCCTCAGTTCGCTCATTAGAAAACGCATCGAATGTTTGTTTACCCAAAGATGTATTATTACCTTTTAGTAGTTAGCGCTCGTAAAAAATATTTCCAAATGGTATCGCGAGTCGTATAAAATTGTGAGGGTTGTCTCCTCAGTGAATTTATAGCAATTTCGTCACAATAACCGAATGAACAAAAAAATAAAACACAAGAAATAAAATATAAGAACGTACGAATTCGCATCTACTTCGCATCCAAGTAATATGGAAGCATGATCTGCATCACCATCAAGATGGGAGATTTCCTGACGAAGTCATTGTCATTATTATTGACATTTTAAATTGGGATATTTCTGAAGAGTAAAAAACAGAATTGAAACATTTTAAAAATCAATCAAAAATCAAATCATTAACAATTTGACAACAGTTAGATACTTAGCTACTTTTCGACCCAAAACCCATGTCGACAATAGGTCTAAACTTATCAAACAGCTCCTTTCGAATGAATTACAAAGATTTGCCATTAATGTGAGGTGCAATACTCTGGGTCATTGTAAAACATTAACGGGCACAGTACAAACATGGGGGAAATGATGGGGAACAGTGAGTGTGGAGTGAGCCGGACTCATTCCAATTGATTCAGCGTCCAAAACTTGGTCAAAAATGATACCCCATTTGCCGAGGTACCGAAAATCTCAGAAACCCACTTTCAAAATAAATAGGTCGGTAAGTTGGTGCCTCCAGTGTGCCAAAACCCATCTCAATGAATTTAGCGCCAAAAATTAAATACAAAACAATACCCCACACGCCTAAATCACCAAAAATCTCGAAAATCCTATTTCAAAAAACACATTTTATAATTTAAAATGTTTAAAAAATACTCTGTTATAGAAACTTATTAGAGAATAAACATTTAGGGAGTTAATCCGTCACATTTGTTTTTAAAATAACATGGGCATAAATTTTAGTCGAGAGTTGAGTCAAGTTGCTAAATTGCTTGCCAACGGCCATACCATGCTGAATGCACCGGTTCTCGTCCGATCACCGATGTTAATGAAATCGGCATCGCATTTACCATCGACCGACATACCCAACTCAATTTTTTCATTAAAACTGAATATTTTGTCCATTTCCCCCTCTCCAACTACACTTGGAGCGAAAATAATATTTTTAATGAAATCGGCATCGCATTTACCATCGACCTGACATACCCAACTCAATTTTTTCATTAAAACTGAATATTTTGTCCATTTCCCCCTCTCCAACTACACTTGGAGCGAAAATAATATTTTTAATGAAATCGGCATCGCATTTACCATCGACTGACATACCCAACTCAATTTTTTCATTAAAACTGAATATTTTGTCCATTTCCCCCTCTCCAACTACACTTGGAGCGAAAATAATATTTTCAATGAAATCGGCATCGCATTTACCATCGACCTACATACCCAACTCAATTTTTTCATTAAAACTGAATATTTTGTCCATTTCCCCCTCTCCAACTACACTTGGAGCGAAAATAATATTTTTAATGAAATCGGCATCGCATTTACCATCTCCTCATATTTACTATACCCAACTCAATTTTTTCATTAAAACTGAATATTTTGTCCATTTCCCCCTCTCCAACTACACTTGGAGTGAAAATAATATTTTTAATGAAATCGGCATCGCATTTACCATCGACTGACATACCCAACTCAATTTTTCCATTAAAACTGAATATTTTGTCCATTTCCCCCTCTCCAACTACACTTGGAGCGAAAATAATATTTTTAATGAAATCGGCATCGCATTTACCATCGACCGACATACCCAACTCAATTTTTTCATTAAAACTGAATATTTTGTCCATTTCCCCCTCTCCAACTACACTTGGAGCGAAAATAATATTTTTAATGAAATCGGCATCGCATTTACCATCGACCGACATGTACCCAACTCAATTTTTTCATTAAATTTGTGTGTGACAGGATTTCTGGTGCCTAGGCGTGTGGGGTATCATATTCCACTAAATTTTGGACCCTGAATCGATTGGAATGGGTCTGGGACCCGCCACACCCACTGTTTCCCCCATTCGAGGAATAACCAACCCGTGTGTAAGAATTTGCAGATTTTTTGTTCTAGACATCATGAAACGTCAAGAAAAAAAAAGTTTGGGGCCAATCGGAGATCGTTAACCCCTTAATGACCTTGAGCAGGATTGCATAGGTTGATTATTCGAGGAATAACCAACTGAAACCGATGTAGACTAGTATTGGGGCTTCCTCGGTTGTGTATTCACTCTGTAAAGGGTGCAATGCTTCTTGTCAGGCTTAATCATATCATAACAACAAATGTCAAATTTTTTAGTGAATTGGGGATGGAAATATGAATATGAATAATAATATGAATGCTTGAATAAATCAAAACTAAAAACGTTTTTATCAGCGAAGATGCCATTGTTAAGGTTTAGTAGCTTGTAAGACTGGACGAAAGAGCGCCTCAACTAAGTTTTAGCGCATAACAAACTCAAACAACCGCTTGCTACCCATGTCATTCTGTTGAACTTTGGTGTTTCAGGGCAATTTGGTTGGGAACGATCGTTTCGTGTTGCACTTTCCACGTTTTCTGGATGATGGGAGTAATTGTGTACGCTTACAACGCTGGGTGCGATCCGGTTCTTGCCAAAAAAGTGACTTCTACATTGGTAGTCTCGACTTGTGGAACTTCATCATTAAGGATTTATATATGTACCGGGTCTTTATATTGTGTATTATAAAAAAATGCTCAAACTCACTCTAATCGTTTCTCGCGCGAATGCGCTGTAAAATCAATTTACTTACCTATCCTAAGCGATAAGAATAAAATTCTCATTCTTCAACCAAACTCCATTTCTGCAGGGCATCAAATCCTACAAAATGATTCTTCCATATTTCGTGAACCAAGTGACGGAAGGCCTTCACGGGTTAGTGGGACTTTTTCACGCATCTGTGATAGCTGCTGGAATCAGGTCGGCATCTATTTTGTTCTAGGAACGATAACTGCACAGTAACTAGGCACCTATTGCGATAAAAACTCTGATTGATGTGATCACAACGTATTTTAAAATTGTGGCTAGTTCAGATCTTTGCCTGAACTCACAGGAACATGAGCACAGGTTCCAATATAATTCTAATTAGAACCCAGAAGGTGTTTCATCTATTAGGAGGATTCATTTATGTACATTTCACAGTTGCAACATCTTCAATTCCGAACAAAATTTGAGTCAGATTTTAATGAGTACTTTTTGGGTTTTTTTTTTTTTTTTTTGCATTTTGTTCTTTTTTAGTAGGAAGTTTTAAGAGTAAATAGGAGAAAATAGTTTGAAAATTTTGCTTTTCCAAAAAATTACCTACTTGTTTTCAGAAGTTTTCTTCTCACCCCTAAGAACTAACGTCCAGAGTGCGGAAATTGATTCAGCATCCAAAATTAAAAGTAAAATTACACCTCACACGTCTAAATCACTCAAAATTAACACCCAAACCACATTTTTAAAAAATCCAGGGTAGAGTGTTGGGCCAGAAGAGCTCAATGGGGGCCAAGAATACAACAAAAGGTAAAAGTGAGTGTCAGGTAAACGTTTGGAGAGAAAATAATAAATTATCAAGTCGAAACGAACACTCGTTCGTATTTTACTTCAATAAGAATGTTGAACCGAAATACACTGAATCCTCGTGATACAACCTTAATGGTTTTATGTTTGCTCAATTAATCCTTTTTCTTATCGCTTGAACGCATACTTTCGTAGGGTTTTACTTAACATTTTCTGAACATTTTCAGTACAACCACAACCTATTGGAACACTGTTTCATGCACTGTGTACGAAGACTTTGTTCGTCCCTATTGGAAGTTGACGGAAAAGAATTCTTACAGAATTCTAATTTGCCTTCTTCTAGTGTCCGCTGTATTGTCAGGTGTTGGTGTGTTATTGGCTGCGAACTTCACCAATTTATACGAGGTAACAATAACATTAGACGATATATTACCTATATGAACAGTCAATAGGTGATGGAACTTGGCTGAGCTACGTCGTCCTAATCAATACTGACAGTTTTATTTCTCCCACGTCAGTAGGTCGATATAAAAAATACTTTCACTCACTACAAATAAAAATGCCGCTCATGTTTTGTAGGCTGCAGTGGCATTTCGAGGAGTGACTCATTCATCAATATGTGTGTTGTACAATGCCGCACTCTTTTTTCCATGGGTCAACGCTACAGTGAGTTTTACCCCATGTTGAAACGCTTTTATTTTAGACCAGAATTTTCACTTTTTCACGTAATAAACCCAAAATTTAATAATCAGGGAGTCATATCCGGCGCAGTAACAGCAGCATTTTTAACAGTGACAATCATCGTTGGAGCAATTCGTGCACAAAATCAAGGACTTCTGCGTGACGTTCCCAAAGTGTTAACAACTCGTTATTGCAATGGAACTACCGACAAGTGAGCATGGCGACCATTTTGTCATTTGAATCAATGTTGGGATTGGAATAAGCTCTAATTAGATTATTTTCAGCTCAACGATACTGACTATTGGTTCTACAGAATACGGCATACAAAAAATAGCAGATCCTAGCGTTTTCTGGTTGTTTAAAATCTCCTTATGTTTCTACGTACTCTTGGGTAAGGTGGTTCTTTACGTTGTAAAACTGCGAATGGCTCAGCTAACCTGTTTACTGTGGATGTTAGCAGGGCCACCTATACAGTGCAGCTACTAGAAACCGTGTGGATAATCATCACTCAGGTCATATTTCTCACGTTTAACCATCCCTTATTAATAAATCATTGGTTACAGGGTCCATAGTTGGAATTTTCATCGCAGTTGTGGTTAGTTGTCTCTCCAAGCGTCAACCTCTGAGTACCCTCAATCCCGATTTGATCGTCCCTCAAATGAGGTGGGTTTTTCCTACGAAAATCGAAAGTGGCAATATAGACTCCGCTGACACCCCAATGCTGACATTTGAACGTTGCAAAGCGAATGGGCCGAACGAAACGAAAGAGACAAAGGTTCAAGACGAAGAATGAATTCCACAAATGGTAGTTGAGAGAACATAAAATACCGTCGGAATATTCCTTCACTTTATTCCTTTATCTCTCTTTATTCTTTTTTCAGTTCTTGTAACACTTTCTTGAAAATTGCATACGAGTCAAATTTTACAATTTTTTAAATTAAAACGGAGGAACAAGAAAACATTATATTATCCTTTATCCCTCGGTATTAAAATTATTGAGACTCATTTGAAGTTTCGTGTATACTAATTGTTATATATCATTTTGTAGGTATGTACCATCATTCAATAAAAAAAAAAAAGTCTAAGTCGGAATTCCTTAACCTTTTCCCATTTCACCGTCGGTTTTAGTGGTTTTTTTTTTTTTTTTTTTTAAATCAACTTTTGTTTTTATGCAGAATTTTACGAACAAATTTCATGAATGATATTTCATGGCGTTTTAGAGTGCCCCGAATCAGAGGGGGGGGGGGGGGGGTAAATGTGCAATTTGAAAAATGAATTATCGAGATTTTTAGCGATCCAGGCGTGTGGGGTATCGTTTTTACTAAATTTTAGACGCTGAATCGATTGGAATGATTCTCCATGCTCCATAGACATTAAATCCAATGAGACGGGCCCCGGAACGACTGGAGCCCACTGGAAGAGGTTGTGGGTCAAAATGGGTATCTAATCACCTATTTCGAATGTGTTTTCGAGATTTCTGGTACTTGGGCGTGTGGGGTATCATTTTCGACTAACTTTTGGACGCTGAACCGATTGAAATGGGTCCAGAACACGCCACACCCGCTATTTCCCCATTTTCTTCATTTTGATATTTTGGACGATTTAGGCGCGTGGAGTATCATTCTCCACTAATTTTTGGACGCTGAATGGATTGGAATGATTCTCCATGCTCTTGGTCCAAGGAATAATCAACCCCTGTGAATAATTCGCAGCCTTTATTTCAATTTGAAGCATTGGTAAATTATGAAAAAACTTGAAAATGCGATTCCCCTTCTTTGTTATTGTGAGTGAGATCGCATTTTGTTGTATAGTTGCCGGAAGAATATATGGGTAGTGGACCCAGTAGTACGCAAGTCCTCGGAAGAAGTAGTTGGTTTCCAATTTTAGATATATCTTATTTGAGGCTTAGTAGCCATTTTTAGACAAACAACTATTTTTTTTCTCAAAATTAAAGTTTTAATCTTCAAAGCCCTAACAGACAAGCAAATACCAGTTTCTTGCTGTTCGCTCGCTATCCAGTCGGAAATGTTGTATGTTAGGTTAACAGTAACTCTTTAAAATCTACGTTATTTCTTTTGAAATTTTTATGAAAAAAAAAAAATAATAATAATAAAATACAACCAGAGACCATTGAAGAGCAACAATGTAACTTCCTGTATCACACTTGGGGTCTTCTAATTTTTTGTATATTCCATAGCAACGTGAAATTGCACAAGAAGTAGGCAAAGTTTGAATTCAAAATCCTCCAGTGTATAAATGTAATTGTACGTATTTGTTTTCCAAAGCATACTAGCGCAATATTGTTTTTCTCTAATTTTTCCAATTTTGAGAAGAAATCAGCAGAAAAAGTGTGTTCTGTGTTGGCTAAAATACAAAACGTCCAAGCTCGCCAAGTAGAGTGGCGGCGCAAGTTACCTGAAAATACGGTAGGGGGGTATTATTTCGCTCATAATCTGCAACTGTGATAGGAAAATAGGGGTTTTAATCTCAGAGAAGAGATCTTGAGTTGATTCCTCGCATCGAAAAAAAAGTGTTGAGAAAACTTTAATGCAGCTCCAAAACTGACGATTGGGAGGGCGGGGGAACCGGTATGCTGAAGTTTTCTCGTAATTTTGTTCCTTAAAATAAATGTGTTGTGCGTTGTACGAAGATGAAGGATTGATTGTACTGCGCCTACTCGCCTAGGTATGAGGGTTGCCACCCTCCAACACCGTCGGAATCTTAGGTAAATGCATGCACATGAGGAATTGAAACAACCTCATCAACATCCGATGATTTCGTTGCATAAAATTGCTTCATGTTACATCGGGTCGAAAGGGGTCTGAGTCCCAAACGAGGAGCACTAAGGGACATGACGAATGCTAATGACGACGAGCCGGGATGTCAAATGGAAAACACGGAGGCGAAAGTTATGCATTCCACCCCTCAGCCAAGAAAACGTCCTTATTTGCAACACCCCCGGACAGCCGTGGCCCTTGAGACCCTCCAAGGCAACGTGGCGGGGCGGGGGATCGCTTTTCACGTTTTTACGCCCTTCGTTAGTAGTCAAATTATCGTTTTTCTCCGTCGTCGTGTCGATTCATTTCTACTCCGCTGATTTAATCCTTTGGGTCCCCTCGTAGGGAGGTCGAGACGCGTATAAAAAGGGCAAACATCGTCGAAACGGCCGAATTCTCTCAACACCAGTCATCATGCAAGCAACTCTCATCCTCGCTCTGGTTTGCGTCTTCGCTGCCGCCTCTCATGCCTCCTACATCGACTACGGTGAGTAGAGATGCGTTATTCCCAATATGAACTCAATCTATCAGTAATAAACTGAAACATGTATCAGAAAAATCACTAAATTGTGAATTATTATTCCTATTCTTACTTTTTTATCCCTCTAACCGCAATTTGAATTTTTGTTCTGCGCGGACATTTCCATTGCAGCTTATTTGGTCCAGGACTAGTTGAAATCTGAATGAAGGCGAAGAAGCCTCTCACCTACCAACCAACTAAAATATTCTGATAATATCAACATTCGAAATGTGACAGCCTGAATCTAAATTGAGCGCAAAATATGAACAAAATTCAATTGAGCGACTCTTGAACTTCCGCGTATTTTATTATATTGCAGCACATTCAAATTACTAATGAATATACCGCAATTTCACATGGGTTCTGCATCAAAATTACTGATATAATAAGACATGGTATTTTGGCTGAAACTATTCGTGGACGCTTATGATAGGCTCTCACTCAAGACCGAGGGGGGAAAATTCATCCAATCCATTTCACTATTTCCCATTTTGTTTAGATGCTTTGGAGAACGCAGAATCCGACTACTACCCAATGGAGAGGATACCATACAACGTCCAGTCCAAGTGAGTTTCATCTATTATTTCGTCCTTGGCATTCAGTCTAACAGAAGAAGTTTGTCGTCTACGACGATCGTAGCGCCTTCTGTCGTCGTTCATACAACGTTTCTCCAGCTCAATATGGGAAATTCAGCAATGTTGGTTGAATGACGGGTGGACGATTTATCAGGGCAGGGCGTGAACCGCTCCTGTCATTCTTTTTGGCCTGCTGAATATTGCAAGAATGAGTAGCGAACCCAAAATTAAGCCTTATCTCACTTTTTCGTCGTTATCGGATGCTGCTCACAACATAAAATCTCCCTTTTCCAAAAATGAAAACCATTTACATAATATACCTACTCCTAATCTACTTCTAAAAGTCTCGTAACTCCCGTACTTTCTTGGATACTTCGCAGGGCCACAATTCTGGCAAATCTCAATCAATATTGATAATACTGTAAAAATAACTACAAAACAATCAATTTATAATTCCCATCATCCAACGATTCGATACGAGAGAATCGATCTTATATCAAACTATCAAACTACGTGTCGGGGTCAGTGCAGTAGCCAGTTTGATGAGATTTCTAGCGGGTGTGATAAGATTATGTAAATGTTTTCCCCAGTTTCGCCTCTCCAACCTCATTACGATGGAAGTCAGTTTCTTACGGCTGCTCTAGTATTCAAGAGGGAGGTTTGGTTTTCGACTCCACAACGCCTGAGATGGTTTTCCGCCACGGGAAAACTCAAATGTTCCATAAAACTCCCAATAGTTGAGTACAGTTACTCATCAAAACAACCAACTATTTTGAGTTTTGACGTCCTAACGACGACACCACACCGACAATTCGCAATCGAATGAAAATCCACGAAAATTTTCAAATCCATTTTACCCACGCTTTATTGTGAGATCGTTTGGGGATTTATTAGGTACATAATAAACTTTCAAACTCCCTTTAGGATAACACGAAGGGAAATCTGAGCGGTTTTGTTCCAACTGCGGTAATCCCTAACACGGAGTGAAGTTCTCTTGGCATGTTTGTTCCTGCTGGGAACGTCGACGAGAAACCAACCTGTTCATTAGAACGAACAACCGACACGTTAATAATTACAACGAATACTCTGACATCTCTTGATATTGAGTTACAAGTGAAGAAGATTCAGGTTTAACTTTGATTAGTTATAAATGCCGTAATGAGTGTTTTGACAGGTTCCATTCATGCACGAAGGAAGGGATTGCATAAAGTTGCCTTCAAACTATTTAAAGCTGATTCCGTGAGAAACCAGTTTGAAGTATTCACAGTGTGAAATTTGTTTCATCATTCCATTTTTTCTTCTAAAAAGGTCTCAAACTTTAATATAATTGGAAAGTATATACGATGTCCATTCTTTCCAAATCCAAAACTTGACATTTTCTTTAAAATTATCACATCTTTTTTCTTTTATGCTCTTATTAAGAAATTTTTCTTCTCGAGAAAAACATTCCCAGATAGTTTCAAAGGTCGATCATTTTTAGAGATAACGTTATTGAGGGGGATTGAAAAGGGACGAAAGATCCATTGAGTCGCAATATTGAATTTGGATAGTTGAGGATAGCTTCAAAATTTTCCTCAGAGAACTTAAAGTACCTTGCAATCTATCCTTAGAGTTCCATGTACGTAACTAATATGCCGAATCAAATAATGACGGCTGCCAGGAGTACCTGAAATTGGAACTTCGAGTACTGACGTATTCTGGATTAAGGATCCAAGGAGGATTTTATCGTAGATCATTAGGAAATTCTAGGTTCCTTCAAATGGGTAAAAAAATGTTTGTCCATTATCAGGAGGTACGAAAAAAAAGGTATAATAAATGGTGTATTAATCTATGGAATCTTAATCTATGTATTAATCTAGGGAAATCTCGCTTTACTGAAAAAATGTATCCTTGTGCTCTTCAGAGAATCGGCAGTGAACAAGAAGAAAAAGAACAAAATTAAAACCATCAAATTTATTTCAAATTTTACATATTTCCACTCCGGTGGACGGTGATCGGGACTCATTTGGAACGATCTAGCGTCAAAAACACAGCTCAAAATCACAATTAACCCGTCTAAAAATATTGAAAAAATCTATTTCAAAAAGCTCATTTCCTCCCCTGCCCTCCTTGGATGTGCGGCGATCGGTTATGGGCTCATCTCGATTGACTTGGAGCCCGCAAGTTGACGGAAAATGACATCATACCTTTTGACGATATAAACACAAACTAATGCCTTTAAAAATGAAGTTTATAAGACACTCCTTGTTTGAAATTACAAGTCAAATCGACTCTTAAAGTGTTGACTCCCTGTATGCGGGAATAGAATCTACCGTGCTCGAAATAAAACATTCTGTCTTTTTCGGCAACAGCCGACGTAAATGGGAGACATTTACGCTCACCAACACCCGTTGTATATCCAGATGAAAGAGACATAAAAACGGGTTGACGTGGAATTGAAACAAGACTTCCCAACGCTAAAATAAAAACCTGCTGGGTGAACTTTATTGATTGGTGCGATACTGCGTTAAATTAAATTATATGAGATTACCTAATCAAGTCAGATGAGATATTTTATGACCTTTATAAGGTATCGTAAACTTGTGAATTCTGCTTTGTCTCTGGGGCAATACTGCAAAATAGGTGGTATGTACGTTTGGGGGTTACTGTCAGAGTATCAACACCGCAGGTTCTGTGTCGGGGTAATTTTTGATCAAGGTTTTCTTTGTTCTTACTGGCGTTGAGCCGATTCGAGCATCCAATGCAGCAGAAATATTCGAGTGAGGGACTAGATATCCGTTTGAAACAGTAAACGTTTGTGGAACTTGAAAGCACCGTCGGTTTCGGTGGAGGACCCAAACCGAGGATATGAAGCGGTGTCCTTCTTGGCTCTGTTGACACGGAAGTTGAGAGCAACTTAAATGGCTTTCGGGGGGAAATGTACGAGCTCGTAAGGGGGTTTCGACTCCGAATTTCCTGACCAGACACCGGTCGAACGTTCACAACTTACTTTCACGAGGGGGAGCGAATAACTTCATATTATCGAAACTTCGGTGAGGTTCTTTTCGAGGATGAGAAATTGGATGGGTGAACCCGTCTCTCGGAAAAACTCACCAAGGACTCACTAAACTCACTTAATGCCTCACAACCGGTACGAACGAGCTCAATATTCTACGGCTTTCTCTGAGGTGGGAAACGGGATTGCCACGTGCTTGAGAGAGGATCAACGAGGATGATCGCCGAAAGGTTCGATTTGAATAAAATCAGTCCACCGACAGTAAAGGTGTTAAGAGCGAAGAGTGGGTTCTTTTATCGATAGCGACACTCTTTACCGCAAACACTCTCCATTTCAACGTTTATTTAGATTCCGATCAAAACGGCAAATCCCTCTCAATTGTACACAACGGGGTTTCCCCCACTAAGGGGTTGTATAAATAAATCGGAGCGGACTCTCCAGGAAATGTCCACGAATATGAAGTAAACTGGAATGATTTAGGTAAAACGATCAACCGTTGACTTTCAACAACTCATGCAAACCGTGGTTTCTTATAGTTCGGGTAGATTTACAAAACGTAGGTATTCATAGTTGACCACTTTGTCACCTCAGGAAAGCAGGCTCATAGACATATTATGGACATTACTCCACAGTAGAAAGGTATAGGCAGCATGAAGAGAGGAAAGATCCCTGGGCCAGATGGATTAGCGGATTGTGACGGTATACACTGGGATGATGCTAAGCATGTATAAAACCTGTCTTAAGGAAGGAATTTTCTGCAAGCAGTGGAAGAGGGCAGTGTTAGTACTCCTAGATAATGAGAAAGCGATTCCAATTTCCCCTCTTCTTGGACACCCTTTTCATGTTAGACACAGAGGCTACGAGAAATTACTGCAGGACAGACTCACTAAAGCAAAAGGAGAGGCCTCCCGCCAAGGCAGCATGGCTCGGGGAATATCTTCACCACTATAAGAATATTATCAAGGACCACACAGAATCTTGGCCTCCTGGCAACCCTAGACGCAAAGATATGTGTTCGAGTCAAGCAGATGGATCGGAGAACTCGGGACAACCCTCCGGGTCCCAAAATATCCTAAAAAGACTTGTCACTAACAAATGAGACAAGACAAGGAGAAGGTGAGAGCATAGTCACTGAGCGCTGCACAGGGAGCCATGCTTGGACCAATTCATTGTAGCATTTCGGATTACAGAATCTTCAGCTTGCCAGTGACGATGGACACTTTCTTGGCAAGGTATGTGGATGATATAGCTGTAGTTGTTCTGGCTAAGACGGCTAAAGAAGCGCACAACAAGCTAAAGGTGGGTGATGACTACTCTAACAAACTGGATAGAAGATCGAAGACTGGCCTTTGCACAAGGCGAAACTCCTACTTAAGCGAGATTCACCCATGATAATAAACTATTGCGGAATAATTATTTGCAGCAGTTTCTGGAGTGGGAATATCACTCAATTCTCTGGGAGACATAATAAAACATTTTATTTTTTCAGTAGTGCATCGCCTTAACTCTGGAGAGTCAACGCATATTATCAGCATCACAGCAACAAGGAAGTCGGGATGTTTCAATTTATCACTAACAATCATTCCAACGTTTTAGGTTATTTCACCACTCACTGTGGCTTTTCTGCCATGAGAAGTTCATTGTAAGCACTAAATAGAATCGTCGTTGACGCTGATGGTGAGTTAGTTGACCATACAGGGTCAAAGGCGACTAGCTTTCAGCAATGTTCATCAGTGGCACTCTCTGACCACTAATTAATAAGTTTAGTACTCAAATCTGCAACAACTGCACTTGAAGACCTACCAAACTCGCGCACATTTGGAATATTTTCCTTTCGTTTCCCCTCGACAAGGGATCAAACGTCCAAGAGGTCACAAGAAGGTTGATGGCCACATTCTTCATGTTGTCAAGTCGCATTTTCTCATCACTACTTTTTTGGTCGTGGGGGCCATCAGAACGTGTGATGGAGCTATCAATCGAACTTGCGGGCGCGGAACCTATCCATTGAGCGATTGAAGTTGTATCCGAGTTGCTCAAAATAGAGGAAAAAACCAAGGGAGGCGAGCAGAAAAACAATTCAGGAGTCAGCTTCATATTTTATATAAAACGCGTTGTCTCTGGTGACTTCTCTGCGAAGCCCAATTTGATTGGATTATCTAAAGAACCAACTCCGTTAAACTTTGACCAGAGCGTCTCTTTTTCGGTTTGTCTGTTTGCAGACGCCAATCTTGCGTCGTCAGGGGCGGTAGCTGCGACCACAGCGCGTCAGATTGTTGCGCGGACACTGTGTGCCGCTGCAACCTTTGGGGCGCCAACTGCAAGTGCTCGCGAAAAAGCCTGTTTTCCAAAAGCGGCTAAAAATTCTACGAAGGTTGTGTAGTGTGAATTTATTTATGGAGGAACATTACTGTTTCGTCCTTTTTATCTTCTCAGCAAAAATATAAGAGCTCATTTTCGAAACGATGGTTATTTTTCTGTGCGCAAGAGGACGTTTCACCCTGTTGATTTCAGTTAAAGAGTGCAGATCGTAATTTTTTATCCTGGTGCACATAATCTAAATTAGTACCTACTTATTGGAAATTTGGCCGAGCTGAAGGACCTGAGTGTGAGTGACGAGGATGTGGATGTCTTGAAAACATGATTGTAGGTGTTTTGTGTTTTTACGTAGTATATTTGACATTACAGTTTACCCCATTCACAGGCTAACGACAATGCATTTTGTGGGTTTGTGATTGCACAAAGAAGAATTAAATTTGCTGCCACGCAGTGATCAGATGGTTCTAAACCTAATGCTAAATTTTGCTTCTGAGTCTGCAAGGCCGAGCAAAAATATGTTTTGGATTCCACATCTTGGTGTATAACAAATTTTTTTTCTCTGTTAGGATAGAGATCAATCAAATTTTCAGCCTTTCAGTTACCCCAATCCTCATCAGTTTCATCAGGTTTGATTTAGCAACACGCTGTTGCGGATGCTTCTCTCCCTGAACAATTAGATTAGCGCAGAGGGCAAGCAGCAGCATTACCATGAGAGGACTGTGAGATGCTGCGCTTCTGACGGCAAATGGCTGAACTAGCAAGCACGAAAGTTCCCTTTTACATTTTGCTATTTTTTCCACGGCCGTTTTTTTCTCCTGGCAAACTTTTTTTTCTATACCTTTCTGGCTGACGTTTTTTCACTCCAGTTTTTGATTTTTGAATTTTGTCATTTTTCCCTCCAACTATTTTCCAGACGGGAGGCCTGCGTCCCTAGAGGAGGCAGTTGCGACCACAGCGCGTCCGACTGTTGCTCCAACACTGTGTGCCGTTGCAATCTTTTTGGAGCCAACTGCCGGTGCCAAAGAAAAGGTTTGTTTTCCAAAGCCGGCTAGATCCCAACTTGAAGAATCGGACTTGCAATATTTTCGGTTGATATCCACATGATGACTGCACCTTTTATCAAAACAGTACATTGTCACTGTGCATACGTAAAAATATTATTGTCATAAGTCTCTAACAACTACCTAATTTAGTCATATCACTTTACACCGTCTTGTATTTGTACAATGTCACCGGAAGCCTGAACAGGCCTCTTGCAAGAACTCAGAAATAAATTTAACCCAAGAATGAAATTTGGAGTTTCCGTTTTAACCATGCCAAATTGAGTTTTTTTTTCAATCCACTTTTGATGGAACCACGGCGAACAAGGTAAACATTTATCATGAAATTTTTGCATTTTGTCAAGGTGTTTCTTTTTGTTTCTGCCGATAATTTGCAGTAATCAACTAGCGTGCCTAATTTTGGTTGCAAATAATGCTAACTTAACTTAACTCATATGACCATTGTATTCACATGTTGTGCTTACTCGTAGACGTAGCTGCTTAGGGAGGAACCAAAGTTGCAACAATCGAGCGCACGATTGCTGTTTCTCCACCGAATGCCGTTGCAACGGGTTGAGCGACGACTGCCGGTGCGTCAGCAAAGGATATTTCCTGCCGTACGCCTCTTCAGTGTACGAAAGAAAATAATGGGTCGGTCGGTGGGTTGAGTTTTTGAAATAAAAATAATTGAAAAATATATTTAGCAGCAAATTTTTCGATTATTTCCTCATTCCTTGAATTGTAAGGGAAACTGATCACATTTCACAGGGCAAGACAAATGCCACGCATTTATCATGAGGATGCTCTGAGCTTTGAATTCCCAACTGCAGATGAAGTGCTGATTACCTAGAGTTCTAGAGAGATAAGTTAGCAAGAATCAGTCGACAGGAAAGACCTTAATTTATCTATCTAATAGTTGTTGATCATATCTATGAGACTTATTTTGTTGGATTAGTACCACGTAAGGTGAACATCGTCACCAAAATAACAGGATTACAGGAATCAGAAAATGCTACATGACATGGATTCAAATCACAGTCGTTCATGAGATGAGGAGCAGCATTGGCCTAATCTGATCAGCAGCCTGATCAAATTGCTCTTGGTAGTCAAGTAAACATCTAGTCCTTTCAAGGAGCTGCTTCGTAAAGACCAATCCGCATCGTACAGAGTTGCCAAGGCTGCTCATTGGCTGGTAAATAACTGACGGTATACGTTATCCTATGATGCTGCCCTGCGCCCTGAAAATTTGCAATAGTTTGTCGCATTTTTGACAATGTTTTGGTCTACAGCAGCAAATATTTTACCGGGAATAGGACAGTCCTCAACTTTTCACCACCTTAAGGTCCTTCCTGTCACTCAATGAGAAATCCTACCGTAGCTACAGTTTTCCTTTGGAACGCTCTAATGTAGTTGCATAATGAGCATGAGAGGGTTAGGTTAGCATCACATCTTTATCTATGTGTACATTGTTTGTTTAATATTCGAACTTTCGTAAATGCAAACCACTCACACCAATGAATAAAGAGATAAGATTATATAAAAATCAAACCTTCTGTTTTAGCGGATAAAAGGGTTTGAAGGTCAATACTGCGATAGACATAGATCAATAATGGCTTTGAATTTCATGACGTGAACTCTCACCTTTGAGATTTCAATCAGGGGGCATATTAGGAAACATGAAAGGATAATAGAGGTGATCGATCCACTAATGTTTTTTTGAAGATGATGATACGACAATAGCAATTTGATCAATGATAATGCTCTTCTCGGATGCGTTGTTTTTAAAATTATCCACCGTTGTCGAGGTTCACTAGGAGTGTGCCAAATGTATATAAAGAAGAAACCTCCACAAATTATTCCACAATGGTTCCTTAATGTGCGGGAAATAGTATTCATAATAGGATTCTTGTGAATAAGCTTCTATTATTCGGAATAAAGAGGACACAATTTGTACACAGAACCCACCTAAATCAATAGAGCGTACAAAATGTATTGGAATATAAAACATTCACGAAACTCCAATTTTACCAGTAATCCGGCTACATTAGAGGCGATCGGACTGCAATAAGAAGCACCTGAACACAATCGATGGGCGACATTTTTCATACTTTTCGAAGGCTTTTTTCTACTCGGACGGTGTACGGTCGAAATCTACACAGTTTGAAACCTATAAGGTATAAGATAGTTTGAGGAGAATAACAAAATTTTTAGTCAATGCAAAGATGTAGAAGTCTTTTATGATTGTCGGCAAAGTCGATATTTACTAATCCAGACAATCGTTAGGATTGATTAATTTTTCTTTAAACATTTGGAGTGATGAGGTCCTTTTACCAGCTAAAATCTACGGATATTCGTCCTAATGTGAGCTCTGGGACACCAGTTAAAGGTAACCTGACTTTACAGGCATCAAACAAACCAAATGTTGGTAGATGATTCGAATCATTGGCCATCAAGATTTTCATATTGTAACCCTTCCTAAGGACATTTCTCAAGAACATCAGAGACAGACAGAGAGAGAGAGAGATTCAGTTTTACTTAACATAATAATATGAGAGATATTATTTGGTACAGTGGGCGAGCGCTTTCGACGTAAGACGTCATTGTCAAGCTAAGCCGCTCTTCCCACCCTTGAACAATCACCAACAATCCTCCATTTATAGTGTTGCTGCTGAAGCTAGATGTGGAGCATATAGGTATATGTCACATTTACAACTATTATAATCGTCCATCCTCATATGGAAAGTGATTCAACCCTGAATCAATATGAAAATATTTGGTCTCATTACAGAACCTAACATTTCAGCTCAGACAACAAACCCATTGCTCCAAAGAAGACAACACTCGCGTAGAGCAAGAGTGTTCTCAGCTACAATGTAGCTGTCATGATCTTGTGTATCAATAGCATATAAAAGACAACTATAGCAGGTAGGAGAAAAAACGCAGCGAATAATTTGGACCAGGAGCATAGAGACTCATTCCAATCGATTCAGAGTCCAAAATTTACTGGGAAATGATACCCCACACGCCTAGGTACCAGAAATCTCAAAAAACCTACATTCGAAATAAGTACATAGATACCCATTTTGACCCATAACCTCTTCCGTTGGGGGCCAATCATTCTGGGACCCCTCCCGTTTGACTTAGCGTCCAAATTCAGACGAAAATAATACCCCACAGCCATAGATCGCCGAAAATTTTGAAAATCTATTTTTAAGAATACACACGGCTCTATACCCCCCCCCCTTCCCAAGACGGGTCCCTGACTATAATTTCAGTACATTTGCTTATTTTAATCTAGGCACCTAGAAACGCCCAGAAAAAAAATTCTGGGCCGAATCGGAGAGATTGATTTTATCATGAAAACATTGGTTGATTATTCAAAGAGTAACGCCGCTCATCAGCGTAATCGAGGAATAATGGTTATTTTTGGTTGGTCAATCCCTCCAAAATTTGGGCTAGGCACTAGTTTCTGGTTTTAGTTGGTCCTCGAAACTTTTCAGCTCAATCGGACCAAATCTGGTTGAGAAATGGGTCAAAATTTGTTCATCGAAAAATGGATTTTTGAGATTTTTGGCGATCTAGGCGTATGGGGTATCATTTTCGACTAAATTTTGGAAGCTATATCGATCGGAATGAGTCTCCTCTTTGCCAGAAATCTATGGTTATTTGTCAGAGTTCAGGTTTGATATATTTTTTTCTTTTTTAAACTATTTTTTTCCTCAACTTTATAGTGTATTCTCGATTTTGACTAAGCAGCCACAGGTGAAGATGAAGGTGAGTTAGTAGATAGGAGTTCCCACCCTCTGAACTTCTTCCAGGAACCCTTTCGCACTTTTCCCCCACGGTGGAGGATTATGGCTTCGAGTTCGCCCGAAATTAGTACCCCGCCGGAGGGACGCGCCTGTTGCGTGGGCGGGTACATGCGCCCTTCGCCGCCCTTCACTCCCACTCTCCGCCGCACTCCGCCACCGTCTTGTCCACTTCCAGCCTGCACGCTCAACATGAAGCTCCGCACGCTGCTCCCCCTTGGCCTCCTCGTTGTCGCCACGCTGTGTCTCGCCACCGCCTCCCCAGCCTCGTATTTCGAAGACGGTCAGTCTCACCAATTTACCAAAATTCATTACCAAAAAAAAAATTATTTTTTTTCAGAAATGTAAAAAAAAAAATTGCAATTTAGTTTTTAGGGGAGTTTTAAACCTAAATAAGAAAATTTTAATACAATCAACCATCTACATCAAAAAGTCACAGCCAACAAAACCCAACTTTGGCTGAGTGACACGAACACGATCCACACAGTACCAACAGTACCTATTGTAACTGTAATAACACCCGTTTGAATGATATTCTATAGGAAATACTGAAAACCTAGCAATAAGAAAAGAGATTTCCCGCTTCAGATCTTCGACATAGCCGTTTTGGTTGGTTATTCCATGGGTAATCAACCTATGTTTTCATGCAGAAAGTCAATCTCTCCGACCCAAAAAAATTTTCTGGGCGTTTCAAGGAGCCTATCAAATACTTATGCAAGTGTCCGTCCACCGTCCACACCGATTTTGGTGGTAGACAATTTTCTGAAAATCATAACTTCTGGCCGGTTTCGGACTCTGGTTGGTCCTCGAAACATTTCAGCCCGATCAGATCAATTTAGGGTGGAGGTGGGGGGTGGGTAATGATGAAAATGTGTATTTCGAAAAATGGATTTACGAGATTTACGGCGATTTAGGCGTGTGGGGTATAATTTTTGACTATATTTCGAGACGGGATGCCCACCGAAAGAGGTTTCAGGTCAAAATGGGTATATCGACCTATTTTCGAATGTCAGTTTGTTGAGATTTCTGGTACCTAGGCGTCTAGGGTATCATTTTCCACTAAATTTTGGACGCTGAATCGATTGGGATGAGTCTCTATGCTCCTGGTGCAAGAATTAACCAACCCCTGTGAAAGATTTCGCTGCATTTTTTGGATTGTGGCAGCTAGAGAAGGTAATTAGAGGGATAATTCCTATCGATTAGTGATTGAGTGTCGGCAGCAATTATGCATACTGCTTTAGTATAATTTTCTGGTATAGCGGACATAGTGGGTTGGCTATGAGAGGGAACGACTTCAAACATTTGTGTAAAACCACTCATCATTTTACCCTTAAGGTGGACACTTTGTGTTTGGTATCAACCCTAACCGCCACATAATGCCGGGAACAGCTTAGCAGATACAATTGAGCGTCTCATCAAGATTGGAAAAAACCCGCAGTAGGTACACGTTATTTGCTCTTAGCGATTTACCCTCTATAACGTTCAATTTTTGTGCACCAGAGGATGGTACACATGAGACAATATTCCTAATTTCCAATGAGTTGGCACTTTAATTAATTTATTGAATGGCCCAATATTACGTAAGTACTTACCACCCAAGATACATCAGCAAATGCACATTTCCGCGCTAGCGTAGCCCACCTGTAATAATAAACTACTGTCAAACAGTATTCAGCGTTTTTTCGTTGAAAAATGTCAATCATCATTGTCTTCTGCCTATTCCAACAAACGACAAGCTTTCGCGAAAGTACGTTATAAACTGGAACTCTCATGAGAGGGTTTCAAGAACAAGTTTGGAGTTTTGGGACTACTCAAATACATTTCGGCATCATTTCACGGAATACCGTTTATATCATAGGCTAAACGAAAATTAAATTTTCCCTTTTTGGCACTCACAACCCTTGTTAATTTATGGTCAAGATGGTACGATGAGAATACATGGAGCGCTAATATCATGTATAAGGCGAGAAGTACAAAGTTCCAAGGCGCACATGAGTTTCGGAGAGTTTCATCATCGCGGGAAATGAGTTTATACAACCCGGCGCCATTGGGGGAAATCGACTTTAACCAAGGAGAATAACGAAGTTAAACGTCAGGTTTAAACCGAACGATTTCCCCGAACGTTCATCTCATTATGCGTGTGAAGGTCCCACTCGATTAGGGTTTTCAATCAAACGAGTAGATAAAGGGCTTATCGGTTTGTGTCAAGTTGGTTTAATTTCGCATTACCGGATATTATGGTTCGTTGTGGAACTCTGGGTTTCGCGGGAAGGGAACATAAACTTACTGTTGGTATCAGGGCTCATGCCAATCGATTCAGTGGTTAAAATTTAGCAGACATGATACCCCACCCGTGAAGCATCCAAATCTGGAATACCCCTTTTTGAATTGGGTAGGTAGGTGCCCATTTGACCCAAACCACCATCGGTGGGCGTCAAATTGCCCGAAACCCATCTCAATGGATTCAGAGTCCACATTTTAGTGAAAAATGATACCCTACGTGATTATTTCCACAAAGTCCCGGAAATCGAATTTCAAAAAACCCAATTCCTACCCTTAACCAAATTTGGTCCGATCGGGCCATCCTCATCAAAATTATTGATTGATAGATAATTTCCTACAACCGAACAAAGAGGACAGCGGACGGACATTTCGGTGTTATGAAACTGTCAAATTTCGGGGCAAACCGGGGGGATAATAATAGGTTGATTATTCGAGGAATAATGCATCAAAGAAGAAAAATAAGTTAAAAACTTAAGTCAGCAGAATGACAAATTGACTCAACTTCAAAATTTTGAGGAGATGATACCCAGGCCCCCAAAAATGTAGCTCAGGTCCCTCGAAAAAGTTAAAAAATACTTATTCTTTCACACTACTTCTTGAAAACACTTATTCGAAATAGGTAGATGGATACCCGTATTAACCCATAACCTCTTCCGCCAGTACCCATCTCATTGGATTCAGTGGCCAAAATTTAGTCGAAAATAATACCCCACATGAATAGATGGCCGAAAATCCATTTTTCAAACTACATATTTCGGTCCCATTTACCCTTTCTCAAATTCAGTCCAATCGGGCTGAAAAGTTTCGAGGACCAACTAGAGCCTAAAATGGGTCCCTGGCCAAAATTTTAGATTTTTAGAAAAATTTCTTCTACGAAAATTGGCGTGAACGGCGCACATGGATGGACATTCGCTTATTTTGGTCTTGACACCTTGAAACGCCTCAGAAAAAAAAGTTGGGCCGAATCCGAGAGATTAACTTTTTGCAGGTAAACATAAGTTAAAATCCACGTAATAACCAGCCAAAACCAATAATTTGAACGATGCAATAATAACTCCAAAGGATAAAGCTTAGTTTGACTTGAAGAAACTCGGTGGGCGGCAAAAATGATGCCAACGGCACGCGGTGTTCCCAAGCGGTCACCCATCCAAGTACTAACCACGCCCGATGCTGCTTAGCTTCGGTGATCGGACGAGAACCGGTGTGTTCAGCATGGTATGGCCGTTGGCGAGCAATGTAGCAACTTGACTCAACTCTCGACTAAAATTTGTGCCCATGTTATTTTAAAAACAAATGTGACGGATTAACTCCTTAAATATATTTTAATCTCGCCGGTTTTTGTATGATTTTTAGATCAAAAAAGGTATAACGTCCATTAATCTGGATAGGAGTCAAAGTGTACTTTTTGAAGAGTATATTTTTGATATTTTTGACGATCTAGCGTGTGGGGTATCATTTTCCCATTAAATGTTGGACTTTAAACATAATGGGATGGGTCCCGGACCGATTGGTGCTTACTGGGGGTGGGTATGGGTGAAATGGGTACTCACCTACCTATTTTGAAAGTAGGTTTTCGTGATTTTAGGATACCTTGGCGAGTGAGGTATCATTTTCCACTAATCGTTGGAAGTTCTGAATCAATTTATTGGAATAAGTCCTGGACACTCCACACTCATTGTTTTCCTAATTTTATCCCATGCTACTGATCCAAGGAATAACCACGTGAAGGAATTTGCAGCGTTCTTTTCTCTCATTCCCTAATTATTGGGAGTAGGTAGGATTGAAGAATCAGTGGCAGCAGTGTCACGGTAAAGTACGTGTATCCACTCTTCTTATTTTTATTTCTCGTCGACATAAGAAGTCTGTGGACAGAGTAGGAAGACAAAATATCCCATTGAATTCCACAGCCTCGTCTGCCGAATCGCTCGCGGTGACCGCTCAATGCCTGGACATGACGACTCGAAGTTTCTCATTCGTAATTAACGCAGTTCATCTTGAGAGCGTCAAAACCAGGCTATTTTCACATCTCGGTCCGAAACCCAGTCATCCTACTCAGCTAACATTATTGCGCTCCGATGATTTACAGCTAATAGGTCGGCGTTACTGGGAACATAAATAACCGCGTCGCAAGCAAACCGCGGACGGTCAACAGCACCGTTCAAACAACGGCCGAGGGTCATTCGTGCGATTCGTTCAAGTTCGATGTTTGTACTTGTTTCAAATAGTTAATGTTGAGTGCACTGTAAATCTCGTACGGAATTTTTCCACCGACTTTACACTCAGACCGCGTTCAGTCGTATAAACTACCACCAATGAACTCTCAAATTGTTTGTAACCTCCCCTTCGGTATAAGTTAGATCATTCAAAATTGATCGTTTACCGTAAGACTCGTATTTCTCTTTGAATTTTAACTCAAATTTGAAAAAGTAAACAGAAATCATAATATTGCCTAAGAAATTGTTACCTTTAAGGTCACATTAGTAATACGAAACCCCGCAAACGTATGGTTTATTGTTCAGACCCTTCTCACAATCAATTGGCCGAATTTTCTCGAAGTTTTTCCAAATTCTCACTCGCGTAGAGTGGCCAGAAACGTCTCCGCTAGAAAAATAAACATAATTTCCGAGAAAATTCTGAGAGTAAAAGTATAAATGCAAAGAAAAACGCTGCAAATTATTCCACATTGGTTGATTATGGCTTGATGCAAGATTATGGGGGAAACAGTGAGTGTGGAGCGTCCCGGATTCATTCAAATCGATACAACGTCCCACATTCTACGGAAAATGATACCCCATTCACGCCTTGCTTCATCATGAAACCAGTAGGAGAGATTGACCTCTGGCATTGTTACATAGGTTAATTATTCAAGGAATAGCCAACCAAAAGCAATATCGAAATTTCATTCCTCCCAAGAGAATTTCAAATAATTTATTTTTTCAGTTTATTTGCTTTGTTTTTTGCTTCCCGATTTAGCGAGAAACATATTAAAGGACTCTGATTTGATTTATTATTACTTGAATAGGCCCCTTAAATGAGTTTTATGCCAGTGGTCTCTGGCTTGCTACAAAAATTTGACTTTTTGGTACAAATTTTGAACTCAAAATTTCCATCCTCTGTCCAATCCGTTTTCTGGGGGGGAACATTTTCTAAAAATCTGAAATTTGAGTCAGTGTCTCCTTTTAGACTCTAGTTTACCTTCAAACCAAAATGGAGTCAGGGTCAGGGTGATAATGGGATTTTGAACGTCTTGAGGACCCAGGCTCATGGGTTATCATTTTCGACTGAGTTGGACGCTGTACTGTATCCAATGAGACGGGTCCCGGAACCATTGACGCCCACTGGAAGAGGTTATGGGTCAAAATGGGTACCTACTCACCTATTTCGAAATTGGGTTTTCGAGATATCCGATACCTAGACGTTTGGGGTATCATTTTCCACTATTTTACTTAGTTTACTACGTACTAGCGCACCCAGAAGGGTCATTGTGTCCACAAAAAAAGCGTACAATCTCTCTTTTAGCCCCACGTTCAGACCGTGTCTGTCGACTATTTCCACGCCATTCTTATCAATATTTGATCCGTTTTTCGGAGAAGGATTTGAAATGTGGGTACAAAATATTGAGTCCTCGACACGCCGCGTCTATTTGATTGATCCCAACTTGCTCTTTCGATAAGCACGAGTCTTCATTTACGTTTGGGCCTCAAAATTGGTAACCGTTCGGTGAAGTTTTCGATCAATTTCTGGAAGGAGAGACAAAAGAGGTAATTTCCATCCAATTATAATGTTAATTGCGCTCGTTCGGGAACGATATTTGAACTTCCCCACAAACGCGATTCAAACTGGTCGGTTGAGGGGGAGGTGGAATTAGAGGGGATTAGTTAATCTGGTCGCTATAGAATTTCGTACCAAGAAGTTCCTAGCCGTTTTCGATGGCTCGATATGATTCTCCGAGCGTACGCTCTGAGTCACTTCAAAATGCCAAGCCAAGCAAAGTACATATACCCCAAATTACATAAATAAATAAAAATAGAGAAGAGGTTAATCCATGCTTTGATTCTTATATGTTTTTATCAGTTTACAATGTTTACCGGAAAATATATGATTACAAAAAAGTGAAAAATTACCAAAACACTCATCAATTTTTATTGAGTTCCTTATATAGTCTCTAATAGAGCCATCCCTTTTTACCGTTAATAGATTACGCTGGGGCTATCTTTTGGCTAAGAGTCACCCTAATGGGCAAACAGGGGTGTGTCATTTGCATTTGAATGAGAATAATGAACCAATTACATTTCTGGAAAAACTCTTAAAATCCCAAAGATTATGAGGGAGCTGCTAAGAAGGCCAGAATTTCGGGAGTTGATGGGGGATTAGACCCTAAATGCCATGTTTCGCAGTAGTCCGCTTATTACAAAGAGGGGAAACAATTTGTAAAAAAATCTGGAAAATTCTTGTTATTTTTCCTCCATTTATTCCGCA